>JAYKKI010000004.1:9925000-10510000 GCA_039881145.1 Druceiella hillmani
ATACGTTAAAGATTTAGTGGTATGCAAGTACACACTTTTCTTTTTAAATCATTTAAACAGTGTTATATATTTCTTTAGATAAATTTAAATAAATATTAACCGAAGTTCCACCGATATTTACCTCAATTCTTTTATAAGCGAAGCCGACAAATCCACCTCTAACAAACTTGAACCTTTTTCAGGTTTATGTTTTTGGTTTGACATCAATATATTTTTTTTGGTTTGACATCAATATATTTTTTTTGACATCAATATACTTTTCAAGTTGTTTAAAATGGTAAACGAATGCTTACTACTAAATCTTTCAACTTGCAAGTTTTCATGTTTTTATTGTAAATAAATGACTCCTTTGTCAAGACTTGATACGTTCAAGATTTAGTGGTAAACAGGTACACACTTTTCTTTTTAAATCATTTAAACAGTGTTATATATTTATTTAAATAAATTTAAATAAATATTAACCGAAGTTGCCACCGATATTTACCTCAATTCTTTTATAAGCGAAGCCGACAAAAACTTGTCCTCAGCAACGAACTTGAATCTTTTTCACATTTATGTTTTTGATTTCACACAAATATATTTTTTTTAAATTACATTCTATTTAAATACAACAATTACGTTTTAATACAGTATTATTAAGAAATGCAGTGCTACAAAACAGTTTCAATTTTACCACATTTTTTAAAAAATATGTTTCTTTTAAGAACGAATCAACTACTTATTTTATTTGAACATTAAAAAGTTTAAAAATTCGACTGTAAAATGTCAATCAAGGTAGCATCTGATATTGCGTCAAAGGTATAATAGATTTGGGTTTGCTTTCGTATTTAACATTACAATTTAGTCTAAACGATTTCTTCTTTTATTTTAGTCTAAGAAGAAGGAAAAAGATTTATTCCTAAATCGGTACTTAGTATTTCCGAGCTCCGACTCCAGTACTTTATTACTTCGCCAATGAACCAATTAGTAAAGGTTATTAGGAAATAAAAGTATACTTACCACATGCTTTTCTCATTTCTTTCTAATTTTTTGTTGTAATCAAAGAAATAAACCAGTTTTTTTTCATTTCAAAATTTTCCCAATTTTAACTAACTTATGTATCGAAATATCTAGTTTTAACTTGTTATATTAACTAGAAATAATATGATTATATAAGTCGCGAAAAATGATCCCATTAATGTTTTCGCCATTAATTATAATTATTAAATTTATTATTTCATTTAATCGCGTAAAAACAAAGCAGCCGTAATGTCAAAAATAAACATTGCATATTTTTTCAACGCGTATTTTTTACCTCTGATTTCTGATGGAACTCACTCGGTGTACAAATAAGATTCCAGATCAATGTAGTTCAAATTATCGCATCATTAAATTCCAGTTAGAATACCTAACGGTTAATCTGATAGTAACTGTAAATTATTCATACGGTCAACCTACACTTAGCCTATAATAAATCGAGTCACGTTTCATGGTCTATGTTGGAAGTGTTAATGAATCTTGTTTGAGATATTGCTTTCCGTTCATTCTAAATAATATTCAAGGATGTCGACGAATGACCTGAAGTTGTAAACCGATTCCGAGTGGATTAATTTAGATATTTGTTTGTTAATTTTACCTTCCGGTTTAAAGTTATATAACATAGAATATATATTTCTGGTTATATTTTTTAAACTTTTTGAATCAGCAAGATGGAACAAAAGGCAGATTGTTCATATTGTATCCTTCTTATATAAATATAACATATTGAGTCAATGAAACCCGGAGGCCCGAAAAGGTCATCAAAAAAAGATACATAAAACTTAAAAAGAGCGAAAAAACATTATGTTAACATTCTACTTTTAATTAATTTAGACAATGGCTAAAAATTAAATTAAAAAAACAATTGATAATTATTATTTTAAAAATTTTTATGTACTTCGTTTGATTTTTATTTCTTATTAACAATACATGATATGTTAAAAATGTAATACGTTTATGCAGATACTTTTTTCTGTTCCTCATTATGACTTATAGTTATTAATTGTGTTTTATATTTCGCTCTTTCCTGATTGTCGATCAGGAAAGAGCGAAATATCAGCTTCTTAAAAAATTATTTTCTATTTCTATAATGCTAGACTCTACTCTAATCGATAGTAATTCGTGATCAGCGCAATTTTCATTTCCATTCATTACTTCATAATATTAACAATTGACGCAAATCTTATTACCTCGCCTGCCAGATTCACCGACTCCTCTGCCCAGAAATTCTTCTTACACTCTTCTTAAATCTTGCCACACACACCCCCCTTCTGTACCTCCCTCATGTTGTCATAATTTAGTTAAATGGAGAATAAATTTAACCTGCTAAATTATGGAATTCATTGGACCCCTGCATCAGAAAATCGCTCATACCTCTCTAACTTCGTCGGCTTTAACTTTTTCCTCTCGATATGTCAAAATTAGATCATTTTTGTGAGTGATCTTTACAATGCACATTGTTTTTTTTCCTTTTCTTTGTCTTGCCAACGTTATGATAATTACAATTTTTTGAAGTTCAATTCGAAACTAACTACTTACAATTCTTAACTATGGCTAAATGAAAAAGTTATTAAAAAACTGCCATCTATATATCTGTATTACTGATGAAATAAATAAATATATAATACTAATGCATTATAATTTTAACCTAATCTCACACATATCTTAAGCAGAATTGGGTATTTGACTTAATTTTTTTTATTTCATTAATCATAATTTCAAGGTACAAGCTGATGAAGAGTGAAAAAATATTTTAATAATCTTAATAGTTGACCGAGTTATAAAAGTTTAAATTTAACCTTGAGAAAAGGACGGCGATACTGTGTTGTGAGGTCATTTTTAATATTGCACATTAAATTCTACGAGAGGAAAAGAGACAGCAATATACCTAACTCTATCCGTATCTTCAAATTTAGAAGCCTACAACTGGCTTATTTTTCAATCAATTTTTGAATATTTTCACTGGTTTTTAATTAACTGATATTTCACAATATTGTACGAAAAATATCAAAATTTAGAATGAGTCAACTACCGTATTGTCTACAACATGAAGGATACATTGAAAGTCATAAACATTTTGGCAAACAGAAAGAGAGCTATTTTTCCGAGAAGCTCAAGATTGTCCTAGTAGTAGACAATTAATTAATGTAGAGAATTACAATAGAGAATTGACGGTGAAGATGTGGGAGGCATCTCACACCTACCTATATTATATAATACATATTCCTTGCTTTGAAAATTGTTATACCATATATATTCGTCATGTAATACCCTATTTATATAAGTAACAATACTATATATTTCATCAGCCAATAATACTGACAAATAGCTTGAACGCGCTTCAGCAAAAATCATCCAGACGACCAATATTAATCACAAAAACAAAACTTAACATACATATTTCAGCATCTCCAATAGTTACAGTTTATATGTACAGCCTCTAATATAGAACAAATCACATTTTCCATCAAAATGGGCCCAGTCAATAAATGTGCACAGTTTGTTTATATTCAAATAAACTGCATATTGAGAGCAGACGAGGCGAAACATGCAAATCCCATTGATTACTTTTTTTATGACAACTCGTTTACAAAAAAACAACTACGGAGACGTTCTAAATAAACAGCATGTTCTTAAAATAGAATTATGAAAACATATATATATATATATATATATATATATATATATATATAAGTTGGTTTAAACAGACATTTTAACACGTTTATGAAAATGTGCTAACATGTCTGTTTAAACCATCACTCTGACCTAAAGTTAATTAGGACTGCGAGCAAAGTATCACGGGTTCAAATTTTTTCACATTAGAATTTAAATAATATAATAATAAGAATTTAAATTTAAATAATTATCAAAATAACATCTAATTTTAATTTTATTTTTATATAGTAATAATATTTCATCTTCACATCAACTTTGCTGGAAGTTGGAGAAAGTGTCGTATTTAAAGGAGTCTTAAAAATAATTTACAATGCAAGTCGCTCATTCTTTCAGATGAAAATAATAAAATTTGGGTATTTACGTTTCACGGTTTATAATGGTTATAAGACAGGTAGTGTTACAATTTGAATACTACGTAACTGTAACGACCCGTGACAAACATTAATTAATTTTACTTTAAAATTAATTAAAGGTAAAGGAACTTACCGTATTTTGCCTTGCTAAATAGTTATATAGCCACTGTTTTCTAATACAACTGTACTTTGCAATAAATAAATTAAAAAAGAAATTAACGCTTTTAAGACATATGGAGAGATTCCATTTTATTCCCCATGTAAGTGTATTCAGAATGTTATTCAAAAACGTATTCCAGAAACGTTAACGTTTTATGTATTCTACTTCTAACTCTTATCTTTTATATTTTAATACAGTCGATATACCAATTTATTTCACGATCCATTTCTTAAACTGTCACATTTGGTATTAATGTCCAATATTAGCATCTTAAAGAAAGAATATCTGCATATAAGTTTGTACTGCCATCAATATTATTTGTCACCTATATTATTATTCAACTTACTTATTCTTTAAAATACAATAAGAAGTTATAAAAAGTTTTATCTACCTGTTTACCTTAAAAGCTGAATAATTAAGTTCAAGTTTCCTTCTCTCGAAGGATCTCCTCTCCCGAAATTGAATACTTTATTAATTATAGTTATAACAAGATGTCGAGAAAACTAACACGAGCGTAGCGATATAAAACTGTTACTGAACGATAACACGAGCGTAGCGATATCAAACTGTTACTGAACGATAACACGAACATAGCGATATCAGACTGTTATTGCGGTCAATAATCACCATACACTTTAAAACAGCAATACTCTAAGTTTTACATAACTCATTCAAATGCAATGTGTCGGTTAAATATTATAACGAGAATCGTTGGTTAAATGTTATATCCAGAATTATTAGTTAAATGTTATAGCGACAATTATCGGTTAAATGTTATACCTGTAACGAGAATTATTGTATTAAATGTATACCTGTATGAGAATTATTAGTTAAATGTTAGCGAGAATTATTTTCGAATTCGTCTCAAAAATATAAGAAGAAAATAACCTATAACGTTTTTTGATTGAGCCTTAATTACTAAGAAGGAATTTATTGTAAAAAATATTTTTTTTTAATTTTCAATATTGTATTAATCTAAATTACGCTTAAACATTTAATTTTCATAAATAAGACATAAAAAAAATTTAAAAATTAATTAAAAAAATAAGACAAAATGCCGAATTACCAGTATAATAAATTTTTATTACTACGAAATAATGCTCGTACCAGTCAATATTCAAAGTCGAATAAGGTGTTCCCGGCGTCGCTTTGATACAGCGTCCGGTATCTCTATTCTGCGAGGCGCTTAAACCCTTATGTTAAGGCTCCAATAATTTATCTGGAAAATGGAATTAGTAACAAACAAGTATTTATTAAAATCGTCTCATATTATACTCAGGAACCTTTAAAAGTTGGTTTCCTATATCAAGTTAACAATATCTTATATAAATGTATAGTTTATTTTAGCGGTGAGCGTTCGAGAAAATAATAGAATGAATGCTTTCATAATAGAATGATTTACTAAATATATATATATATATATATATATATATATATATATATATATATATATATATATATATCCTGATAATCGATTATAAAATTAGTAATTGAATGATCGTTATAATTAAATGACTGGCAATAGTAATTACTAATTCCAACAATAAATTCCAGTCAAAATCATGAGTATTCATTTTATCAAATCACATTCATTCTCATCTCATGTACTTATTCAGTATTACTCCGTTTAATAAAGCTGTATTGGAAACACGTATTCTATTGAACATTCGGTGTTAATCATGTTTTCGTACTTGTACGTTACTAATTAGCAATTATCAACTACCTTAATCGATATATTTGCATAAACGAATAATTATATTAATATTATTCATAATGGCCCACCTCTAGTTTATTTGTTAACAACTGGGAAATAATTAAAAGCAACCTGGCCCAATCAACTGCAACCGCACCGAGTCAACGGACCACATAGAGTCTGAAGCAGATCTGCAACGCAACCGTAAGCGGGTCAGGTCCCTATTACGGACAATTTCACACAACAAAGTCGCACAAGTCTCGGCCGATCCGTGTCAAGGGCGCGACGCCCACCTGTATTATTCATAGGACGCCCGGACCAATAAGGCGCCCGCTGTTGCAATAGGGTTCCTGGGGGAGGCAGCCTTTTCATGTTTATTTACAGCTGCTGTTTCTTATCTCGCCTCTTGTTTAATTAATCATACGCGGAGGGATGTTCGATAAGATCACGTCTCTACCTATTAGATCAATAAAACACGTTTCGGTTATCTACTGGGATTATCGTGTGGTTGCTCGTGGCAATTCTATCCACGTGTTTGAACTTGGATACTTATATAGATAGTATTCACATATACTGAAAAGTTTCTATTAATATAATCGTATATACCGAAGAAAAGCGACATAGGGAAAATTTTATTTTACTAAAATATAATTAAAGTATGGGGACTTTCAATTTACCGTTCAAAGAATTCAAAGACACCAATAATTTCACCACTAAGAAGTGATCAAATTATGGGACCATACTTAAATCCATTGAAATAGGTATATACTTTTAGAAATAGATTTAAGATTAAATGTAATTCATAAATTGTATTTCTACACACATTTAAGATTCCACAAATTAATTTTCCAAATATTTAGCTTACTAAAAACTGATAAAATTATGGGAAATTTAATTTCAAGGATCAAATTATCCGCACGCTACATTTTAATCCACTGAGATAGACATATACATTTAGTATTAAAATCTGATTCTAGAATTTTTTCCCTATTACGTTATATTCAAAAAGGATGTATAAATGAATTTCAGCTACATTATAATACTGATTCTAAGCCATTAGAAAATAAGAGCAGATTTAAGGAGACCTTCATTATATCTTTCACTTCAAATGGTTGTCGATATTTCCAACCAGCAGATTTGTCCATATTTTCTTTATACTTTCTGCAATAAAATCATTTGATTAAGTGCTCTCGGTTGGTACAATAATAACACTGTACTAGGTCTAAATTTAAATAAGAATTTAAAAGAAACTATATAGATTTATTTTGCCTGTTTTTGAATTCAAGAGTTTCTAGATTTTACTTCGGTTTCCCTCGTCCATAATCATCTATTAAAATTAAATTTATTATTACCTTATAATACAGCTAATACTTGAGCAAAACTCGGATAGCAACACTACCTTCATAGCGTCTCCGCAAATATACATACTAGATGTGTATACATACTGGCTATAATAAATATGTTCAATAAAATCATTTGACATGCGCGACAATATATATTGGATAAAAAGTTTTAACTAATATCAACAAAAAATTGAACTACAATGATAAATTCGTAAAAGCATATTCCTAATGGACGAAGGGAGTACTGAAATGAGTTAAAGTAACGAAAATTTCAGCATCTCTGTGATCAGATAAGTTTTACATGGATTTCTTGTAAAATATAATACAAAAACTAGTTTTATAGAATCATATCCAATTCTGGCCATCTCATCTGTCAAAAACTGTACATCTCAACTTGCTGGCAAATTTCGAATGTGCAATTATATTCTACATTTACATTTTCTCCAAGTTTTATGTTCAAAGTAAAAAATAAGACAAATTGCAGATCATCACGGTCACTAAATCTAATGACGTATAAACACATGCAAATAAAATATACAAAAAATAACGAATTCTTCGCGCTTTCGTTCGAATCTTTAATGCCACGTACTTCAGGCTAAAGACTTGCCACGGTAGAACAAGAAAAAAGTCTATTTTACGTGATTGGTCGATAGCCAAACACAAATTGCTCAAAAGCTATATGCCACAACTTAATGTGTTCGTACTACCAACGTCCTATGCTGTCATTCCCCTATTGACAGTCGCACAATGCTAACTGTAATTATTTTACTATGTTATTTTATAGCACCGTTTGTACTATCTTAGTAACTTTAATTAGATTATAGTAAAGGTAAGGTTTTTGGTAAATAATGCCCCACCACATTGATTGTGGGACATATTAAATGCGCCGCAACAAAATTTCAGCTACAACATTATATTGACGCCGCTGCACTTTTTTACATCTACAAAATTCACTCTCTCTTTCAATTTACTTATTCACGCACCAATCGATTTTTCGATGAGTCAGAAGAACTTGGGAACACTGTTTTGTATTCCGCCAATGACAGTCGATATTATTTTGCATTCGTTCCTCATCACCTTAGTCCAGTTCACACTCACCGTCATTCTCTTAGGTCGCGTATACCGTACACTGTTTAGTATTCTAGAGTATATCTCCATATTTGCATGACACTTGGTATGGTTCAGACATATTTTAAATTAGCAAAGCATGTGAAAGTGATTTAGTGATGTACTTTTAAAACTTCGGTTATATAAAAGAAGTATACTAAATTGTAAAATTAGCTTATGATCTGCCTTCTCATAATAGATGACAGTGTAATAAATATTAAAACTTAAACCGTAATTATGACACAACTTGCTTTACTTTTGCCTAAAGAAAATTTATATAACGTCATATTGGTAACCCACAGGCCATGCAAAATAAATTAAATCGTTGTAACGTAAACACAAACAGTAATTAAGTTTTAAAAACTACTTGAAAATTCATTATCAATAAATAAGTTAAGTGACTTGGATCCCTGATATCTTTATCTCACAATTATGCCACAAAGTCGATCAACAACAGGGTCAAATAGAGTTAATAAAGTTACATAAATACTAAGTACTCAGTATTTACGTTACTCTGTTTGAGTCACATAAATTCTGTGTACGTACTCAGTATTTATGTAACTTATTGATCTAAAAAAGTAAAAGTTTATATGTTCATTTGTTCACATACGCTTAATAATCTGAGGAATTTAATATTCCTTACCATATAAAATGAAAAAACTCACACTACAGGGGTTCTGTACACATTCATGTAAAAAATTATGACCTCTAGCATCTACATCGCCATAATTTTCCTACAACCTTTGCACAGGTTTCTAAAAACCCTATAGTTTCATAATTTTAGATTGAGTAGTTTCAAAAAGGAAAGAGAGCCATATTTTTTGCATAGTTTTCAATATATCTCTGAAGATATAGATACCACCTAAAATTATGATTCAAATATTTTTGGGATCCTTACAAAGCCTAGCTCTTTAAAATGATATCCCACACTATACAGAGTTAAAAAAACACAAAAAAAACCTTAAAATTTCCATATTAAATTAATTAAGTAATTAATTAATTAAGTTTTAGCTATATGCATATAATAAATATTTTTATTACTATGCCCATGAGATATGTGCGGGTTAATATATTTTATTAATATGCCCAACTTCAAGTTTCTGCGTCAAGCGGTTTCTGAGAAAACCAGCTACAACAGACAGACACAGACACGTGAACGGTTTTATAAGGATTCCATTTTTCCTTTTAAGATACGGAACCCTAAAAGATCGCTTCTTGGGTTTGCATAACGAATAGATATTTTTGTAAAACTGTTGTTTTAGTTTATTTTATTTTTTGAATACGTCTTTTTATTTTTATTTTTTTAATACGTCTTTACGTGGTTATTAATAAAGGATAAAAAATTAACTATTCGAAACGAATCTTATAATAATCACTGCACGTTTGCACAAAACACAAATGTGCCGCATCTAATATGCATTTATATTAGTTCCTTCATTACCAAGATCCGTGGTCGGATACAACATCCTCGCTCCAACCATCGCCTTGCGGCTTCTGTCAGCGGCACCTTTATAACGTAGCATTTTGTGAATAAAGTGCCACTCACTGAATTGGTACATCTGGTTGGCGATAGTCCTCATGCTCTTCGTCGCCGTTTGTGTCATCACCTACTCATATAATCGGCTTTTTGAGGCTGTCATCTCCTCTTCTCGTTATGTGACCGAAATGAAGCGTGTGTTACAGACGGATAAGAGAGGATTGACATATTTATACAAGACATATTTATGCGTTTGATTCTCCACAGTATCTTTAGTATTCACCCCATATACCATATCTGGAATGCATTAATTCTTTGCCTTTATCTAGCAAATATGGTCCCTGTTTCTGAAATAAAGAAAACCCAAACGTATTTTGACCTTAATTTATCTCCCATATTTTATATTATCTTGATTTTTTTAGACTTTCCTGAACCATGCCGATTCACTGTTTTATATACACGTTTTTCCGGAATACAGTTTTCGTCGCTGCATACAGGATACAAATAAATAAAGCCTTCGATCGTATCGATGCCACTAATTGTCCTCACACCTATTAGCTCTTTAAATGCAATTTATTGTTATTATCTTGATTAAGAATTATAGTTAAGCGCGTGCGTTTTGCATGCGATAAAGACAGAGAAGCATTCTTTTAGTTTCCTAGTTCCTAGTTTCTTTATACAAGTACAAATGACGAAACAATTTCCTTTGAGTAAAAATCATGCAAGAAATGGAAACGCATAATGGCACGTGCATAAGTAGACCAAGCGTGAAAAATCACCGACTTTATCGCTAACTATAATAGGCTCTCGCTACAATCGCTAATCTAAATGAAAATATTGACGCATTTAAATACTGCACGGTCATTCAAAAATCTTATATACAAAGGAAAACCAGACCACAACGGCATTGCGGTACATTCATTTAATTGACAACTATCGGAAATTTAGTACTTCTTTCTCTTCTTCTTCTTCTTCTTTATTCAGAAATTTGCGTCCTCTTGTGAACATATCCACCATATCTTTCCACATGTCTCTGCTTTCATATATTGCTGCGGTCACTTTTCTGATGTCATCCGTACCATATAGTCATTGGTCTTCGTTGTTTCGTTTTTCACCCCATGGGGTCCATTCGGTTCTTTTCCTTATCAATCTGTTGCTATCCATTCTAGCATTATGACCTGCTCATCTGAACTTTGCTTTCAGTATCTTCTCAATTATATATTTTATTCTCGTCCTTTCTCTTGTCCATTTTATAGTCTTGTTTTCTTCCAATTTAATATTAAAGAGTTTGCTTTCCATGTTGTGCTGAGTTACATAAAATTTATGGATCAGTCTTACAATGAATATCCACATTCCTGAAGCATACAATAAAATTGATATCATGCACTGTTCTAGAACCTATATTTTCATGTTTTAAGAATATATTCGGAAATATCAACAAACGAAATTTTATACAATACCTTATAAATGTAGTTAAATTACTATCAAACTCTTACTTATTATTGCGCGTTATATAATTTTGTACATTTTGATTTAAACCTCGACATCTTAATTTTAATGCAATTATTTATTGTTATATTAGAAAAATCGACTATTAGCTTTTATAACATTGTCATGTCCCTCTTTATAACATTGTCATGTCCCTTTTATAACATTGTCATGTCCCTTTCCACAAAGAGATTGATTCCTTAAGTATTATTTTTAAAATTTGAATTTTAAAATTAATTTTGAAGCTAAATTTCATTCTAACGAGCTTAAAAAAACTTTAAGTTCATTGACTACTATGGACTAATTACTCAAAAAAAATATTCCAATTTAATTGCAGCTTTTACTTTAAACGTTTAAAACCCCAAATTAATCTCAAAATAAAGAAAATGTCCGAAGTAATGCCATTAGTAATTATGTCACTCAGCGAAAGCTTAAATGAAACAATTTAAATTATACAATTTTTTATAGGTGTTAACTTTCACAATTTTCTGTCAGCAAATGGCAAAAAAAGTCGAAGTGGGCTTTTCTTCTATTTTTCTTAATCAGAAATGAGGTATGAAAACAATGAAGACAGTATAATAATTTTTTAATCCTGACAGAATACATAATTTACATAGGATTTGCATATTTAGGGCGTACTTTCATTTATTTGCTTCTTTGATTAGAATTTAACCGTACACGAATCATAAAATAATTAGGTTTTTATAGATAGCTTTCTTTCAGTACTTTGCACAATATTTAATCACAGGACAATACAGACAATTTCAGACCTATCTACTTCAAAATTTTTAAGTAGATACTTCAGATAGATATGTCAATTAATATGTAGCAAATTATTCTCTTTTTTGTAAAATGGAGATGAAAACATGTTTCTTACACCTGATCCAATTGAATGTCATTTAATAAGTTAAATAAGTAAGACTTTCTAAGCTTCTAAGCTCTATAGAGCTTTTGATACAGTATTAAACTACATAATTGTTTGTCATATCCTTATCCCTATATTTTTTGAACCTATGCAAGTAAAGTCTGAAAATATCTCGAAAGTGGCAGCTTAATAAAGAGGTTTAAAATTATTTCCAGCAATGTTGAAGAGAGTATATTGCCAGCATGGTGAGAGCATAGTTGGAGAGGAGGTGGATTGAATTTTTTTCCCAGCGTGAATAAAAATATTTGGCTACATCGGTTGCATGTGTCTTGATAAAAATGTAAAGATAATAATATAAGGTACTAGTTTCAACCGTGTTTGAAAACAAATAATTTTGTAACTTTCTATCCAATTTTAGTTTGCTTATTATCGTTTAAAAGTTATAAATTTGAGCCACAAATCTGATAAACCCTGACCTTAACTAGTAAAACGTGTACAAATGCTTATCGACGGAAATTGAGGGCTACAATCTGACATGTATCGTTGCGGTCGCTACGGCCTTTACTAGAGTAAATGACCGGTTATATAGTTTAATTAAAGGTAGGCCGGTTAATGTGGCAACATATGAATATATACGAGCGGATTGCCTTGTATTCGAATTATATACGGTTATATCATGGCATTAATGGCAAACAATAGCGAAACTTTAACTAGATCTTCCATTACCCAAAAATGGACGTCCAATTTCAGTTGTCGCTAAAGTCAAAACAAAACCATAATTTAATATATTTTCAAAATAATAACTTAAAGCTGAGGTATCTACATTAAACGGTCTTTCCGTCTGTCTTATAAATTGGTCGGTCCATTGGTCATATCCGTTTTTATCAGAAACCGCTTGACGTATAGATTTGACATTTGGTATGGTAAAAACAAATCTCAAAGCCACCACACAAAAACATTTGTACGAAAATTTCGAGGCAAATTAAATTTCGTTCTCGTATAAAAGGAGTAATTAAAAAATAAGAAAAGGAGTTATTTAAAAGGAGTTATTAAAAGTAGTTTAAAAGGAGTAATTAAAAAATAAGAAAAGGAGTAATTTTAAAGGAGTAATTAAAAGTAGTTTAAAAGGAGTAATTAAAAAATAAGAAAAAATTTTTTATAATTTTAACTCTTGATATTAAATTTATCGCTCTACTTAATTATATAAAATATAAATAAATTTGTTTCATTAAGGAGTTCTAATTACGATAAATGAAACAAGTTCACTTCAAACGAAATACGAAAGCATTGATGCCCGAGATGTACTTGCTCTTCGGTGCTTTTTATCTACAAATAATTAATAAGAATTTTGCAATTTATGGGTACGAAACTTTATATAATGTTAAATATTACAAAATTAAAAATAAGTAATCGGTAAATAAAGGAAATTATTGGATTAAATTCACTGTCCATATAAGCTTTCAAATCACCTGAAATAACTATATCCGTCTTGACTTAACCCGCGCCATTTTCCTTCCGTTCACATCCTGTTTTCCTTCATACTTATCCTTTTCTTTTTTCTTATTAATAAATATTTTATTATTTTTTTTATTTCATTTAAAAAGTTTTTTGTCCATATTATTGTTATGTAATTTTTGCAGTTCACCACGTTAATTAATTAATTACATTCCATGTTTATAGTTGACTAGAAAATAGTGCTCTTGCAGCAATAAGTCTGCCATAATACAAGCTTGCATATAGATTAAATAAATAAATAAACTAATATTATTTTTAAATTTTTATCAAAATACTTGCCACATCAATGTTGTCTAAAATTACAATTTAAATATTCAGGCTAGGCGAACATTTATTTATATTATACCTAGACGCATGTTGCTTACCTCGATATCAGTACGTTTTATTCTATATTAAGTCTAGTCTATGATTTCGAATTCATGGCTTTTAGCAGGTTGTCAACATTCCACTAATACTAGAATGGATAAATTACACCAAGTGTAACCAATGTCCCACTGTGGTACGAAAAAATATCTGACGATGGGCAAGCATGCAGCTTTTACATAATGCCAAAAAAATACCAAGTCTTCTAATTTTGAATCTATCCGTCATAAAATAATCGTCTAGTATTGACTTGCTGTTTAGGCTTTCGTTTGTAATCTATCGCTAATCACTTCATAATTTAATACAACCACTTAGACGCTGTTTGCGTCTATGACCTTTTTTAATAAAATTTCTCTGAAAGACTTTTAAGAACTAAATTATATTTTTTTTCAATTTCAGTAGCAATAATATGACGAGAAATCGAGAAATTATACCAATTTTTTGTAGAATCCTTATAATGGATGGTAAAAAAATTCCAATGACTAGATAATCAATAAAAACCGTTCCTAATTTTCATAAAAATCGTTTTTTTTAATTAAGTTAGAAATTTAAAATTGGTTTAAATTTTTAGCATACCGATTAACGTAATCGATTAACGATTAAAAAAATTACTTTCCTAATTTATTAACAAAAACTGTATGAAAATGAAACTAATCCAAAACAAACTAATTTTTTTTCATAGCCATGGAAAAGGATGTTTTTTACTCAAAGAAATTTAAATACATTCTTCATTTTATCTTGGATAAAAGGTAATGAAGCTTAATGCTGGAAGCATTATCATGAATCCCAAATTTATTCATAGTCTGAAATTAAGAGATAAAATGATTAAAAGCGTAAAATTAAGATTTCTGCAAGATCCTACAGCAAGTTTTCTGGTACGGGGTAGCACCACGCATCGACCTTGCCATCAACAGCGGTTGTCTGACTTTGACATCTTTACGTCAGGCAAGTTGTAAGCATTTAATCGATCAGTTCGCTTCGTTTTGCGGTCGATTTCTGAATAGCGTATTTCTTTAATTACAAGAATGACGTATACGTTCTTGGGCCCTGAGACGTGGGGAAAACATTTAGATTAATGAATGTGCCTTCAAATACAAAAATCAACTTGCTATTAAATTTATTGCAAAAATCTTCATTTTTCTTTTTCAGCATTAATATTTTCGTATGGGAAAATACACACATATATATATATATATATATATATATATATATATATATATATATATATATATATATATATATATATATATATATATATATATATATATATATATATATATATTTATATATATATATATATATATATATATATATATATATATAATCACTATTGTGCTCGTAACTTCTTTCTACAGAAAATGATTAATTGCCAGATTTCTAAACATAACATAATCTATTATAACAATTATAAAACTCAACTTTCTTAAGTGTGCTTTATATTGAATGTCATATTACTATATCTTCTGTTTAATTGTTTTGCATGATTTGTAAACACATAAACAGACAAACAGACGAAAATTTCAAAAATAATATTTCTATGTTCTATGTTTGTTAAGGCCGAAATACGGACAAGTAAATACTATAGTTTTATTACATGCATAGGCAGCAAAATATGTAACGTACAAGTGTATACAGTTAATACTAAACCTATTAATGATATTAAATTACAAATATTGAAGGAAACAAATTAAGCTTATATCGAATATGCACAACATGTAAAAAAATTATGTAAAATGACGATCTAAAATGACATCTGCCTTTATGCGTCTATATGTATTCGGGTATTAAAGCATCAGTCCCTCCCGCACCACTCCACACTCCACTTTTTGGTCATGTCCATTTCGCCAAGATAAATCGGGATGGAAACTTCACAATGTGATTTATAATACACGTGGCGCCATCTATTGATGTACACAAGGGTGCTGTACGTTTGTATAATTATTATGCGCCAAGACACTCCTTTCGTTCTTGTGGTAATGCAATGCAAAGGAATTTTTGAAAACATTAAATTCGTATATCTTATAATCGAGTGAACCAATTGCAATGAAATGCAATCTTAATATTACTTAGGTTAAACCGTGTGTTTTTTTTTAATTACGTAAGGATTTATTTAGTAGTTTCATACGTGATTCATGCAAAAATAAACACACAAATAGACAAACTGAAAAAAAATTCGAGAATTGTATTAATGTCATCTGTACAGGAAACTTTTGCTCATATGTTGGTTTTTGGTGTTTAGTACAAAACTGGCTTAAACAATTGACACGACACCGACTATTGCCTACTATAGTATCCAGGTGGATATAGTGCATAACGATATTCTCTTTCATTAACCGTGAAATAAAAAATAACTGTCATTGAACAACAACGATTTACGAATAAGATGTAGAAATAATCATGGATAAACCAACATCTTCATACGTTAATGTAATGTACCAAAATATAAAAAAAAATTAACGGTATATTGCTAATTAGTGCAGATTTTCTATTACAATCCTTTTTCTTTGCAACGTCCGATCATAGAAGTATTTTTAAGTCAATAAAACTAAACTACTTCAAAATTACATTTCAAAGACTTATTTACGACAATAAAATCTACAGAAAAGTTCCAGAATATATATGGACAACAAGATATTCCCGGGCAGTTTTGCATTCAACTAAAACACAGCAAAACTATAATATACCTCTGAGAATATCTGTATTAAATCAACGGGAAGTAGTTATTATGTTGAAAAGAAATATTACACCAAAATAAAGAAACTACTCTTTATTTTTTGCCCAAGCAAAACCAGGACTTGCAGCTAGTTACCTCGTTAATATACATCCGATTATTAAATAAAATAAAAATCACTCCACACAGCAAACTTGACTGCTTGTAGCAATGTTTGCCCCCAAATTTGTAGCCCAGATAAAACAAATCGAAATAATCTATATACAAATAATTCGAGAACCGTAAAAGCACATCGCATCACGAATGTCAGCTTAATAACTTTCCACTCGAAAGTTTCGCTTCACTTGAAAAGCGACACTGTCGAAATTCTCGAGCCGCTCACATCCTTGACCTTGCTTACTCTTGCGGCGATATTACTTTCGGTCCACACTTTACCTATCGGACTCGAACTGTACTGGTCGCGTGGAATATTGTTCGAGATGTAGCAGACGGGTATCTGGTCACGTGCCCGCCGAGAAGAGGAGGTCGAGATGACGGAGTGAAAGCTCTAGAGGACGCCCGAGTAATAAGCTCGCGAGCTCTGGCTTTTATTTGCGGAGAGCTTTTGCTAGTTGGCACGTATTTTAAAGTTTGGTATTAGACTTGCTGCCACGTTTCATGAATCGTTTGTTTTATTTTCATATTGGACCTAAAATTTCTATAGAGGACATGTTCTAAAGAACTTAGCAAGTACGAGTAGAATACTACAGTTGAACACTACAGTAATCGCACTACAAGGGTTTCGTAAACATTTGGGCATTTGTAAACATTTAAAAGTGTTTCTATTAAATGATTTAAAAGTATTAATTTCTTAGAACGTAAATACTATATCTTTTACAGGCGTAAAATAATTATATATATTTAAAAAATTGTAAGATCTAGGATAATTGCATTAGTGTTTTATGTGTATGTTAACAACCTTCTTTTTTCATCATGTCTGATTTAGTAGTTTCGAAGATAAGGTGTACGAGGAGGATTATCTTTTTAAATGTGCAATCTATAATTATGAAAAAAAATTATTTTCTAATCCTCATAACAAATCCTTCCGCTAGATTATAACAAATTAGTATTTTCTAAGTACTTTATTTACTTTCTCTTTAAACCTTAACGAATATTTTAAGAAAGTTAATTAGTGAATGTGTATGAATAATGCCAAGTTTCAAGTTTCTACGTGGCATAGTTTCTGGGAAAATCGACTGTGGCACACGGATAGACGGATACGTGAGTGATCTCATGAGGGTTCCGTTTTTCCTTTTACGACACGAAATCCTAAAAATTTAAAAAGACTTATGATGTAAACGATTATAATATTGTAATCTGTGGGATTAACTCAGTTGGCACAGCTTTAGCGAACTTTAACAAATTATATTTTATTTTTTAACTGTCATTCTTCGCATCACTTATTATTAAATTTATAATAAAGAACTTGATTAGTTTTTTTTATTATTGCTTTAGTAGCAATTAGTCCTAATCTGTTTGCAACTTAGCCTAAAAGAAGTATTTTTGAGGCTAAATTATTTAAATATATTTGGCGCTAATTTTGTAGAAATTTATTATTCACAATTAAATGAAACTACGTAATATAGTATTATTTCTACTTTATATAGGCTATTATAGCCCACCTGAAGACGTTGTAGTACAACAAAACCCTAGGCCGTGGTAAAGAACTTAAAGAAAGTAGAAATAATACTACATCACGTTGTTTCATTTAATTTTAAATGCTAAATTATTTGCATAAAGCTAATATAATTAAGAGTTCTATAATCATAAGTCTATTATAAAACGTAATAACCATAATAGAGCATATGATACGTATAGTATCAGTTATATATATCCTACAAATTTTGTATTATATAATTTCTTTTTATTTGCGATTTACTTTTAGAATGAGTATCTTTAAAAATTTCTACAATAGTTACTGAGGATTAAAAAGTATGTTTCAATGTAGAAATAGTGAAATAATTTGTTTCTAAGAATTACTTTCAAAATAGTTTCTAAAAGTCAAAAAATGTCCGAAAATAAATACTTTTGTTATTTTAAAGCCTTTTAAATATTATTTGCTTATCCAATAAGAAAGAAAATTAAAACTGCTAATATTTAATGTATTTATTTCTTTTTTTCAAAGTAGTCTTCATTAACTCCATCAACTTCTGAGACAGAAGGTATCCCTTTATGCGCATGCTACAGTCAGGTAAAAAATAACATTAAATTCTTTCAGCTTATCTAATAACAATCAATTTTATTGGCCCAGAAATTACTGCATTCATGCATTTAGATAAAAATATATAAAAAATTAAGTAAAAATCTAAAACCAAAATGAAAACACTCCTAAGAAATAACATACTTTATTGTTTTTTTTTCAAAGTAATATTTATTAACCCCATCACAAGTATGTAAGTGAGACAGAAAATATCTCTGCACGCTCTAATCAGGTAAAAAATAACATTAATTTTTTTAGTTTAACAGGCAAGAAATAAATTCGAATCTGCCGGAAACTATTGTTTTCTCATGTGTAGATAAAAATACATAAAATGCAAAGTTAAAAAACGAAAACAACCCTAACAGGTAACATATTTTTTTGTCTTTTTTTCGTGATAGTCTACTTTAAAAATTGTCAAAACGTGTATAAGCGAGAAAGAAAGTAGGCTTCTATTTCCATGCTACAGTCAGGTAAAAAATAAGGTTAAGCACTTACAGCTTATCTGGCAAGAAATAAATTTGGTTACATCAGTGACTACTGTATCCCTCATAGAGATAAATATAATAAAAAGTAAAAATAAAAATTTAAACCCTATTGCAACAAAAAACACTTTTTAGAAAGAGCTAAAGACGCCCTTTAAAAAAAACTAAATAAGGTTTCGCAGTTGTTTTTTTTTTAACAAAACGCAAAGCTTCTCAAAAATTAATTCGTATCGTGGACTCGATTTAAATACGTATTAATATATTTGCTACAAAGTAGGTCTGTGTTCCTCTATTTAAACGTTAATTGATTTGTTATGACATGACATAAACTTATTTTGTATATTCTATATATACACCTATATATATTGGTATTCGTACAACCGTAGTCACACGTCATAATTTATTCCATAAGTATTGAACTTAAAGATGACGTATGACGTACGGTAATGTAAATACCGTATACACTTATATAATATTAAACACTTCCCAGCGACTTCGTTCGCGCACAATTTATATGACGTGGTATATTATACAGCTGCGCCAGCCCCTCACCATAGCGCCCGTTATACACCCGCCTGCTGCCAATGTCACCACACACATTTTGGCCAAGCAGTAATTTATTTTCGCGTTTCCAAAAACACTGTTATACCTTTTTAAATTATTTATTTAAATAACATGCAATTAGGATAATTAAATATGTGTGTCATGAAATACTGGCACTGTTTTATTTAGTTTATTTTCATAAAGACCAATTTTGAAATTACAAAATAGAACCGTAAATTTTGTTGTAAATTTAATGATGTTTTTTTAGTAATAAATACATGTTCTAACCGCATGTTATTTAAATTATTTATTATAACATGCTGTTTAGGACAATTAATTTGGTACGTCATAAAATACTGATACCTGTATATTTAATTTATTTTTATAAAGACCAATTTTGAAATAACGAAATACAATCGTAAAATTTCTAGTCAATTTAATGACGTTTTTAGTAACAAATACATGTTCTAACTGCATATTATTTAAATAACATGCTGTTAGTACAATTATTTACGTACATAATAAAATACTGATACCTGTATATTTAATTTATTTTCATAAGACCAATTTTGAAATATTTAAATAGACTCGTAAAATTTCTAGTCAATTTAATGATGTTTTTTTAGTAATAAATACATGTTCTAACTACATGTTATTTATATAACATGCTGTTTAGGACAATTAATTAGGTACGTCATAAAATACTAATACCTGTATATTTAGTTTATTTTTATAAAGACCAATTTTGAAATAACGAAATACAATCGTAAAATTTCTAGTCAATTTAATGACGTTTTTAGTAACAAATACATGTTCTAACTGCATATTATTTAAATAACATGCTGTTAGTACAATTATTTACGTACATAATAAAATACTGATACCTGTATATTTAATTTATTTTCATAAGACCAATTTTGAAATATTTAAATAGACTCGTAAAATTTCTAGTCAATTTAATGATGTTTTTTTAGTAATAAATACATGTTCTAACTACATGTTATTTATATAACATGCTGTTTAGGACAATTAATTAGGTACGTCATAAAATACTAATACCTGTATATTTAGTTTATTTTTATAAAGACCAATTTTGAAATAATTAAATAGAATCGTAAAATTTCCAGTCAATTTAATGTTTTTAGTAATAAATACATGTTCTAACTGCATGTTATTTAAATTATTTGTATAAATAACACATTTAAATTATTTATTTAAATAATATGCAGTTACGTCATAAAATACTGATACCTATATATTTAGTTTATTTTAACAAAGACCAATTTTGAAATAACGAAATAGAATCGTAAAATTTCCAGTCAATTTAATGATGTTTTTTTGTAATAAATACATCTTCTAACTCATGTTATTTAAATTATTTATTTAAATAACATGCAGTTACGTCATAAAATACTGATACCTGTATATTTAATTTATTTTTATAAAGACCAATTTTGAAATAACGAAATACAATCGTAAAATTTCTAGTCAATTTAATGACGTTTTTAGTAACAAATACATGTTCTAACTGCATATTATTTAAATAACATGCTGTTAGTACAATTATTTACGTACATAATAAAATACTGATACCTGTATATTTAATTTATTTTCATAAGACCAATTTTGAAATATTTAAATAGACTCGTAAAATTTCTAGTCAATTTAATGATGTTTTTTTAGTAATAAATACATGTTCTAACTACATGTTATTTATATAACATGCTGTTTAGGACAATTAATTAGGTACGTCATAAAATACTAATACCTGTATATTTAGTTTATTTTTATAAAGACCAATTTTGAAATAATTAAATAGAATCGTAAAATTTCCAGTCAATTTAATGTTTTTAGTAATAAATACATGTTCTAACTGCATGTTATTTAAATTATTTGTATAAATAACACATTTAAATTATTTATTTAAATAATATGCAGTTACGTCATAAAATACTGATACCTATATATTTAGTTTATTTTAACAAAGACCAATTTTGAAATAACGAAATAGAATCGTAAAATTTCCAGTCAATTTAATGATGTTTTTTTGTAATAAATACATCTTCTAACTCATGTTATTTAAATTATTTATTTAAATAACATGCAGTTACGTCATAAAATACTGATACCTGCATATTTAGTTTATTTTTATAAAGACCAACTTTGAAATAACGAAATAGAACCATAAAATTTCTAATCAATTTAATGATGTTTTATTACTAATAAATACATGTTCTTACCGCATGTTATTTAAATTATTTATTTAAATAACATGCTGTTTAGGACAATTAATTAGGTACGTCATAAAATACTAATACCTGTATGTTTAGTTTATTTAACGTTTAACGAAATGAATAGAACCATAAAATTTTCAGTCAATTTAATGATGTAATAAATACATGTTCTAACTCGTGTTATTTAAATTATTTATTTAAATAATATGCAGTTACGTCATAAAATACTGATACCTATATATTTAGTTTATTTTTACAAAGACCAATTTTGAAATAACGAAATAGAACCGTAAAATTTCTAGTAAATTTAATGATGTTTTTTTGGAATAAATACATCTTCTAACTCATGTTATTTAAATTATTTATTTAAATTACATGCAGTTACGTCATAAAATACTGATACCTATATATTTAGTTTATTTTTATAAGACCGATTTTGAAATAACGAAATAAAATAAAACCATCAAATTTCTAGTCAATTTAATATTTTTTTTGTAATAAATACATGTTCTAACTCATGTTATTTAAATGATTTATTTAAATAACATGCAGTTACGTCGTAAAATACTGATACCTCTATATTTAGTTTATTTTAACAAAGACCAATTTTGAAATAACGAAATAGAACCGAAAAATTTAATTTTTTTAGTAATAAATCCAAAAAAATGGACACATAATACTTTTTTAGACATCGTTGAGATATATAATACTTTCCTACATTAATTTATTATTATGTAACAGTTTACTCAGGGTAAGCCAAAAAAGCATTTAACCGTTTTTCTGTGGTTTAAGTTACAAATATTACTATATATTACGGGACCCTAAGCTTTTTAAAATAAATGATAGTCTATGATCGTTTGACATAATGTAGCTTTCTAACTGTAAAAGAACTTTTGGAATCAGTCCAATAACTTTCGAGTTTACTGCCTACATCAAACAAAAACACAATGATACTCATTTTATAATATTAGTACTGAATAATAAATATTATAACTGTTCAGTTCGCGCTGAAAAGTACAGTTTATACTGTGTATAAAGAAGCGTGCAGCTTTCACTCCATCTCATATAGTCTCAAGACATTACTTCCTTCTAGATCTGAATTTCTGGACCAGCCTACTTCCCAAGTGTAGAAGCGCGATACAGGTCTCATATCTTTAGATTTATTTCTTGATTATTTATAGGAAGATACTTACTAAAACTTACGTAAATTGAGCATTTCAGTAAAGTATTAATTTTTACTGACAAGTTTTTACATACTTCGCATGTGCCGGACAAAAAGTTTTTCTTTTTTATTTCTTAGATAAATTTTAAAAAATTTATCCATAAAATATATATTTTTGAAATTAAATGTATTTAATAACAAATACGATCAATTTGTCTCATTTTTTTTTTGGGCGTAATTTGTATTTATTGACCGCCATATTGTATTACTGTAACGTCATATATCCAATGACGTGAGGTCTATCAAGGCAAATTAAATAACACCTAACACCACCAATTTCGAAAGGAAAAATATAAGGATTCGCCGTAGTGGTGTAATGAAATAAACAAGCTCACGAGTCAGTCTTGCAAATTAAGAATATCATATCCATATCTGTCCACCTCAAAGTCACACAACGCCATCTATTTACATTTGGTGTCAACGTAAAATCTCCATTTTTATTAAAATTTAGTTGTATTAGAAAACATATTACCTATTTGAGAAAATATTATTTATTGCGTTGAATTAGAAAAAAAACTAAGTTGAATTGATAATTTTTGTTTATTGTTATAAAATACGTATTTAACAAAAAAAACCAAAAGCGATTTTGATGAAAATCTACTGACACATCAAATTCGTAAAAGCGCAAAAGCAAACTAAACTATTATGCGTGTAGTGCCATCTATTAGCGCATTGAAATAATCGCTGCTGTCATATTTACTTTAATCAATTTTGGTAATATTTTTAACACTTTGGATAATATTTTTAATCGTTTATTTTCTCTTTGCTTTATTTGCAAATAATTTAATTATTCAAAAGGTCTTTCATTCCCTATTTCTCCCATGTACAAACCAATTCGCCACAAAGCTCAACAAATTACCAAAGACAAAACAGATTGTTTGACAAATGTATCTGTCAAGATAAAAGGGAAGCTGCAAATGCGAACCCCTACGGGATCGAACGAATGCCATCCCGACACGCAACGCTTTATACCCAACGATAACAATGCGGGAATCTATGTACATTGCAGAGCATTGTTAATGGCATTCGCGACGCTTATTTCGGCTGGAACAACAAACAAGTTGAACAATACTCTCTTAAGATACATTTCGTCTGTCCGTAAATCCATTAACCTTTTATAAATCTACAAGTGATGAAAGAAGTAAAACTTTAATTCACAATAAAACTAAATTGTCAAAGTTAACACCTAACAAATTAAATAATTAATAATTTCCATACATGGGTACAACTTATGTAACAATTTAGAATACTCTTAGAAAATCCATATCCCATGGAAATTCCATACCTACGTGGGTACAACTTGTGTAACAATTTGGAATACTCTTAGAAAATCCATATCCCATGGAAATTCCATACCTACGTGGGTACAACTTGTGTAACAATTTGGAATACTCTTAGAAAATCCATATCCCATGGAAATTCCATACCTACGTGGGTACAACTTGTGTAACAATTTGGAATACTCTTAGAAAATCCATATCCCATGGAAATTCCATACCCCACGTGACAAGTCTGTAGAACTTTGAATAGTCGTGGAGTATAACTGGCATTTATGACATAGACGTGACTTTAAATAAGATTTGCTGCAGAATATACACGAAAATATGCTATAATTTATTTATTACATTATATGTTATTATATTTAGTACATATATCTCTGCAACTTATAATCATAAAATGACAAAAAACGTGTCATTAAATAGGATGTATATCAAAATTTATTTATTTAGTATAGCCCTTTTTCAATCATTATTGAGTAGTCTTTTTCAGTTTACAGCTTATTGGATAGTATATATTTATTTAGTACATTATATGTTATTATATTTAGTATAAATATATATCTGCTACTTACAATCATAAAATGACAAAAACGTGTCATTAAATAGGATATATAACAAAATTTATTTATTTAGTACATTATATGTTATTATATTTAGTACATATATATATATATGCAACTTATAATCATAAAATGACAAAAACGTGTCATTAAATAGGATGTATAGCACAATTTATTTATTTAGTACAGTTTTTTCAGTTTATATCTTATTGGATATTATGCATTTGTATAGTACATTATATTTTGTACATATATCTCTGAAACTTATAATCACAAAATGACAAAAACTTCTCATTAAATAGGATGTATAGCAATATTTATTTATTTAATAGAGTCTTTTTCAGTTTATGTCTTACTGGATATTATGTATTTATTTAGTACATTATATATTATTATATTTAGTACATATATCTCTGAAACTTATAATCATAAAAGACAAAAACATGTCATTAAATAGGATGTATAGCAAAATTTATTTATTTAGTAGAGTCTTTTCAGTTTATGTCTTACTGGATATTATGTATTTATTTAGTACATTATATGTTATTATATTTAGTACATATATCTCTGAAACTTATAATCATAAAATGACAAAAACGTGTCATTAAATAGGATGTATATCAAAATTTATTTATTTAGTAGAGGCTGTTTCAGTTTACAGCTTATTGGACAAATTATTACGAAACAAAAAAAATGAATACAAATCAAACAATCCCCCAAAACAATAATTAACATAAAATGAATGCAAACATAATTTAAACCTGCTAACAATAATTAAACGACTATAATTCACTCAAATACACTATGATCTCGACTCTAAAATCACGAATCGAACAGAAGAAGAAGTCGAGATGCAGCAATGCCTCCAATATCCTTTAAATAAATTAACGAACGCAAACGGACGTTTGTTCGTGCTTGCGGAATATGAAATAATGGATGCCTTCGTAACCGCACATAACATCCCGGCACATTAAAAGGATAGTAATCCCAACACTGTCAACATTTTTGATAAACTCAGTTCGACAACGTTCAATACGTGTGCAAAATTGAACAAGAATAGGTTGAGTAGTTGTGATATGTAAGCGAGACAAACAAACAAATAAACAAAATAATTCTAACATTTACAATTAGTTACGATAATCAACTGTCCGCTTTTCACCTTTTAGCGGTTTTAGTTAAATTTGTTTAGTTAAATTTCATTCATTTCTGCATGCTAAATTCTTCAGCAAAAGAAACCTGGTTGAAAGACACTAACACCATCTATTAGATATTGTTTACGCTATTTTCTATAACAAAGGAAAAGATTCATCGAAAATTAACGCCATCTATTTCTAGTTTATTAAACTAGATTGTATGCCGTTCATTTATAAAGTACTTTTAAATCAAATATGAAAAAAGTAAATAGAAAATATGGTAGCCACATAGTTCCTTGTTGAAAGTTGTTGCACTCCTGCTATTAGGACAAATGAATACGTGTAAACAATATAAATTTTTTTACACCTTCTGTCCGAAGATCAAACTATAAACCATTTGAGTTCAAGTGGGTAACGTTAGGTTAAGTAGACTTTATTGCCCTACAAAAATCTGTCCACAGCTCCCAAAATGTATCTAGCTGACAACAACCAGCTATAAACTGCAAAAGTGGGAGTCACAATTACAGGTTAACATCAAAATGGGCATCAATTATTATCGCTCGTGACGGATCCTATCTTGCACGAAACCAAACCGGAAATTTAATATCGCGCCGGCCGCCGACAGGACTTGACAATAAATATAAATTCGTAAATTGTGATCCTGCAGGCAGGAATTTAAATGAAATTACCATTTTTTGTTGTACATGCAATGCGATGACACTCGACTACTAAATTAGCCGCGGTCAACTTTTGGTTACACTGAATTTTAGAATAAAAATGTTTAATACCACCTTTGTAGCAAATATTTAATACCACCTTTGTAGCGACTTCTTTTGTACGATAGCTGCATGATATTTCAAGTGAGTGATACCGGTTGGCCGTATTATCAATGTTTCCAGTTAAATAAGCTTTTCCAATTCCCAATCTGAATTTGAGGGTTTCAATTTGGAAGCACGTGAAGGATACTCAAAAGAAAATTTATTCCTGTGAAACCTTCCATTCCGGCAGTAACTTTACTGCAGGTATTATAAAATTGCACAAACATAAAAAGTTCTAATGCTTCTAAATGGCTATTGCCTCTATAAACATTACGCACTTCTATGCAACTTAGGTAGTGTACTGACAATTTAATAAGTATTTTAAGGTTATTGAAATATATTTAAAAAAAAATGAAATGTATTATTGCGGCAAGGTACACAGCAAACTTTTTTAGAAATGGCAACACTTTAAAAAACAATTTTAATATTTTCCCCCATTTAAGTCGCTGAAATTGAGCTCCCTGTTTTTCTTCGGTATGGCCTGAATAAAAGTCTTTCCAGTGTGCCTATTTCCAAGGTAATATAACCTATTTCCATTGCATACATTTCCTTTTTTTGTTATTTTACTATTTCCATTGTGACACAACATAAAAAACAACTAACGGCAAGCGTATAACCATTCACTTCCAACAAATTAAAAATTACCAATTGTGAAAAAATAATCCCAAAAATTTAAAAATCAGACAGTGCTATAAAATTAGACATAGTTGTTTTATGAAAATCCAAAAAAAATTAAAATAATTGCTTTCTATATAAATATACTACATCGCCGCCTGGTATACGAGAAACATAATAAAGGTGTGCCAGAAACATAATAAATATCCATGGCCAACCCAACCTTACCTAACACAGCCTTTAGAAATATCAACCATTTACAGGAAACTTTATGGAAACTGCTACATATATTTTAAAGCTACGAAAGTAAAAAAAAAACAAAGAGAGTCATTGAAGGAAATAAACTAGAAATACTTAAACACGTAACATGCAATACTGTTTTACAAAACGTGTTTTTTCCATATTTACCGAGCGAAGTAAAAACCAAAACGAACTAAAACAATTGCAAAATTAAAAATGTATCAATTGACCAAACAATAAGCCACCATGAAATGTCAAGTAATCACCATTAAAAAACACAATTTCCAAACAATCTGTCTGAAAATAACATCCACAATGTGGCTAGCGAGCGAGTGAAAAGAAGTCTGCATTCATTTTATTTCAGAAAGCATATCGGTTCTCAAATGTCTACGTATAAATGATCTTAGGGAATAATCATCGAACATCAAGTGTATCGTGCTTGAAACTTGATAATATGACAACTCTATGGAAGAAATCATTATCCACACGCTACTTTTTTATGAAATATTTCCAACGCCTTTCTTATAACTTCTTATTTCAAATGATACCTAACTTTCTCTCTGAGTGAATCTTTACTGAGTGAAATCTGACTGAAACTTTACCTTTGCGAATACCCATTTTCTTTAGCCACTTATTTTTTGTCACCTAATTAAGAATTCACTGAGTATTAATCCAGACTCTGGTATGTTCAATAAATCTGACACCGTCACATTTAAAGAGCACTCAATACGATCTTGTGGGGATGGCAATCTTGATTAATACCACTCATATTCGATCAATACGATTTCTTCTTCTGTACAATTTGCGACTTTAGATCATTCAAAACTTCCTTTTTAATATTCCAAAATTGGATAAAAATTATACTTATGGAATCACCTCGGTGTCTGTCTATATGTCTGTCACATGTATTTTTCTCTAAAACCAATGGAATATTTAACTCATTTCTTTTATTAACTAACGAGAAGTGAAAATTTTGTCAAAGTAACTTAATTTTTAAAATAAGCTTACATAAAAACACTGTTTTACACGCTTCCAAACACGTTAAATCACCACTCAATTAATTCAGTGTTTCATTTTCCCATATTCGATCCAAAAAATCTCATCGCTAAACTGTCAGCCTACTACCGGCCATTGTCCAAAACTGGGTTACCATATTGCAACGGTATATCAAAGAATTATTCTTGTCCACATAATAGCTCGCTGGCTCAGCGAGGCACGCGTCAAATTGTCTCCACTTAGTGCGAATGAATATCAGTAGAACGAGCGGGGTTATACTGTATAACACCTACGGTGCTTATGTACATCTGATGGTAATGATAATGACTACCGCACCAACTGTCCTCGTCACCTTTGGTGGGTATAAAACGCTCTTTGTTATCTTGTATACGTAGCGAAGAGACATCTAGACATGGGGCACTTTAAATGACACTCGGCAACGCATTTTCAGCAGAACAAATCTTGCGCATGCAATAAGTCAAATGAAATAGTATTTTTGTCTTTAATAGTCTATGCACGATAAAGTAAATCCAACCCAATTTCACAAAAAAAATGTAATGTCCTGCAATTAATAGTGTAGCCAATAGACCAGGGTCCCGAAGAATAACCATCTTTCAGAAATACATCTAAACAAGGCACTAACAAAATGTAGGTGAGACATCTAAACTAAACTCACCTCAAATAACACTCGGCAACGCATTGCATACAGAACATAATTTTACGCATATAATAAATTAGACAATAATATTTTTTGTCTTTATAAGTATATGTACGATAAAGTAAATTCAACACAATTTCGCAACAGAAATGTAATGTCCTGCAATGAATAGTGTAGCCAATAGGCCAGGCTCCCGAAAAATAATATTTTTTCAGAAACAAAACACTAAGAAAATGTAGCCGAGACATCTAAACTAGACACACTTAAAATAACACTCGGCAACGCATTGCCTACAGAACGCAATTTGACACATAGATTAAATCAGGTAAAATCATATTTCACCTGATTTAATGTGTCTGTCTGGTGAAATTATATTTCACCTGATTTAATCTATTATAAAGAAAATTGGTCCAAACCTGAAAACAAAATCTAAACGACCTATAGTAAATAAATTTACCAATAGGGCTTTGCAATAAAGAATAATGCCTTTCATTATAGCATCTTGACTCGATACTTTGGGAATAACAGTCAACAAATGCATTGTTTACACAACGCAATTTGAAACATATATTAAATCATTTGAAACTATATTCCGCACATTTTAAATAACTCTCGACAGCAATCATCGATGTAGGCAATGTGTTGTCTACAGAACCCAATTTGACACCTACATTAAATCAAATAAAACAATATTATAGATTTATATGTCTATGTTACAGGAGATAAAACTGAAAACCTGACAGAAAAACTAAATTACCTATAACCAACAATGTTACCAAATAGACTATGGTGCCGAAGAATAATCTTTCCAAAGGATATTTATAGTCGGTACGATGAGAATCTTGCAGACACATTCTAAATCAGGGAATCTCAACATTTTCTGCGTTGAGCCTCCCCGGATTATAAAAAATAAATTCATGCTCTCCCCCCCCCCCCCTTTAATTTTCTTTTCTTTAAAAAAAACATCATTTTCGTGATATTTATTTCTGACTTACAAGCATAATCAAATAAATTAAACTTTGACGTTCACGGCTAAGAATATAATTAAATAATAAAATTTTGTAATGCTACATTGACGTCTGTATGTTCTGGAGTAGTTCGTCGATATGAGGTTCAGATTTTGCAAGAGCTATCATCAAGTCGCTATCGACGGCAAGACGATCTCGCCGCTTGATTTTGATTTAAACCAAGCTGGAAAACACAATTATTCGCAAAGCAAGAGAGGGAATTTTTGGATTAAGAAGAAAACGTTTTAGAGTATAAATAACATTCCACGGTAATCCAGTATCTGCAGAAAGCAATTTGTCACGCATTAAATAAGATATAATAATGTTTTTACGTTTATTTGTCTATATATATTAAACAAAAACCAGCCAAACTTTCCAAAACTGAATAGCCTCTGATCAATAATGTAACCAATGGACAATGTTGCACGAAGCCCTAAATCAAATATTTACGACTTTCTACTGGCACTACCTGCACATCAAAAGGCATAGCGTTTTATGGTCAGTCTGATCTGAATAATAACAGAAGCAGTAAAAGAATAACATTTTATAGTATCAGTATTAGAACTATAAGAAAAAATTTTATATCACGGCTTTGTTACTGAATATTCTGCAATAAGTGAAACGTGGCCAGAATATACTCGATTATGGTTCAGCGCGTTGGAACTGAGATGGTCTATAAAATCAGCTTATATTCAGCAAGAACTCCATTTAAAATGAATATTGTGATAAAGCAGATTGGATATAGATTTCATATCATCACACTAAACACTTTTAAATTGATAAATATTTGTATTTCATCAGGAGTTGTTATTCTTTGATTTGTACACTCGTGTGTTTGGAAGCAATCTACAGACAGTTATTATTAATAAATTCGTGTATATTTTGACATAGAACTTCGTCTTTATTTTGGAATTATTTCGAGAGTATAATCAATAAAGAGTACGTCCCACTTCAAGCACTTATATCTCGGCAACTAACATCTTATTACAGTAAAAAAATATCTTTAAAAATATTTTATGGTAACATCCACTCTACAACTTTTAACTCTTAAATACGGTAGCATTACAAAGTTTAATTAAATGTCAGACGATTTCATAAAAAAACTAATTTGTAAAAAACTGACGCTATCTGTTGCTAATCTGATAAACTTTATAAAATGGGATTAGACTTTATATTCAAAGTTGCGGCACAATTGCTATTATGCTTGTTTGTGTGCATGCCATTCCTATATTCTTACAACAACACTTTCACTAACCTATTCACTCCTTCCTATCTTCCTTTTTTTACATTTCCTACCTTCTACCCCATACCTATTCACTATTTCCAGTCTTGCAGTTAAATTTTTATTAACCATTGCCTTGCGCTATTGTGCTGAATGCAAGTTAATAAACCTTACACTCAGCGCCCGAGTATCAAAGTAATGATGTTTTTCAAACAATATATTAATGATTATTTTTAACAAAATTACCAGTGACTATAAATATTAATGATTTTTAAGTACAACTCCTTAACGAATTTTTTTATTTTTAAAACTGATTTTCATTTAACAGTAGTATTTATTAAAAATAATAATTTATCTGTTTTCCCTTCTGCATGCGACAGACGTACACTAAACGTAAAGTAATATCTTAAAACACTTTTACTGTAATAATTATATACAAGCACGTCAATAGATTAATCAATTATTTTATTTTCCCTTCTGCATTCAATTGTGGGCAGAGGTACACTAAACGCAAAGTAATATCTTAAAACGCTTTTACTTTAACAATTATATAAAAGCACGTTAATAGATTAAGTAATTATTCTATTTTCCCATTTGCGTTCGATTGTGGGCAGAGGTACACTAAACGCAAAGTAATATCTTAAAACGCTTTTACTTTAACAATTATATAAAAGCACGTTAATAGATTAAGTAATTATTCTATTTTCCCATTTGCGTTCGATTGTGGGCAGAGGTACACTAAACGCAAAGTAATATCTTAAAACGCTTTTACTTTAACAATTATATAAAAGCACGTTAATAGATTAAGTAATTATTCTATTTTCCCATTTGCGTTCGATTGTGGGCAGAGGTACACTAAACGCAAAGTAATATCTTAAAACGCTTTTACTTTAACAATTATATAAAAGCACATTAATAGATTAAGTAATTATTATATTTTCCCATTTGCGTTCAATTGTGGGCAGAGGTACATTAAACGCAAAGTAATATCTTAAAACGCTTTTACTTTAATAATTATATAAAAGCGTGTTAATAAATCAATTAATTATTCTTTGCCTTTACACATTCAATATACAGAAAATTAATAAAGTGTGAAATATACGATTGATGCAAAACAATTTTTAGCTAATAATCTAGCTATTTACAGTCAAACAACTAACGTACCGGCTTCCAACTTCCTGAGTAAATAAACTCGTCTATTTGCTTTATAACTATATTGGCATCTTTATTTCTTATATCATTTTACATTCATATTTCTCGCCGAACACTACAGTTGCCAACATTCATACATACATTTTTCTCTAAATTCTCATAATATACTCAGTTAAAATATATCACAAATCTCTTCTTTAGTGATGACAAACAATAAGTATCGATAATATATAGTTGTATATCAAAAAAGTATAACGATGTGTTAGTGCTTATAATTATGCATGGAAGTAAGTCATGAATAATGCAAAAGAGAATGCGTTTCTAGTAACATCACTACGTAATACATGTAGTAGAAACTGACATGATCGAATAAAAAAGTAACGGATATTTAAGAAAAAAACACAACAAAAAGATACAGCCAAATGCGTATCGTAACGTCAACGAAATAGTTTTCTGTAGTTATCTTTAACTGTGGAAATCGTCGATGCAAGTTAACCGAAATAATTTCAATTTAAAGTTAAGAAATTTGTCCAATAATCATATGCAACTCTCGTCACAATTTTTTACTGCGTTGAATTTAGAAATTCCTGGAATATAGATGGTATATTTTCTGAACTCATAAAGTGGTTCACTGCTCACGTGTCCACGTTACCCGCATATATTTCAATAATTAATACTGAAACTTATTAAATTATTATCATTTTCGATGTAACGGTTTCGGAATAAATATTAAATACTTGATTTTTTTTTTAATTTAATGTGCAGTATGCCGTAGAAATAGGCTAGTTATAATAGAAGAAAGTTCAAAATATTTTTCACAGTTATGAGTAGCCCAACCCCAAAGATAAAGAAAAAAAATTATAAAATACATATTTCTTTCCCAAACTAAATATAACATTATAACCATAACAGGGTTTTTAGATATATTTAGATATATAGAATTACGTCAAGTATACGTATGCGCGAAAACAAAGGTGCTGTTTTGTACGTTATGCGTCAATAGCAAACTATCAAAATTTTGCCGATTTATTTATTTATTTATGATCGATTTACTAATAATTTTACGGTACTTCATCCATTATAAGGCTAACAATACACGTACATAATTTAATGATACACCAACACTGCTGTATCAGCGATAATGTCAAACAATTAATAACGCACTTAGCGACGATAAAAAATTAAAAAGGGCCCATCTAATGCGACCTGATTAGAGACGCAGCCTTGCCAGAAGCACAATTGAAATGGCCCTTAGGTCCGCCCTAAATACGGCAAATTGGGTCGCAGAATTTACCTCGTTACCCTGTCTGTGTCAAAGGAGGACCATAATAAGGCTTTGCTCGCTGTCTTAGGTAAACATGTCTTAAATTATATATTAAGATGTAAAGCAAGAGACGTTTAGCTAAATAAAAGGATCGTTTCGCTCTGTATACAAATGGGAAAGACTTTATTTTGGAAGTGGTTTTAGGAAATAGCGACGTGAGTTCTGTATATATAACTATTAATGTGATAATTGTGATAACTATTAATATAAACTAAACATAATAACACTGGGCAAAACCTCAAGAATGTCCAATATAAGCTACGGTATAGGTACTTGGTTTGTGACTAACAAGGTACTGATCAGATGCCAATCAAAAGCACAATCAGATTGGAAAATCTTTTTATAATTCCTTAACGTTTTTGCGCAAAAAATAAATTTCAAATTATATTGAACATAGCATAATAATCAAAGTACGTATAATGTGTATTTTTTTAGAATTAGATCACATTATAAACACTTTGATGTGAACAACAGAGAATGGGAATCGACTGTTAAAGTGTTTGATCAACCTGTAGCAATTCAATTTAGTTATAACTGGTAATTAAAAGACACGAGCGTACGTGTTATAAAGTACATGCTATTCATCTTAAAATAAAAATGAAATTAATAATAATTAACAAATATCTTATATAATTACAAGACGATGAACTAAAAAGAATTATTAAGCCCAATACAGACGAACGACTTTTGTAGGTAATGAATCGGCGGCAGACAACTGCCGACTTTTGTCAAACAAAACCGACTTTCCACCGATTCAACGCATAAGAAGTTCGCGCTGCCGATTATATCGTCCGTCTCCGTCAGAGCGTATTCAGTCGCGTGTTCCATCCTTTTCCCCGTTAGCACATTTTAACCGATTTTTGTATGGTGGATTTTTATTGGACATGTGCGTTATAGTATTATATATCATATGTTATATTTTCTTCGATTAATATCCGACTGATTATTATCCGTCGTTGAGCGTTACAAAAATGAATAGAGTAACACAAATAACTTGTCATAAAATAAATATATATTTATTTATTAGTTTAATTTGAATTTATATATGTTTTTCTATTTTATTCATTATTTTTTATATTTTCCTTTAATACCAATTTAATTTTCTGTGCTTGTATTTTTTAATAAACAAATAATTTGACAAACTACATATTTCTTATGAAATAAATATAACAAAAGGCACATGAAGTAGGCAATACACACATATATATATAGGAAAAATTTCGACTACCAGAACGACATTATTACCCTGAATAAACACATTAAACCAATATAAAAGGAACAAAATTATGGTCCCAAATAGCACTAAGAGCGGATTACGATGAAAGAAGTAGAGAAATGTACCTAATAGAGATTGGCTGTATTGAAAACTAGACCAGTTATGTTAGAAGATGTGGTAATCTTTTGAGATCCTCTTTTATAACCGGAAAATGGTTAAAATAATTCTTATACACAACTTCCATTTTCACAATTTATGGTGTAAAAAACCTTAGCAACTCTTTGAAAAATATCCTCTAAGGAACGTAAAAAGTGTGTCAGTAATATTTTGTGAACTTATTTTGTGATGAGGGTGCTTGTGAATTCTAATTCATACGGTCAGTATTAATTCGTATATACTTGCATCTATTTTGTATTTCGCTTTTCAAAGAATACGAGAAAATGTTGAATGGGAAATATTTAATATTTTATAATAAAGAATAAATTAGGAACAGTAACTTTGAGAATAAATTAGGAACAGTATTGCTTCTTGCATAATTGCAAGACGCATTCCGATAACATTCTCCTCATTTTACCCTGATCCCAAGATCTGTCAACCAATTTTTTAATTTCCCATCATAAACCCTAAAAAATTCATCTAGATATCGTATACTACAATTTTTATATTTTGAGAAATAATTTTAGAAAATACATTAATACGTAAGTTGGTCAATTTGGTTTTGTCGCAGATTTTTACATTAACTGACTCAAAGTTGAATGAACAAAAAGCCAAGAAACAATAATTTCATGACCGCATTTATATCGTTCTTCAATAAAATGTTATTTGTTTATTTAACAAATATATTTTACTTGTCTTTATTCCAAAACAAGTTAATATTTACAAAACGTTAGATTAAAACTTCACGTTTCTTACTTATATGAGTTACAGTTTCATATGCTCCGAGCATGTAGATGCCGCAATGTATATATATATATATATATATATATATATATATATATATATATATATATATATATATATATATATATATATATATATATATATATATATATATATATATATATATATATATATATATATATATATATATATATATATATATATATATATATATATATATATATATATATATATATATATATATATATATATATATATATATATATATATATATATATATATATATATATATATATATATATATATATATATATATATATATATATATATATATATATATATATATATATATATATATATATATATATATATATATATATATACATAAAGGTTTTAACATTATTTTTGAAGTACAGATTGTTGGTCATGGATTATAATACAATGAGTATTCACTTTAATTGATTGCTTTAGTTGAGTATAATTGAGTGTTGACTTTATTTCATTGCGCGACAAGATTATCAATGAGATCGTAAAGTTTGTCATGTCGATGAAGGTGTGATTGTAAAAGTAGACAAAAGGATGTTGAGATAGGTTATTCCTACCTGCACCCTACCTACACACAATAATATTACAGTCTAATTAGTATGAAGACTTTTAATATTTTTTTAGGATTCCGGACTTCAATAGGGAAAAGCTAATCCTTGTAGTTACTACTCATACTACTCAAACTGTTCTACTACTGACATACCGAGCCAGTCTTACTATAAGTTTTCTCAGAAAATTTTTGTTGTAAAAATTCAAATTTCATTTTTCGAGTAAAATAATAGTATAAAAATATTCCTCTGAAAATTATGGAAGGGGCATGTTTTGATACGATCCTGAGAAATTGAGAGGGCAGGTTACAAGGATTCCAAAACTATTTTTTAGATTTTTAAATAAAATAGTTCTAAAGATATCATTTCAAATGTCTCGTCGATGAATTTTTTAAAGTTAGAATTATGAAATAAAATATTGCGAATTTTTTTTAAAGTTTACTAGAGAATTACAGCAATTATTTTAGATCTCATGGTTTTTGGGAAATTCCCGATGTTTTTTCCTTGAAATAATAATATAGACAATGTATTTACATGGTGAAAAATAATATCACTATATGTAGAGTTTATTAGAGATATAACCTCTCAAAACTATAAAATCTTAGATGTTTATCACTGCTATTTTATGGTAATTAATAGTTCCAACGAATGTATTTTTCTAGATTTTTTTTTGAAAAACGGTTTTTTCCTGTTTTTCAAACAATATGTCGAAAAGATTAAAACAATTTACGTCACGCGTTAACATCTACCCGCACTGTTGTATATACGCCAATCTCGCATATTTGATGCGTTACGTCTTCCTGCGCTACCTCCCGAATTAGATTGTGTTGGGCTTTTCCTTTTAATAATTTACGCACACTAATTGTGTTATTAATTACCCACAACCCTTTGTTTGCTACCAACAAACAGTTTTGGGGAAAATTTAGTGTTTACGTACATATTGCTGCATACATATTTATTAGAAGGTAAATATGTTCCCATTACGTTTAAATTTTATATCGTTTAATTTTTATACTACGTTTATAAAAGCTTCAATCACCTATCTTAATGATGTAATTTATTATATTGATCCAAATAGACTTAATAAATGAAAGAATCTAATAGAACTATGTTAATGTATCAAAATACAGGTAAAAAGTAGCGACACCTGCTGGCAATTACGAACTACCGAACCGAATACTTAGATAACAACTAGCGCCATCTATATACTACCTTGTGTAAAAAAAAAAAATAAAATGTTAGTCTATTCGCAACCGTCCACCATGTTTTATTAAACTAGATAAAGAAAATACATCAGACAATATACAAATGTATTTTTCTTTTTTTATTATCTACATTAAACGTTTAATCTAATAATATAACTATTTTTAATTATCATTGACTAACTTCGTTATTGATTCAATAATCAACATTCAAAATAATAAAGGTAACAAATCATCATTCACAAAAGGCTGAAAATTTAGATGACGCTGACTTCGACTTTTTAACCTCATCTTCAAACCGGCTCTGAATAATATACTTCCTTGGCCATATCGCGGATACTGCAAAACATCTTGCGAAAGCTTATCTTTGTATTACGTAATGCTCGAGCTTTCCGATACTGTTCATAAAATTGTCGGCTCCGCAGGTTATTGATACAAAGCGAAAGGAATCTTGCTCAACCATCGTATTGTCAAAAAATTGTATTTAAAGATTTTGATACAAATTTTCTACATAAGAAATATTTACTTTCTAATTCTATTTTCAATGAATTGTCTTCTGTGATGCACAGAAATTTCGGTTTTACGTTATTTATGTTCCAATTGTGAAAAGAAAAACTTATATCCTGTTTCATTTCACTATATATTGAAAATACCATTACGCCGTCTGAAACCGGATTATGCTGAAATTCTCTAATATTTAACGGTATTCTACTTACCAATCACCTAATCGCTATATCAGATACCCTTGTTTTATTTAAATATACAAAATTTCATTTCAATCTGATTAATAGTTTTCCAGAAATTGTACTAACGACCGAACGTATAGAGATAATGCATGGAATTAATTAGTAAGAATTCCGTTTTAGACTAAACCCTAGAACTATATTATATGCAATAGCGTTACCAGATGCCCATATTTCACGGGATACACCATATTTTTAGCCAAGTGTCCTTCCAGGGTAAAAAATCTATCGTGTTTCTGGAACTTATAGCGACTAAAACTGTACAAAGACAAATAACAGACTAATTCTTCTGTCTGTAATGAAAAAATAAGCATCTGTCTGTAATAAGGGAAACAAACATCGTGATTAATACTGTTCTACCTCCGCCTAAGGTTGCCCGAAAAAAATAATAATATGAATTACTTTATGTACCCCCAAAAATAGTATTTGATTTTAAAAAAAACATAATTTTCCTTGTTTTCTTTTTATTCCGTGTTAAATTATAAACTTTGCCACAATCCTCCAAATCCAAATCACCTTTTATACCAACTTTATCATCATATATCCTTTAAAGGATAGTGATAAATGGACACATGTGTTAAAAGTCCTCTATTTTTCCAATACATACCAATCCGTCATACTGACGAATCCATAGGTTCCCTTAACTCTTCGAAAATATACAAATCGAAAATTTTCTAATTTACTTACAAAATTCAACATTTTCCTGTCCCTAAATTCAATTAGAATTTAGAGGAAAATCCAGCGAATGCCAATATTTCAAGGCCAACCAGCCGTTTGAATGACTGGTTTGCCTTGAACGCCTTACGTAAATGGATTCTAAATCAGCGTATTATTCATTCCCCAAATATAATCAGCAATCATTTAATATTCGTACGGGAATCGAACTGAATTTTGGTAATCCTAATATTTGCCAAAATACCGAAACGGCAACTGGTCTCTCATTATGACTGTCCTCCGCCCTCATGCATATTTATTCGGTTTAATTAAAACATAACGACATTTACAGTACCAGAGAGAAGCAGGTCGAGAGCACTCGGTAATTAACGACCGAATAAACTAAGACCTCAGAATAATGTCTTAACTCTAATTGAGTTAAGTCAAGGAAAAACATGAATATGAGATGCAGATAACAAATGGAAAACACTTCATGGAACATAAAAATATTATAACAAAGAATATTTAGATCTGCGTGGAAAGACAATTTAAGGCAATTTTTGACTCCCAAAAATTCAATTTCTGAATCAATTTCAAAATTGGCTACATATACTAAACAAAATTACAGACGCACTATCTTGTATAACTAATATAAATTTTACACGTATAACTTCAACCGCCCATAAGGAACTCCAGCGGTACACTATTACACTGCAGATAGAGACATCAACGAGAGGTGGTTCGAATACTACAACGAGCTACTCAATGAAGAGTTCCCTCAGGAAACAATGTCAGACCTACCACCTACCCACGCCCCTTAGATAGAATAACACCAGAATAAATTAAAAAAGCACTAGAGAAAATGAAAAACGGCAAAGCAATTGGGCCTGATGAAATTCCTTCAGAACTTATGAAGATGAGGGAGATATCACCATCGCATGGCTGACTAATCTCTTTAACGTCATACATACAGAAGGCAAGATGCCTGATGTCTGGAGGCAAAGCAACAAGATTGCTTTTTGCCTTTCTTCAAAAACAAGGGTGATGTAGCGCATTGTGGGAACTATCGAGCGATTAAATTAACCTCGCACACTTTAAAACTGTAGGAAGGTGTACTTACTGGAAGACTTACCAAAATAACGCCTAAATAGTGCGGATTCACCAGCAGTGTCGGTACAATAGATGCTATACACACTTTAAAAATTCTCACGGAGAAGTATATACTAGTAGCGTGCGGAAAGGACCTTCACATGATCTTTATAGACCTCGAGAAAGCCTTTGACCGGATGCCAAGGAAACTCTTATGGCAGGCCTTAAGATCACAACAGGTCCCAGAACACCTTATAGAACTGCTGAAGGATATATACAGTAATACCACCACCAAAGTGGTTAGCCCAACTGGTGTACGAGCTGACTTCCAGGTGAAACTCGTCCGGCTAGACGGATTGACAACCTAAAATGTTAGTGGGTAGTAACTGGATTTGGTAAGACGGTGTATGGTGGCCCACCTTGCGAAAGGCTTATATTCAGGAGTGGATAGATACAGGCTGAAGACGAGGATGATGATGATACCTGTATAATCTATACTCTATAATACTTAAGTTAAAAATTTACCAATTATTTTTTTTTACTAGCTGTACTACGTTCCATTAGTTTGTGCTACGGAATTAGTTTCATAAGTATAGACCGTGTGACCTGACCAGTCACCCTATATCTTAGCAAAATGTGGGCTATAAATAAAATAATTACAAGCGAAACAGATACAATTGATATAATATCATATGGGAAAGGATATCCGCGAGATAGAGAGCGGGATGATGTCATTATAAATTAATGCAAGATAGAGAGCGGGGTGATGTCATCATAAATGAATGCGAAATAAAGAGCGGAATATTGTCATCACAAATTAATGCGAGATAGAGAGTAGGATAATGTCATCATAAATTAATGCGAGATAGAATAATTGTGAAAGTTTTCTAAGATAAATTGGAAACGTCTGCTCGTTCTACAGAACATAAATAGTTATTCGGATGTTAATATATATGTGTAGTGAAATGCGATCATATGACAAAAATGTTGATTTCCATTTTTACAGAACCGCATATGTAATATTCAAAATAATATTATCTTAATAATACATTTAAGTGCTCAAGAAACGATTGTGATGTTACTCATCCTCAAAGAGCAGAAGCGAACACACAAATGTCGTGGACAATAGAAAAGAGAATATTTCTAAAGACATAAATTTCTATCCAGTAATCATCATTTATGGACAAGAACAATAACAGCGATAACATAACAATATAAAAACGGGCAATTTAAACTGCTAGGAATATACAATAGAAAATACACAATTCAAGGATAGGAAAATTCGCTGTCAAAATTATTTGAAACTATAAAATTGTGTTTGTCTGCTTTTCTATCCATACTCAAATAAGGTTTCATAGTGAAAGGTGTTGAGCAAGTAGAAAACCGGTAAACATATAGCGATAAGAATAGAGTCATTCCATATGAAATTGTCTAAAAAAAACTTTCGTTACTGCATCATTTTTTATTTTGCTCAAACTTCATTAGAATTTTCCTTAAGGCCCCAAAGAAGAAAATCCAGCGACATTTAATTTTCGCATGCGCCAGTCCACGCTTACGCGAATGAAAACATTTAAAAAACGTCATTTTTATACTTTAATATTGCTATTACTATTAAAACTTTTCCATTAAAGACAGCCACATGTTCGAGATGACATTTTGAAACTGAAAGATAGTAGTTTTTGTATGAAAATTTAAATTCACATGTATAATACTTCTGAAAAATAACACGGTGCTGAAAGTACGTGTATTTTACTAATTTTTTGTCATTTTTAAATGGCTCCAATGTCTCGACTGTCCAATGTAAAGAGCCAATATTTTTCGGAGATCAAATGCATATCGAACGTGTCTGCGAATCTTTAATAGAAAAAATTTAACAAATAAAAATATTAAAGTATGAAAATGACGTATTTATGCGAAAATTAAATGACGCTAGATATTCTTTTTAGGGACCCTAAAGAAGATTTTCACTAAGTTACCAAAATCTAAAATTAGCCGGCTTTATCGATTAAACGATTTCATATGGGATGACTCGATACAAAGAAATAAAAATGACAGATGATGTTAATTAGTATAGTGACAAAACAGGCGAACACAAAATATCATGTATCATCTAGAAACGAAAACCTTCATAAATATTTAAGTTACACAATCTATCATATGTACCTATATACATAACACCTATATATAACACATGTACATAACATAGAGGTTGCATATAGATATTAGAAACACGAATGCGATATGAAAAATATTCGCACGTACTAAAGTTGAAAAAAAGTATCCATAATCTTAAATACCCATAAAATACTTCTGAGACGAAAGAATTGTATTCAAACATATTTTATATAAAACCCATTGGAATCGAATGAAAATATCCGCACATCGAAGATACATTGTTTGCAATAAACTATGATGAAAATATTTGTTATTATAAGTGATTTGTTTGAATACTTTCATTAACACATATTGCCTTATAATCCATTACTAATATGCGATAAAGTAAAACCAAAAGTAAAAGTAATTTTAAATATTTTAATGTTATAATACATTTTAATGGCTGTGCTTATGGATCATTTAAATAGTATTGTGTTTAATAAATAAAATTTTAGCATGGTACTGCTTGCTGAAATAGTAAGTTACATAAAATACGATGATACAACAAATCAAAGGAAAAACTCAGTAGGAACGCTGAGGAGACTCTTCTTGTAAGATAAAACGCTTAAACATAACGTAACAGAATAATTATAAATAAAATTGAACAGTCTCCAAAACGTAACACATACTATACACATGCTCACATTCAAATACTAACTACTAAGATTTTCTCGCTATTTTCCATAAAAGCTGAAACGAGGATGAAAATTCAGTCACAGAATCGTTAATATATTATTGAAACCATTAAACATTTATACGAAACGTTAGAGAGAAAAGAAATTCATTAATTTATTCCTCTGCACGATGGGCTTTACCTGAGCAATTGGAAATTATTTTGTGTTAATTATCATGACAAAGAAGTAAGACAGAAAACTGAGTTTAGCATTTACACAAGAAAGGCGTGATTTTGTTAATAGAAACTCATTGACACTTTTGAACAAGTTAACTGTGTGACAACCTAGGAATTGTATCAATAAGCTGCTTTCTATGGTACAAATATTCAAACAAAATAAATATTAAACTGATTACGTAATAATGATAAACTCCGTACATTTTCAAACCTTAATTCCGAACCTAAAGACAACACTAACAACCCATACTAAATGAATGTTCGTCTTGGGGTTGTCTGTGGGTTAGGAATTAAGGTTTAAAAATGTACTGAGTTTATATAGATATATATATATACATATATATATATATATATATATATATATATATATATATATATATATATATATTCACTCTGCGATTTCACTATTGTCTCGATTTTTATAAATTTCCCGTCAAAAATTGTATAATTTCCAATGTCCACTCGATCTATGTGCGTTTATTCTCTTTAATTAAGTATTTAGATTAAGGACAGTATTTTTGCACATAATTCAAATAAATGCTAAGATATCAATATAGTCATTTATGGAAATCTAAAACTAATTAAAAGTTCCAACATTAGTTAAGCCTAAAATTGCATACAAATAACTTACATTAACGACGAACGTCAGTAAATTACTAAATAGAAAACAAAATCAATCGTGAAACGTAATGAAACTGACCCAGAAAGCAAAAATGTCCCGCTTCGGTTATTTACTACCAAAATACGTATATCATACGAGCTTATAATAAAATAGTTTGTTTCCCACCGAAGCGGAAACGCTATTTTGAGTATTCCCCGCGGCCCCATAGCCAATATGGATGCGCTAACCGAACCGGGGAATTCACCACATTACCGCGTTGCATTGGGGGAATTACCGGTCGAACGGTACAATAAATACAACCAACATTTGTTTGGTGGACAATATGTCCATTTGTTATCATTTTATAAATGCGAAACTACCATATGGTATTGAATTATTCAGATTTCTAACGCATAACAAGGAACATTCTTGTATTGAGATGACGTCAAGTTATTTTAATTGCCCATTAAATTTTATTTACATGGGAACATTTTATTTCGATACTATCATTTTTTCCAAAATAATTTATTAAAATTAAAATAATATATATAGGCATCTTATTTATTGCTACATTTTTCTCTAAAAATAATTTTGGAAACTAGAATGGTTAAATGGTCAGGTCAAGACTTACCAAAAACCGATTAAGGCTATCGTCGATGGTCTTCCTTTCTTTTCTCCACGTTTTGACAAGTACACGAAAACATTATAGTCAAACTGACCGCTAGTCCTACTAATGGTCCACTATTGAAGAAAATTTAATTAATGACATTTATAATAAGTATCACCTTAGTAAATATTATTTATAGTTTTATCTTTCTTTTCAATGTACAGTTTGAATCCATATTTCTGAACTTTTTTTTCATTTGAAACAAAGGAGCGGTTGAACAATGCCACCTTGAAATAAAGGATAAATTCTCCAATCAATAAATACCCTTATATTTTAATACAACCCTTAACAATTCTTGCATTTATTTGATATCATCACAGCCTATTTTCTGTTAATTTCTTGACTCGAAAAAAATATGGACAAATTTCGATTAGAGATTATTTTTCATTATTGTTCTTAGTCGCTTTACTTTTTTTGAAGATACGTTTATAATCACACAATTTTCTTAATATTTTCATGAGTTGTTAAACAGATAATTGGTCTTTTATATTTACAGTGACTAAGTAACAACTTAAACTTAATTTTATGTATTAATACAGGTAAGGAAACTATTATAGTCAGTGTGTTTCGAAAGGCTTACAGTCCAATTATATTCAATTATCTAAACCCCGCAAAACTTTTAAACCTTAGCACATAAATAAGATGGCGTTGAAAAATTTACGATGGCCATATACTAAAATAAACGGAAATGATAGTTATGAACGGTTCGATTCTACACATCTTACTTACCTTAACAAACTTGAAAACTACGTTAAATTTCACCGTTGTATAGTTAAAAAGAATTCTCGTGTAAAGAAGGTCTTCGCCCCGCCCGCCCTCGTGCACGCAATTGAGATGGAGAGAAGTAAGCTCATAAATTGTTAACGTCTCTACCGATATTCACGCCACTCGACATCGATATATTGACTAAATATTTGTCGTAAAGTTAGATTAGTGTTATATTTGCATTGAAACGGCGTAAGCGTAATATGATTTGTGTTGAAGTTTGAATACAGCTTGTGCAATGTATATTCCGATGTGAAAAAATTGAGAACATAATTAAAACAAAGAGACCGTTTCAAGTTTGAGTGGAAATTGTATAACCGTTTTAACAATATACAATGTTAAGTCAATGATCACGGAGAAGTCTCCGTGGTACCCAGCCTACATTGTATAGATAATTGAGATAAAGAGAAATAAACTCATAAATCGTTAAAGTCTCTCCAATATTCGCGTCACTCGGCATCGATATATCGACTAAACATTTGTCGTAAACTTAGATTAGCGCGATATTTGAACTGAAAGTTATGCGTGATTTGTGTTGAAGTTTGAATACAACTTACGCAATTTATATTCCGACATAGAGACATTCGAGAACACAGATAAAACAAAGAGCCCATTTCAGGTTTTGTATGGAATCGTGGAAAAGTCTTGGGCAGTACGAAGGAACACAAACCACGAGGAAATAAAAAAGTTGAAGTTTTTCACATAGCAAAAGTTATTTTTATATATTTAACAGTTTATATCTTCGTTAAAAACCGATATTCTCATTACAGAGACCGATTTGTGGAGATAAAGGTGTAAAACTACACACAATAGAATAAATATTATGCTCCTTCTGTTCAGCAAGGTTTAACAAAAGATGTTGGAATATATTATTTACAACATCGTTTACGTAAGGGTTAAAGGGTTTATGTAGAGTATTTAACCCTTAAATGCATGTAATAATAATAATCTGTAAGATCTGTCGCATAATTTTAAATCATACCTTTTAGATTTGCTGCTGTACAAACCTTGAACACTGCGTCTTACGTCACATTGCTGTGTATAAACATAAATACATAAACATAAAATATGTCTCTGAAATAAATCTCTAGGAACTTTATTCACAAAGACTGGACATATTAACAAGGTGAAAAAACAATTTGCTTTTTTGTGTAAAAAGTCCTCTTTGGAAAAAGGATAAATAAATTTTAGAGAAGACTTATGGTGTGGTCATGGCAACAATTGCGAGTAAAAACGACCTTTGTATACTTCAAACGAAATAACAAGAAATTGTGACGTTTGAACAATAAATAAACGAATTCGACGTAAGATAATTTAGCAAAGTTAAAGTGCAAGAACATTTAAAAATACGCGTATACAAATTTTAAAAAAATGCAAGTGGAATTTGGAATATTTAAAAAAAAATGGAATATGGCATACCCGAAATGAACTGCGTGCACACTATACCTTGCTTCCCTACCTCTTGGAATACTGACTGTTAACATAATGCCTGGCCTTATAGAAATATGGTTGAGTTGGTTATTCGATGTGAAAGAATTAAATGTAATTCAGCAATACTACTAACCCGTCTTACAACAAACCCTTGTTCGCTATAGCTCCATATGACAACCATAAACAAAAAAAAACTTGATTAACATCCATTTCTCTGTAAAAATGATAGAGAGACGGTGATTTCCTACGAATATTGCTGTCACTTTCTTCTGGCGGTCTTCTGACCGCCGACCATAGAGAAATCGATTTTCGTTGACAATTGCTATCTTTCTCTCTCATTATCGAGCCTACAGAATGATATGGATCGCGCAGTCCACCTTTTGTGACTATAGTGACAACTATATCAATTTAAAAAAAATCATATTGCGAGTGGAATACCATAAATCCATCAATCACTTATAAAGTTTTTCACCGTACTGCGCCATTATGGTTATAATTTCGTATGTACATATAATAAAAGTTCCTCCTTTAATAACAATACTCGCACATAAAACATTTTAAACATTTCTTAAATCAACTTTCTTACGAATAATGCTTATAAACTATTATTTATCTATTCCTATTTTTAATGAGAATATATGTTGAATATATATATGTATATATATATATATATATATATATATATATATATATATACATATATATACATATATATATATATATATATATATATATATATATATATATATATATATATATATACATATATAATCCGCGAACCAACTCATATACTTAAACAAATCTTCTCCACAAGTACTTACTTTAATTAATAGAAAAGCTCATAAAAACAACCTGCCATTATTTACAAAGTAACCGACAATGCTACACCGCATTTAAATATAAATTATCGTATTACGTACATATCCATCTACTAATTTCTAATACAAAATCTCTTTTTTATTTTAAGAATAATCCTAGCAAACAATATACTGCTTTTATACTCATAAACACAGCTTTTATATTCGTAAAAATAAAAAAACTCAAAAGAGAAAAACTTAAACGGCTGAGGTTTTCATCAAAAGATAGTATTATTAGTTTGAATGATTCAGTAATTCCAGTAGTAAGTTCCAATAAGGCCCTACTCTTCTTTTCATCGATCACAACTTCTAAACTACGCATTTTCGTAGCAGAAAATATTTTTTGATAATTGTAATTAAAAAATAATTAGAATATATTTATTACACAACTTCTAATATTTTTTTTCCAAAATTCAGATAAGAAATAAGGTTCTAAATATCAATTGCGGATAAAGAACGTGTGGCGTATACATTAAAACGTTTTTTTTTTAATCCAATTCAAAATGGTTTTTATTTTTACGTGCGTCCGATGCTCTATTTGTTTTCAAAACTAAGAAAAAAATTATTAAAAACAGAAAAAATTAACAGCGCATAAGACTGACAAAAAAGGAACAAGTTTTACAAATGTCCAATAGTAAAATATAGCTGTAAACCGAATTATAATTTTTAATAATATCAAATCATAACTTAAAAAAATTTTGACAATGTTAGCAAAACTTGTTTTTTAACAATACTTTTGTATTTCAAACATTTCATTTAATTCAATTCTTTAAAAACCTATAGGGGACACACTAGACAATACAACGTACATTTACGCTATACATAATACGCTGTATTTCTAACCCACTAACCACCATGTTGGAGGTCCACCACCATATGGGATTCCTAAGTATAGATTCAAAGTAGTTTATGATACTGGCGAATGGATTCCAAGTATTTTCTGATACTGGCGAATTAAAAACGAATTCAACGATATCTGGCACATGAATATCCGTCTAGCCGTTCAGACTACAAGATTGGTTAAAAACCAAACATATATACATACGCTCGTAAAAAATTACCTTTGAAAAATTAATATATGTAAATAATTTAATAGAAATACTACATGATCTTTAATGCTAACAAGTACATAAATGTGTGCCGAACCCTCATAGTGTGAGTTCTACTCGAACTTGACAAGTTTTGTTTATTATTTCGTCATTACTCTGAAACACATAATTAGCTTTATTTTGCGTAGTTGAACATTTCGTATTTTAATTCGCCAATTAGTTGTTCGACAAATGCAACGTCTTTTATTTGTTCAGCAATCGCCTGTTACTTGTTTAGCAATCGCCTGTTACTTGTTCAGCAATTGGGACCTCGACAAATTCACAGCCAATATACTTCGCTAGTGCACTGGCTATGAAATATAAATGAATTTACCATACGGAACCAAATAAAAAGATAGAGCGCGCTGACATTTAAGTTGAGTGTAATACCAACACATTGAAGACGACGCTCGCAAATATCAAATAGAATGAGGCGAGTTATTTATTTTTCATTGCCGACATGACATTTCCCAGCACAAAATAAGCTCGAACAGATGTCTGGGGGCTCTCGAGATATGGAATATTGAAGCGAGAATGCGAGTAACCAGACGGCTACTCAAATATTGTGATGGGCTTCGGTAGTTGAGTGTACCTACATATGTGTTTGCTCTTTTTTTAATGCATGCTTGTTTCGATTAAGTGTACTTGTCTGAATAACGATAGTCAGTTGTGCTGCGAATGCTTTAATAGCTAGAAATGTTATCAACAACGAAACTTATTAAGAATAACTTGATACGCTATGTAATTGAAAATAATATTCATAATTATTTGCCATCTTTTTGGTACATCGTGTGTATCAACAATACTTATGCAAATTATTCAGCGCCGCTCAGGGGAATAACCCGCTAATAACTACGAAGACATCTAGCTGCCCGGGTACAGCGCCACAGACGAGCGTTGGGCGTATTAAAAAGCGCTTATAATATAATATTTTTTGCACTCAGTTAGAAAAAGGGCGTACTTTATGTTTTATTTCAACGACAATTTATTCTTTTATAGCCAACGAATGACGTCTTTCTTTGTTCGACACTTATAAATAAATATATATATATATATATATATATATATATTATATATATACTTATTTTTCTAGAATAAATATTGCATAATAATGCTAACTTAACGTGAAATGTGTTTAATAATGCATAATAAGGCTAACTTAACGTGAAACGTTTTTAATAATGCATAATAACGCTATCTTAACGTGAAATGTGTTTAATAATGCATAATAATGCTAACTTAACGTGAAACGTTTTTAATAATGCATAATAACGCTATCTTAACGTGAAATGTGTTTAATAATGCATAATAACGCTAACTTACCGTGAAACGTTTTTAATAATGCATAATAACGCTATCTTAACGTGAAATGTGTTTAATAATGCATAAGAACGCTAACTTAACGTGAAATGTGTTTCAATAAAGTTTTTTAATTATTCTAAATTGAACGTTGATGGTTAACCTACAAGAGAATTATAGGAAATATCTAAAGTTCCTTCTTCGAATCTTTGAAATGAATTCTTGGCTACGTCATAGTAGGACACACTTTTAACCATGCTCGTGCAAATATTGTGTATTTCTTCGATCGCTTTTCACCTTAAAAATAATCCAAGAAGCGAAAACACTCCATTATTAACTGTTATTGTCGCGAAATTTCCATATTTTACTAAAATTATTTAGGAAAGGATTTACTGATCGAAAACCAGTCGCTAACTAAGGAGAAGATCGACCGTCGCAATCCTTATATAGGATATCCAATATGTTCGAGGAATTTCTACAACATTTCAGAATCGCTAAAAACAACTGAGTGATTGTTAGTTTCCATCGTAATATTTTTGAGTATTAACTATTGAATTATATGCCAGTATATCAATATACTTTACCAATATACTTTATGCCAGTATATCAATATACTTTATTACTACGCCAATTTCTACGTCAAACGGTTTTAGATAAAAACGGCTACAACAGGCAGTCAGACTGACACATGTTTCATTTTTTCCCCTCTGAAGTACGGTACCCTAAAAATGGAGGAATAATAACTCTTGTCCACATTTCATGTTAAGCTAGCGTTATTATGCCCTCATTCCAGAAAAACAAGTTCATGCTTTGGGAAGAAGTGTAATTATATATATGTCTAATACACCTTACAATAAGATTAATATGAAAAATGAGAATCCATATCGGATACGCTTTAATTCACGGTTTAATAAGAGAAATGAAAATTGAATACGCATTAACTCTCTGTTCCGTAAACATAGGCGTATATATAATTAAGCGGTATGCGCCTCATGATAAATTTAAAGTAGACGACTACGGTGATAATTTATCGCAAATAACTTGGCCAATTTACGCTATTTGTACTTCCAAGTTATTTGAGATGAAATTATCATTGTAGTCATCGTAGTCAACTACTTTAAAGTTAGCATGAGGCATATGTCGCTTAATTATCTATGATCATATGTTTACAAATTGCTGAATTGATACGTGACTATTTTAAACGTTTTTACGAGCCTATTACGTGGAATAACTTGGTTGCCTATATCTCTCTAATATTTTATCAATGCAAGCGAAATAAATGTACGTTAGAGTATTTACTAAATATCCTTGTCCTAATTTTTCAGGTTTTTTTCTTTACATAGGTGGTTAAAGTTAGGAAGGAAGACACATAGGGCAAACTACACAGCGCTTTAGAAACATTTGTATCACGAAACTAACGAGGTATATGAAAATATTACTAGATATTTTCGATTATATTTCGAAAAGCCTTTTCCATGAGTCTCGACGGAGTATGTGAGAAAAAAAAACCCGCCCATGTGCGAAATGATTTGTCGTAACTCATCACTAATAGGGGCGTCCTAGCGTAATAAATATTTAATAATACCTAATACATTATATTATCGTTGATATATCGAAAATGACTTCTAGAAATATTGTCGTAGTTTTCCTACAACTTTTGCTTAGGTTTCTGAAAACTGTATTTTCTTTTTTTCTAATTTTATATTCAGTAGTTTCAGAAATAAAGAGAGCGGAGGACATATTTTTTGTTTATCTAAGATATTATCTAAAATTATGATAAATATATTTTTGGAACTCTTTCAAACTATACCTCAAGCAATATATGGAATTTTATGCATTTTTTTCTAGTAATTTACCAAATAAATATTTCTGAATGCTAGCGGTTGATAATTTACCATATAAATATTTCTGAATGTTAACTGTTAAGAATTTACCATATAAATATTTCGGAGTGTTAACAATTGATAATGTACCATATAAATATTTCTGAGTGTTAGCGATTGATAATTTACCATATAAATATTTCTGAGTGTCAGATTTTAAAAATGTACCATACAAATATTTTTGTGTAAGGTACTTTTAGTAATTAGTAATAATGTACCATACCAAAATTTACCATATAAACATATTATTACGCCGAATTGAAGTTTCCACGTCAACTACGCCTTGCTTCATCACAGTCAATCTTGAACTCAAAGTGTTATGATGTTAATCATACGAGTACAGATGGATAGACCCTTTTTACAAAATAAGGATTCTATGTTTCTATTGATTCTAGTTCCCAATGGGGAACATAACCTTAATAAACTTTTTAGACGAGAAATACTGAGTTTTTAATCCAGATGACGAAGTGTCGTCTGAAATATAAATGAATTACATTTTAGAAAACATTCTTAAAAACCATTTTATATCTCATAATAAGCTTTTGAAAACGCTGTTATCTCTTACTACTATTACTACTATTGCGAGTCCAATTTGCATATGCAAAAAAAATATCAAACGACCTTCTTCGGAAATACTTGATGCCCAATATGACATGTTCTACAGAAAAACGGATATTTCTTCCTATCATTTCGATGAAACCAACTAAACCCTAATTGATCGCAGTAGGAAAACATTTGTCAGAGTTAGAACGTGTGTTTTCTTTGTTCTCGAATATTATTCCGGACCCGTGTTCTCTGTTGCCATAAATACTCCGGATAGCGGCCATCCGTCTGAAGGGAACATATGGCTTATGCTTTCGACATTGACGTTACCGAGTATCGAAACTTTGATATATTTAGTTCTGTTATTTTAAATTCAACTTGTGAATACGCCATTTCTAATTCACTTTTATTTGCATCTTATTTACCCCTTTGTCTGTGATACCGCTGTAAGCTTTTAAACTACGCAACAGATTTCAATGCGGTTTTCACTATCATTCCGATAATTTCTTCCGGAAAGTTTACAGGTATAATACATGCATGTAATATTTACAGGAAATATAAAAAAGTCAATATTTCGTGAAAAAGTAGAATTTTGGACGCTTTCATTGCTAACGCCGACTAAACTTTGCGAGATATATCAAAAGGTTGTACTACGAAATTATGTATTTTAAAAAATCTACAAAAAATTCCATGATAATTATTAAAATTATAAAAATATATAATAATAAAAAATAAAAAATTCCATATATCTATATCCTACGGATAACCCACATAACTATAAATAAAAAATTAATAAAAAATTCCATATATCTATATCCTACGGATAACCCACATAATTATAAATAAAAAATTAATAAAAAATTCCATATATCTATATCCTACGGATAACCCACATAATTATAAATAAAAAATTAATAAAAAATTCCATATATCTATATCCTACAGATAACCCACAGTGACCGTTTTTATTAATTTTTTTTGTAGGTTATATTTTCGAAGTTATTTTGATCAACATTATATCAATCTTTATTTAAGTTGGTTTCGTTGAGCATTTAACGTAGATAAATTTTTTCTCTTTACAGCCAATTATTAACTTAGTATTTTAGAAGATATCACGAATTTAAAATTACCTAAAGTCAGTATTCGCGATGCCGATGCCGTGCACGGACGACGGCGGCGCGTGAATGACAGTAATATTATTAATCACAGTACTTACATTACACGCAATGCGAAGCCAGGGGGGCGCTGGTTTAAAAAAAATCGTAAATATATGTATCCAGAAACTTAGATGGAAATTGCAATATTTACAATCGATTAAATCCATGTGCTTTGAGTACAAATGTAACATAGTTACACCGACCCGACTATACAGCTTATCTAAAACGTCGACAGACATAGGTTTTAGACCAATGAAATATATAAAAAGAAAGGTGCGTGTACTTATGTACGCGCGTGAGAAGTTATACTTCTTTGGCATCATTAAATAATACTTACGGATAGATAACCTCAATTATATTAGAGCACTTGAAAAAGTCTATAAACACAATTTTTTCACTAATATTTACGAATAGTAAATATGTTAATCAAAATATTGAATTTAAATCACTACTGAATATAATTTATCAGCACATATATAAATCGCACTTATATGAAACTAAAACACGTGTGTGAATGTATACACTAGAAACAAGTAAATACTATGAATATGAAAACAGTGAACAGAGGCGACGATGGTGCCAATAGCTTTTGTTTCGAGACTGCAACCGCTGCAACTTCATACTGTAACTTTTGTGTGACGAATCTTAAAATTTCACTCTCATCATTTTTTCATAACGCGCCTAAAGAAGTATAACTTCAATATCTTATCTTATATTATAATCAATATAAGACAAAACATATCCACGAAATATAAGCATTTTATAACACCTAATCCTTTACCAAGTTCGCTGTTTACCATTTGAATAATGAGCCCTTTATACATATTTACATATCATCAAACATACAAGTAAGCAAATTCATATTTATTGACTTATTTGTGGGACTTTTTGTAGTACAAATACATATTATGATTGTGATCATCCAAAAATGCTACGAAGGGTTTTTACGCAAACTTTAAGCTCTGTAAGCTTCGAGTTACAAAAAGGTGGCATAAATTTTCAACAATCATTTGCTGAAAATTGTACTTTTGCAAAAATAATTTCTCAAAAATTGGCCCCGAATACTTGATCCCAATTTCATAAGTAAATATTTCATTACTAACCCTAGACATTTTCTTAGGAAAATTGGAAAGCTTTTTCATCGCGCTTACTATAAATGAACAAGAAAATACAAGCGGTGTGCTCGGCCGATAATATAAATATTTTGTCTGTAACCATAACAAATTTGAGAAAAGCTTTTATATTTTATCTCCACCGATTAATTGGCCGATATACAATTAAAATATTAGTACACTCCTCAAGGTTAACTAACAGATTAAAATATATTTAGTTAGTTCAAAATAAAAAAATATTTTTTTATATATATAAAATACTCTATTGTAAAAAAGAACACATATCCAAATATTTGGAGTAAATTAAATACTAGAATTTTTATTAATTTTTTTCATGTATTGCATATGACTTTGTTTATGACAATAATTCTTATTTTTATAACCCCTTAATACGAATGTGCAGATTGCATAACGATATTGTTTTTGGACATGTTTCTTTGGACATTTTGTGAACGGAAATCATTAACATTTTGAAAGAAAATACATAATAATACAAACAAAATACATAAAAACCCAACTAAAATAGAATTAATTACGAGGTCAGTATATTTTAAATAAGATAAATTCTAAGTTAAAACTAACATCACTAATTGATCAATGTATTACGAGTATAATACGTTAATCAATTCTAAGTTTAAACTAACATCACTAATTGATCAATGTATTACGAGGTCAGTATATTTTAAATAAGATAAATTCTAAGTTAAAACTAACATCACTAATTGATCAATGTATTAAGAGTATAATACATTGATCAATTCTAAGTTTAAACTAACATCACTAATTGATCAATGTATTACGAGGTCAGTATATTTTAAATAAGATAAATTCTAAGTTAAAACTAACATCACTAATTGATCAATGTATTACGAGTATATAATAAATTCACTAACACAAATAACCCTTAAAAATGTATATATAAACACTTTAACCGTTTTGTGCACATATAATTAGAGTTATAGTCTACTTTTAAATTTTGAACATTTTATCACACACATACGTGACTGTAACTTGTTTTGCGAATCTTTGAATAAATAAAAAATAAAAATAAATCATTATCATTTTAAAGAACTAATTGTAAAAACTACAAAATAATACATTATTGTATATTTATTCTCAATTTTAGTTAAGTTAGTTCTATTGCATAATATCCACGAAAAATATGCCCTGGCCTCCTCATCTGCGAAAGTGATAAAGCCAAAATTTAAAAAAATAACGGCATTACCTAAAGTTTTCCAGAAAACTATGGCTATGATGCTAAATATCATAGTTTTTAAAAAATATTTATGACTGTACTAGGTAACTGGGTAAAATACCTATGTGGTGAAAACTTATGTAAATATTTATAAATAGTTTAATAAAACACTACAAATCGTTTAATAAACACTATAAATAGTTTAGTAAGAAACCTTACATATTAATTAGGGAACTATTATTCAAAATCGTTTGTACGTACGTACTATTTTAAATATCTTTAGTAAAATGTTTATTAATGGCGTATCACGTAAAATATAACTTTGTGTAGAATATTTTCTAGTTTCTATCTGTCTGTTTGCGAAATCATCATATAAAAACAACTAAATCTACTTGAATGAAACGTTTACTGTAGTAGTGCGTATTCCCTAGTTTAAAATCTAAACTACGCTTTGTTTAATAAAATATTCTTTAAGATATTAAATTCTAATTGTCGATACTCAATCAGTAAGAACCGAATACGCGAATTTAAGAATTGGTAAATGGAAATCATCTAAATTGTCATAGCAATTCATTCTAAAATCCTATCTAAAATATAACTTAGTTAGCTGTTCCCGTGGCACTGCCCATAAATGGTTCTTGAAATAAAATATTTTATTTTATTAATTCCAAAAAACTATAAAACATGCATTTAGTTATTTATTTCTAAAGTGCCTTTACAAAGTTTCGAGTTAACGCAAACATTTGAAACCTTTTCTCCATACCAATTTTAACTCCCCGTTTCACCCCTTTAATTGCCTTGGCATTTTCCACAATATAACTCACATTGTGGAAAATGTCATCCTCAGTAGCTACCAATAGTATGTAAATGGTTTTCGCTCACAATTAATACAACAATTTAACAATTTCACTCCATTACAAACATCTTAGGGGTCATTTTTTAATTTTACATACTTTGAGTTAAGAGAATCATCTAATATTTTTTCTCCACAAAAACTTTGAACCCCCGTTTACCTCAAGGGTCGTATTTTAAAAGCTCTCAGAGGATACCTACTTTATATAAAGAACCTCTGTGCAAAATTTAAAGTTTCTCGTTTGAACAGTTAATTGATGTATTCGTCAGTCAACCGGTCAGATTTTATGTAACGTGTTTATAAATATATATATATATATATATATATATATATATATATATATATATATATATATTACCAGGGTTTAACGAATCAAAATTACCTTAAAGGTACTAATATCAAGTTCTTACGACCCACAGGCAAAAAACGTCTAAATATAATGCCAAAAATATTATACATTCAATGATTTTTAGTCTTTCTTTGATTTAAATATCATCAAGTGTTTATTTATTATTGGAGACAAACTAAACCATATTAACTAAACCGCGAAACCGCATTAAAAACCTTCAATTAAACAAAATCTGACGTCAAATAAATTTCAAATATAATTTTGTTCAGTCCAGAGAAGAAAATCACGGGCCAGTAATTTCATTAAGAAAAACGGCACTCAAATTCCCTATAAGAACTAGAAATCACATCAATAGCGGACTCACTCGGTCAAGGCTGCCATAAACCCATTTTATCACGACTGAAGGGAACCCCACCGCCCCGATCTATCTAGGGTGGGAAGTTCTATAAGTGCGAAAAGAGGAATTCCCTTTCCACAGCACGGGGACTCCCTTTAGCGAGGCTCACTTAATCTGGGCCATCGCTTAGCATCCGACGAGAAATTGGCCGAATTTTTTGCACCCGAATGGGACGCCATAAAGGAATATTGTGAGTCGCGAGGAAGTGGAATATCTGTTTCGCAGCTGGCACTAGGTCTGATATAGTCCTTTGTTGCGAGCAACCGAATGGACAGTCGAATGAGTCATCCTTCGGATTACATTTGTGTAGGCAATATATCACTCCGCTTCTACCCAACAAGATATTGCTATCTAAAATGGTTTATGTATTTTGAGCAGTGGAGTCGTTTTTTCGTTGTTCACTTCGTTTTGTACCACTTTTGACTTAATATTAACTTTTATCGACTAGTTTTGGCCACTCATAAAAAATGAATCACTTTTACAGTAATGAAAATTTATAAAATTCGCTTAACTGCTTTCTGAGAAACACCCAGACGGACAGGTAAATGTTCTGAAATGTGGCCGGGTATATATGTAAATAAAAAGACGTTTTTTATGGCTGATATCAAAATTTCAATGCCATATATTGGGGATGTAATAATACATTTTTATCATAAAATGAAACTACGTGATGTAGTATTATTTCTACTTTCTTTAAGTTCTTTACCACGACCTAGGTTTCGTTGTATTACAACATCTTCAGGTGGGCTATTAGCAAAGATCTCAAAAAGTCTTTGCTAATAGCCCACTTGAAGATGTTGTAGTACAACGAAACCTAGGTCGTGGTAAAGAACTTAAAGAAAGTAGAAATAATACTACATCACGTAGTTTCATTTAATGGTGAATAATGGACTTCTATTTGTGCATACAACTTAGACGACCGACAAAAATTGGTCCGAAAATAATTTGAGAAAAAAAGGATATTTGACATGCATACAAAATCCGACAAAAATCAGTCCTACAAAAAATCCACCCTCGCCGAACCGAACGTTAGATGTTAAGACGCGTTAACGCAGAAAAGGACAGAATATACGATTGATCTTGAGCTAACGGAGACGGCAGGTATTTAATGGCGACCCGCGCGTCTTGACTGCAACAAGTAGGTGGAAAGTCAGCCACCGATCTTGTCCTACAAAAGTCGTTCATCCGCATTGCGCGTAATGAATTATGATTCACAATTCCATATTACGTTATTCTCCCTGATTTTTCTTTTTTATTACCTTTTCTGCTCACTTTTCACGTGACTTCGCCTGCTTAAACAGTACAATACATCTTAATTAGTAGTATCTGTTATTGACGCAAATACAAAAAACATACTAATAAATTGGACTGATGGATAAAAATCACAAAAATACTCAATACCTCGTATTGCCCTGATGAATGCAACAATAAAAAATACCGCATATAAACGCACCTAGCAGCTTTCATGTGACACATATTCAAATAGACAGCCAAACAAACCATGAGATAAAAATCTCAAAAACGCTCAAGACTTTACATTCTTCCACGAACTCTCATAAATGCAACGACAAAAATATATCCAGAAGTATATATGTGACGCACCTTCTGATAGGCAGATAAACACACAGTCAGTCAAAAATCTCAAAAAAGCTCAGTGCTTCATATTCTTTCTCGGGTTTTGAGGAAAGCAACCATAAAAAATGCCAGAGATTAATCAATCCAGCAGTTTTATGTGGCGCACAGTCAAATGGACAGACAAACAAGCAAATCGACAAAAATTGCAAAAATTCTGTTCTCTAACTTATTATAGTTACACGATTTAATTTAAAAAAAAATAGTGATTCTAGCGTCTTAACTATTTTATTATATTTTATGATGACCCAATTTGGATGATAAAAATGTGATCCAGCAAAAAAAATTGAATACTGTCTGGAAAATAATGACAAATGACGTGTTAATTCCTGTTTCATGTTTCACGTGTCTCAATAAATGATTAAATTTTCACAATTAAATGAAACTACGTGATGTAGTATTATTTCTACTTTCTTTAATTTCTTTACCACGACCTAGGTTTCATTGTATCACAACATCTTCAGGTGGGATATTAGCAAAGATCAAAGATGTTGTAGTACAACGAAACCTAGGTCGTGGTAAAGAAATTAAAGAAAGTAGAAATAATACTACATCACGTAGTTTCATTTAATTGTGAATAATGCATTTCTACAAAATTAACGCCAAATATATTCAATCAATGATTAAATTTTGTTTTAAATAATTAAGGAATACGTGTCTATATAACACATTAAATAATTTTTGTTCATCTTTATCTGTCTAGTTTAAAATGTTTTCTTCGTTCATTAAAGTGTTTTGTGTTATCTGTCATTTCATAATTCTCCTATCAAATAACAAATCACTGTTCAATTTGGCATACACATAATTTTTATAATGGTAATAAGCTGTTATTCGCAGCATTACTCACGTGTAATATTAATATTATACGGAATATGTTTGGATGTTTGTAACTCAATTACGCTTGTACGGCTAAATAGATTTTCATTAATGATATAGATCAAGATTTGAATCAACCTGTAGGTTGTGTTAGGTTTGGTTAGGTTAGGTTAGGCTTTTTAATCTGAGAAATGGCATAATTCCTGCATGGCGCAACTTGCTGTTCTTATTCAATAATAACAATTTAGTATCACAAGATGTAAACAGATGGCACAACGTTTATACACATACATATTAAATCTATTTCTCGCGCATCTTGTCCAGAAAGTGCACCTAAATACCAGCGCTTTAATCTAAAATGCATAAGGACGAAACTGCAAGCAAAACTACTTTTTAAGAAAAGCACATCGTATTGAAGAAGGCTTTTCTTTGTTTAAATTCTGGTAATAACGGATCTGACATTATTGTCTCAAGTACCTATATTTGTATCTCCCTGTACACGTACGAACCTTTGCTCCGTTTCATTTAACTTAATTTGAACTACAGAAAAAGACATTTCCCAGCAGCATCGGATTTATAAAACTTAAATGGAATTCGACATTGCTGAAATTCTTACAATAGTTAGGTCTCCATTGGCCTTTACAATGTATGGACGGAGAACTTCTAGGCTTATTGAAATTGATATTAGTTTCCTTTTCAACGGGAGTTTCGCGGTCGAATAAGGTCGAAGTCTGGTGGAAGTATTGCAGATTTTATACGAAATTCGTTTCCATTTAATTCTGCTCCAGAATATTTTTATATTTAGTCGTAAATTAAAGTCTTTATTCGGCACATGGTTCATATTTAATTATTCATAGCCACTGGTTAAAGTATATCCGAAAAATATATATTATATTTTTTTCACAGTTGCAGTATTTCTATTATATTTTGTCTGTACTATGAAGTTTCTTTAATTGGAGAACGAATATGGTGAACGGAAACGCGATGCGTTTGGGAGAAAATATCTTTATTATGTTATTTTAATTTGTTTATTATTTAATAGCGCGAAGCTAGGCCTTTCAGTTACGGAAAAATTCGTTTTAATCAATAATAACTCAAAAATAATAATAATCCTAATAACTCAAAAATAATCAATAGTTTTTGAGTTATATATTAACGTAGACCTTTTACTTACTACTACTGGTATTTTTTATTTACTTTTATTTATGTTTTGTTAATCTACTGCATATAAATGAATTATCAAAATTAAAAATATTATTGCCATCTAGCGGAGAATTATAAAACTACACATTTGTATTGGTAACTCGTAGAAGAAACAGATGTCGCTATCAATTAATTAATAGGGTAGAATAATAATCCTAATCAGTTCTATTGCAAATTTTGAGTAAACCTCTGATTATACCCATTTATAAACGACAGTATCGTTAAAATTTTTCTAGTGGTTTTTGTATAATATATTGGCACGGCCACTGTACCACTTTATGATAAGTATAGGTTAAGATTGCTACTAAAATATAAACTTAAACAAAGGCAATATTCACCAATATTCAATTTTGTTTAAAGACTTAATTTAAAATAAAAAGCTGTATAAAATATTTAACAACGTTTCCGCCGAACTCTGGGCCCATCTTGGATCGTAAAAGGCGTCTATATTTTCTCATGTTTACTTAAGGCACCAAGATTGGAAGGTAACGAGTGCTTTTTTTATTGAAATTATCTTACTGAGTCGGGTTTTCGCGGAAGTCCTTTGTGGTTTGTTTAAATTGCTCGGTTGATAAAGATTGTTGAATTACTTTTTTATTTAAAAAATATTACGTTATTAGTTTCCAGCTAACTTTATTTATAGTTTATATTTAGATTAACATGCATGAAAATGAGACAGTTAAAAATGTATAAAATTACTAGTTTAATTAGAGATATATTTGGTGTCATCTATATAACAAGAATCACTATTAATAATATTACAACATAATGTTAAACTTTACTGCTTTAAATTCTATTTCAGGATACGATAATTCAAAAATATTATTAAATTACAAAACTAATTAATGGCGACATCTGTGGTTTATAACTCAAATTTCAACATTCAATTGAATTAATATGACAAGCAGCGTTCGATGACCGATAGATGGTGTTAGGATACCATCATGTCGTTGAAACGTTATGAAAGTACCCGTCACCGTATCTGTCAACGCAGAAGAAAATTCGTTTCAAAAGAGCAAATAATGGAAGCAAGTCTAGTCTAGCCTAGTCAAGTTATGAATAACAAACGAAATAATCTCTTTAACTTTCCTCCATCTATTGTTTCCGACAAGAATACTGCAAACTCTATTGTACCTTGGCGATTTGAAAGCTCGCTCTTGAGAGGCTGTGCTCTGAAAGCTTCCCAACGTACCAGCTTAACTATGTATTTCCTACCTAAAGCATATAATGTATCAAAGTCTACATATTAAATAGGACGCCGGTCAAAAGCATATCTTAGCTAGCCGAAATACCAGTTTCTTGTGACAAAGGAGTGAATAGTGCTACATTTTTTTTAATTTGGACTCTGGAAAATGATGCTTTGTAAGCTTTTCATGCTACTCATACTTAGATTAGTTTTAAATATATATTATATTTATAATCAACAATCATATATTTATAATAATTGATTATTGATTATAAATTAACTATATTTAAATCAATTATCAAGATAATTCTTTTTGCTTTTGCGTAACATAAGGAGAGAAAAAAGTATCCAAAAAAAAAATTTTGATCGGAATCCATTCTAAACCATTTCGCCAATTCAGATGCAATTTTTAAAAATATTATTATAAATATTTAATTTTTATAAAGTTTCCTTTTTTTACTTTTCAGAATTTTGTATACTTCACATAAAAAATAAATCACAATTGGATTTTCTCAAAAACTCGTTAGGCTATTTCCTTAGAAACTTTCATATTGTTAGGTACTTTATGAGACATACAATACTCCATAACTAGTTTTTCCATAAAATATATGTAATACAAAACTTACTTATTACGAGGGGGAGGGTTGAAGCGGTGAAAAGGGATGTTGTGGCGGGATACACGACAGGTGCAAAAATTAATATTTGATGAACTCAATAAAACAAATACTTTATAAACTCAACAATAAATCTTAAGTGAACAAAAATTGTTTTTATACGTACACGCTAACATTTCACAAGAACATTTTTTATACATACAAGCTCAGGTTTCATAAGAACGTTTTTTTGTATATGCGGACTTAGATTTCACAAGAACGTCTTTTGTGTACATAGATTCATGTTTCACAAGAATGTGTTATATGTATACGGACTTAGGTTTCACAGGAACGTCTTTTTCATATACAAGTTTATGATCACAGGAATGTTTTATCTACAGATTTTAGTTTCATAAAAATATTTCTTGTAGATTTATTTTTCACAAGAATGTCTTACAGGTATACGTTTCACAAGACCGTCGTTTATATATACAGGCTTAAATTTCATAAGAAAGTTTATAAATAATGATGCTAATTAAATTTGAAATATCAGTTTTGTGGTAAGATACGCGCTGATTTTAAAATTTATATAATTAGTAAACAAATAAAAAACACTACAAAACAAACTAATCAACTTTTAAGGTTTTGTAACATGAATCTCATAACATAAATATTTTAATCTCTATGTAAACAAAATGTTTTGTTTTTGGGCTAATGCGACTTTATTTATTTACAACATGTTAAATATATAATTAATATTTAATAATATATTACAGAGATATTAACACACAAAACGATAAAAACCTTAAAAGTAATCAATTTGTAATAAAAAAAAATTAAAAAATAAAAACTCGACCGCGTAAAAAATTGAACTAAAAATTAAAAAAGGGTTTATGTTATATTTGTGATTAAGAATCTAATAGTAGACTTCTCTCAACTGTTAAGCAAAATATGGCACCTTTTATTTATATAAATTGGTTTAACCGTTTCGTCGCTACGGTGGAATAAAGATTAAAGGTCGAGTGAACTAATCGAATCAAAAGTCTTAATATTATGTGTCTATTTACCAATGATTCAGAGTTAATAATAAAATGAGATACGTGTTATTCGATTTCGGCTATTGTCTTACTAAAAAACTGGGTACCGTGTAATTCGAATAAACTATAAAATATTCCACAATCGTTGTCTCGCATTGTTCGCAGCGTAACTAATAAATTACATAGTTCCCTTTAAGAACCAATGTAGATACTTGAAAATATTTTCGCATGAAAGTTTCAAAATAAACAAAAGAAGGATCACGAGTCTTGGCTCCATTTCCACATAGAATATTTTTTATATCATGAAATGCTCTAATCACAATTATATGAAACTATGTGATGTAATATTATTTCTACTTTATTTAAATTCTTTACCACGACCTAGGTTTTGTTGTATTACAACATCTTCAGGTGGGCAATACCTAGGTTTCGTTGTATTACAACATCTTCAGGTGGGAAATTAGCAAAGATATCATCTTTGCCAATTACCCGTAATTACCTGGAGATGTAATACAACGAAACCTAGGTCGGGTAAGCAATTTAAATAAAGTATATGTAGAACTTTCTATCTCTGGCTTAAATTAAGTGCGGAATTTTTAAACATCCAAAAAAACTTATTAAATTTTAATGAAAACCCGGAAAAAAAATGTCTAGAAATTTAAATCTGTCAAAAATAAATATGAATTCACTGAACATGAAACTGGTTACGTAGGCTGTCTGTCTCAGTAAGTTTTTAATTTTTTTTTTCTAGAAACTATGTCAAACCTTCATGTGCTATCCAGGTAATAGGGCTGTTGACTGGTATTTTAATTTCTTAAATCATAATTTCAAGATACCAGCCGACGCCGAGTAAAAAAATGTTTGATAAATTTTTAAAAATTTCTAAAAGTTTAAACTTAACGGTTTAATGAAGACGTCATTCGTCGAGAGCAAATGAGACAAGGATATATACTCACTCTCTGCTTACCATTAAATTTGGACTCCTAGCTCTCTTATTTTTTAATAAATTTTTACAATTTTCTCACTACTGATTATTATTTTCGTAACATTTCACCGAAAACAGCAAATTTAGACGCCTGTTAACAATATTACTCTTATATATCCCACCATTTAACTAACCCGAAAATGTCACGTAATATTATGCAAGTTGTAAATAAGTAAAAGACAAAGGTTACTTCCTATTCAAGAAATCAATGTTCCGATACAAATTGTCTTATTATCAGTTATTAAACAATTCCTTTATATGATTATATTTTAATTAACGAATAACGTAAATTAATTTTAAGAAATAAACGAAAAATCAGATCACGCTCTAAGCTCTTACACGGTCTTCATTAAGTCCTACGAAACTTTAATTTAGCCAACTTCCAAACTCGTCATTACAATTTTATCCCAACAAAATGTTGCATCAAACACAATTTCAAAATAAACGACAATCCGCTTAAAGCCCCCCTCGCTTGATAGAAATTGCATGTCAGCATTGAACGACGATGAAAAAGCTCCCGAGCTTTCGACGCTCACTTGTCCGTCGAGATAAGCTTTGGGTTCAGCCGACTAGAGTTTTTTGTTGCGACTTAGCTACCAAGTGGTGTCAATAGTCGCTGTCGTATTTTGTGTTCTTTACGGCTTGGAGGCTGTTTATTTTTATCTGACGTCGTATCTGATGGACTCCGTGTTGCTGTATTGTAGGTACTGCGAGCTCGTTTATTTAGTTGGAATTGGAAAATTCAGTACAAGACTTATTTAATGGTGGTAAATTTGAAAGTTCCAATGCAGTTTTAAGATATTTAATCACTTGGAATCAATTGTAAATATTAGTTAATATCATTACATTTTTAACGAACGATCGTAACCTACTCAGAAGAATGTAAATATGAATGTGGCCGGAGATCCCTTTGTTGGTCATCCTAATTACTCGAACATAGTAATTTCAGTTTTTTTCTTTCTTTTAAAATATATCATCATTATGTTGGTATATTAAGCTTTTAAGTTGAGCTTAAATTATAATGGCGAAATCACGGATCGAACTGTCAATACGACCACAATATTATATATAATGAATAAAAGATGTCATAAATGTTATTATCATTTTCTATTACTAATATATTTTTTATTTTGTTGAAAGCTTCTGATCTAATCTATACATTTAAGTACAGTATAATAAATAATGTACAAAGCAAGTACTCTCGACTAGCTCTATTTTAACTAGTTTTAATTTACCATTGTCTTAGATCTAATCAGGCTCAGTGGCAAATATCGCATAACCCATAACTAATATTTTGAATATTCTGACACGAGAGGTTATCTAGCTAAGATTTATTTTAATGACGAAGATTTTTTATTAGACGGTTTGGCGTCTTATAAATAATTTCTATTTTATAGCTACAATTTTCATATTCTGCTCTAATATTAGTATAGACAAAATTATTTTTCTACATCTTTTTACAAGAGATTTTTCCTTGTGCATATTTATCAATAAGTTGCGTGTGAAGAAGCACTCATTGTTAAAGCTTAATTATATCACTAGAGAAATACTCTTCGGATAAGCTAATTTTGAAATGAAATTAAGTAACAACATAAAAAACTTTTTTATTTTTATACCATCGTTACTATAAAATAATCATAGTTTACATCGAAAGTTTATAGTATTATAATTACATTAAGATAATAAATATAAATATTATAAAGAATAAAAGAAAGAAACCTTTGAAACCCGACAAAAATAACAATTTTGATGTAAATGTTATGTGACCCCTGCCTTTTATCTCTTCTAACAATTAGAAAAAAAAGTTTAAACATCGAATAAGGCAAAACTACGAACTATATTCCTCTTTATTAACTAACATTTATTTCACATCTCTTTGGATATGAAACAGCCAAAGAGATATTGTGCACAGCGAAAGTAAGATCTTTAATAATAAATAACTACTTCTCGTTTGCGCTCGAGAGAGAGCTTAAATCTCCACGAACAGAAATGAGAGGCAATTTTTCTTCGTAACATTAGCTCTTAAAGACAATATTTCACCACGCGAAGTTCGGTCGACTTTTTTTGATAAAATTATATAAGATGACACAAACAGGAGGAGCTCCCTCGTGGGTGTATGGGACCAAAGGACCCTTTTCTTTCTCAATATGTTGGTAAATACCGTTTCCTGTGCGGACACAACGCTGTCCTGCTTCGGACACTTTGGCGTTTCTACGGTCCGAATAGTGTTTTATTTTATTTATTACCATTTAAGCTTTCCAGTTAAATATGTTAAACTAAATTGCATTCTTTTTTATATCCAACAAAAAATAAGGGTTGGTATAAATATTTTCAGTGCTCCATAATTGTTGCAATAAAAGCATCCAGCGACTAGATTTTCAATGACAGTTTTAATGATGCCGTATTTGTTTTCTCAGTTCATTTCAAATGAACGTGAAAGACCGAAATGACAAGACCAAACTAAAGAGCCATAAATTTTCCAGGAGAAATGAAAATGCGTTTTGAAAATGGATATAATTTTTAGGGTTCCTTAGTTAAAAAAAGTCCGTCCGTAACTTACAGCCCCGCAGTTCCTACAATTTTAGATCTATGTGCATAAAGTTTTATTTATTGGGGCTTTAAATGTGTATCTAAATTATCAAAAAATTGAAGTAAACTAAGGTGAACATTTTTTTCGAACAAATCGAGTGGGACATCACTGAATATATTTCAGTTTAATTTATTTTAATTTAATTAGTTTGGTTTAACTTATTGCAAATTAATTTCAGTTAATTTAATTATGTTTTATTTATTACTTCGGTTTAATATTATTTCATTTTGTTTTAACTACAATTTCAACAATAGTTACGTTATCCCATTAATTATTAATTACATCATAAGCAATTATATACAGATACATACATCAATTTTAACTTTATTTAAATATTTTCAAAACTTTAAACCAACTTGAGTACAGAATTTCAGAATTTGCTTTTTGAAAGTCATTCACCGTCTCGAATATCTTATAAATTTCAGACAGATTCGATAGGCGATTTAAACTGCATATTATTTTATTTTCCTTTCATTTCATTTTTATTTTGATCATTTTAATTTTTATTTTGTTTGAAATAACCGTATAAGTGAATATGTCAAGCCAAAATATTTAAACTGTAATTTTTTTTATTTTAATGCACAATGTTTCACGTATGCATTTTCGATGTAATGCTAAAGTTGACTCTCTTGTACCGTAGACACGATAATTTTTATAAGTCATCAGGATTCATATAGAACCGTCTGTTAATTTGATCGCGCATTACCTACAAATTACTGGACAAATTTAGATAGGTGTCAACTGTTATATCTTAGATATAACAGTTAACACCTATAGCTCGCGGCTCCATCTTCACTTTAACCGCTTTTAACAATTTTATCATTTACTTAATAGCTACGAGTGAAAATTTATTAGGTATATTATTATAAAATAGTGAAAACATAATTTTCATCAGAGTAACAAGAAAATGCACATACTTCTAGACAACTAATGAATATTATAAATTATTAACTAGTACGAACCGTTAAAGAAGTTTCACTTCATCCATGAAATTATGTAGACGGGGCTCACTAAAAAGAAAAGATTTATAAACGTTTCCATTCTTTAGCCCATGTATTTTGAAGAAGTTTGTTATGTATTAAATATCACTATTATTCTATGACTTGTGTTAGTTAAACAAATTTAACATTTTGATGTTCGACAATCGGATCAACTCTAATTTTTTCTTCTTCTAATTCTTCGATTATAACTTAAAATCTACTGGATTTATTTTAAAGCTGTTTTCACCATCGTATAGGGTTTTTATTCCGAAATATTTTTATGTGTAAAATATAAGTATAAGTTTCAAAATTATTATTGTTAAAGCCAGAAACCAAGGCAAGCGACGATAGCGACGGTGCTGGGTTGCAACAAGGGAAGTAATTCTATAACTATAGTTTAAAACCACAATTTCCGCGAGAGTGAAGCCACAAATGAAGGCTCCTATGTAACTGATAAATTTATCAGTCTATTGGCATGATGTATTTTTGGTCAATTGACGATTATTCGCAATACTAACATACAAGCTCATCCAATTATTTACAATCTACGCTTTCTACTTCAGCACTAATAGTTTTTCGCAACTCTCGTAAAAAATCCATTATCGTAAAAAACCTATCATAAAATATATTTTATAAGTATGTTTTTTATAGGTCTTCCATATTACTTAGAAGTTTTCATCTTGACACAATCATAAGCTTTCTTCAAGATTTTTCGAAGAGAAAACCAACAATGTTGAAGATAAACCTGCTTTTTTATCATAAAAGTATATATATATATATATATATATATATATATATATGTGTGTGTGTGTGTGTGTGTGTGTGTGTGTGTGTGTGTGTGTGTGTGTGTGTGTGTGTGTGTGTAGGTCAGGTCGATGGAGAATATTACTCAACTTAAAATCTAAAATGTCCAAAATTTTCCATTTTCCATTCCACCCGATAACCCAAATTAAACCGGTAAAAAAATAAATAAATAAAATAAATAAAATTCAAAATTTCGCTTTACTTTTTAAATTTAATCTTTTAGAATCTAAAATTAGTTTCAAGCTGTATTTAACTCTGTCCGAGTTATATTTATTTATATAGTTATATAGTTTTATATAGTTTTTATCGAAGTTACGAACTTCTTTCCAAGGGTATATACCATGAGAGCTTAATCTGGTGGATTGATCCGCCCAGGTTCGCTCCACCACGGAGAACAGAGCCTGATGGTGTAACATAGAGTATCCGTAGAGATCACTACTCTCAGCATTTAGAAGAATAGCGCGAAGAGGAGGAGAAATTGATTGATTTTTGTATGTCTCACTACGCTCGAACTCCATATCTTTATTCTTTATTATGGTTTCATATCTAAAAAAAAATGAACCCTTGTAAGATCGCCCAGATGTCTCTCCGCCTGTCCGTCACAGCCGTATTTCTTAAAAACTGCTGGACCTAGAAACGTGAAATTTGGCATAGTAATGAAATACATTAGCCCAGACAGATTTTATTTACATTTAAAAATATTTATAACGAAATGCGGATGCGGGGGAAGGCAAGTTAAATACTCTAATTTTTTTTAAACTTAAATTTTTTTTAAATTTTTTTTTATTATTTATCATAATTTTAAGTATTATATCTTCAGAGGTATGTAAAAAATATGCAAAAACTATGTTCCCTCCTCCACCCTATTTCCGAGACTTAAAATTATGAAAAAATTGGATTTTTGAAAACCCTCGCAGGATTGTAGGAAACCTGAAACGATAGTTTTAAATATCACAATTTTTTAAATATATACTACGGTTTTATGCCTGTAAAAAATATAGTACATTAAATTAATATTTATAGTGCCAAAAATTATTATTTGTAAATTATTTAATAAATATACTATGCACCCTTAAATGTCTATAAACGCCTAAATGTGTACGTGACCCTCGTTCCAAGGTATTATTATTTTTTAAACTACAGAGGCAAAAAAATTCCTGGATAATAAAATTCCTGGAAGATACCAATTTTAAGATCATCGGCCGTATAGACGATTTCGTGCATCATTTTTAAAAATGTTTTTTTTGTAATACAAATCAGATACTTGTTTGCCATTACGCGTCCACGTTGCTCCATCACATCATCTCAAATTAACATTTAATCTTTACATTTATGCTGGCTCACGCTTATGCCCATAGACATCACCCAGAACGCCGATGATCTCCGCTAAACAGACGCCTATCATCATCCTGCCATCGTCTAATCTTGCATAATTCCACTAATGATCCGCTGGCGTGTGAATTAATTTATTCCCCTCATCACGTCTGGGGGTCAACACTTTTGTTGACATTCCAATAAATTGTGCGATCAAGCATCGTGTTTGGACCAAGTGACATAACATAATTAAGGAGTGATCCCGCGGTCGCTCGGTAATTGCGTAAGACGTCAAGTCTCCGCTCCGCGGTCTAGCCAGATTATTGCTTTTTAAGTGACAGTGACGGGAATGAGCGTATGTTAAATGGAATCTGGTATGTGCATTCACAGCATATTCCTAGGGAACCTTTTTGCGAAAAAAATATTAATTTCGTATTTCTTCGGTAATAACACCGGGAAAATAGATTGTGAAAATGAAGGATTATCATCATATCTATAATGCTTTGCCTTATTACAATCGCTTATTCAAACACCAACCAGTATAATGACGGTTTAAGCTATCAAACTATATTGTTTTAATTTTTAGAAATACCGCTTTTATTAACCTCATTTCTTGGCCTAATCTTCAAAGTATCTCCATAAGTTCTTTATCCAGCTTCGCTACAACTCTTTGTGGGTCTTGGCCTCTCCCACAATCACTCTTCACCTGACTCTATTATTTGCCTCTCTTCTCCAGTTAGTGAACTTTCCCATCCTTCACACAATCAATCAATCGTTTCCTGAGCCTGCCTCTCGGTCTCTTTTGTTGCGGCATCCATTTGGTCATAGTTTTTGCAGCCCTGTTTTCCGGCCTTATCTCTATTTGACCCGCCCGTCTTAGATGCTGTGAGTTATAGAACCTAACAATGGTTTTTGTCCCGTCAGTACTTCCAGTTCGTGATTCATTCGTATGTGATATGCGTTATCTATCTCTCTTACTGACCCAAAGATTTTTCCGAGTACTTTCCTTTAAAAAATAGTAAGCTTTTGTTCATCTCTCTGGGTAAAGCTCATTTCCCGCACGAGTAAGTCACAACAGGTCTTATGATACTCTGTAAATAATACCCAAAGGAAAAAAATCTGCTTTATATTATCCTGTGAAGAATCCAAAACTTGCTTTAATCAGAATACATACTGTGAAAACCCTGTACGTAACGCAATATTTATTTCCAAGAGTACCAACATTAATTTCTAAGAGTTTTTTTAATCCACCAGCTCATAGAGTTAATTGTAATAACCAATTCTCATAAGCTACAACAGAAGACTGCGCAGTATATATATACGACATATGAGCGGTCACGTGAAATGTGAAATGCAATATGAGGGAAGTATTTAGCAAAGCTCGTACAACGATATGCTCCACCCTTCCATTACTCGGTAGCGCAATTAGGAACGGAGTTAAGGCCGCAGAAAATGCAATTACATATATGCTGAACATATATACGAAACACAAACGCTGGTGATTATACACTGACTAAGCACAAATCCTTGGGGTGACTTCGATTCTCGTACGAGCTATAAATATTTTCAGTGCTCCATTATTGTTGCAATAAAAGCATCCAGCGACGAGATTTTCAATGACAGTTTTAATGATGCCGTATATGTTTTCTCAGTTCATTTCAAATGAACGTGAAAGACCGAAATGATAAGACCAAACTAAAGAGCCATAAATTTTCCAGGAGAAATGAAAACGCGTTTTGAAAAGGGATATAATTTTTAGGGTTCCTTAGTTAAAAAAAGTCCATCCGTAACTTACAGTCCCGCAGTTCTTACAATTTTAGATCTATGAGCATAAAGTTTTATATGTGGGGCTTTACATGTGTGTCTAAATTATCAAAAAATTGAGGTAAACTAAGGTGAACATTTTTTTCGATCAAATCGAGTGGGACATCACTGAATATATTTAAGTTTAATATAGGTTCTCTTTACGTGGTTTAATTTATTTTAATTTAATTAGTTTGGTTTAACTTAATGCACATTAATTTCAGTTAATTTAATTATATTTTATTTATTACTTCGGTTTAATATTATTTAATTTTGTTTTAACTACAATTTCAACAATAGTTACGTTAGTCCCATTAATTAATAATTACATCATATGCAATTATTTCAATGTATACTTATCGTGTCTGTTTAATTTTTTAATTTTGAAAAAATGTTTTAACTTTCTTTAACAATTTAAAGATATGTAAACGATAAATCTGTTCGGTTATAACTACTTTTGCGTATTTTGACACCTACTTGACTGGTATTTTTTTATATGGAATTGGTTTATTTAGTTAGATACGAAAAGTCCAGCTCTATTGCAATGTTAACGGTAGCGTGATGCGTAGTACCCACTGACTCACACCACAAATCGTTTCATCATTACCTGTCAGTATCTAGATGGAAACAAACTTAAAGGCAGCTCTTGACACAGAAACAATGAGTAATCTATTACTAAATCTGGTAAGGAGTTTATACGCAGAAGTTATACTGTATCGATCATAAGAAAAAAAACTTTTGCAGAAATCTGACTGTAGTATTGAGTTATAATTTAACAAATCGCAACGTAATATTTTGCGTAATCATTACCTTACATCCGCATATTTCAACACATCTTCAGGGTTTCAAGAATATAACTTATCATGTTTAATTTACATCCTGTTTTGAAACTCGTCCTAATTATCAACAAACACTTTGACATAACTTGTGATTATACCTAACAATAAAAAAAGGAATCGTGTTAATCAGAATACTTTTAGTGGTTTTATATCTGTGAAAGTACTCTGGTGAAAGCACTAATATATTTTCGTCTATTATACATATTTTATCTTCTGAATAGCTAAATAAAAAAATTATATATTTATATATAAAAGAGGAACGTGACTGACTGACTGACTCGGAGATCAACGCACAGCCGAAACCACTAAACCTAGAATCCTGAAATTTTGCAAATAGGTTCTTTATATATTGTAAGTGAGCACTAAGTAGGAATTTTGGAAATTCTATCCTTAAGGAGGTAAAATAGGGGTTGAAAGTTTGTATGAAATTTCCTCGGCTTTAAGTTAAACACGTAACATTTTAGATATACGCTCTTGGTTAATAAAAAAATTTATATTTTTATTGGTTTTTGGAAATTCTACCCCTAAACTGGTGAAATAGAGGTTGAAATTTGTATGAAATTTCCTCGGTTTGTAAGTTAGACACGTAAAATTTTAGATTTAGGCTCTTGGTTAATAAAAAAAATTAATGCGTTTATTGGAGGTGTGAAATAGAGGATAAAAGTTTGTATAGAAGTCCGTAAGACAGAGGGTGTGTCCTAATATAGTTACATTTAATTATAACAAGGATAATTTCAAACATCCAATTACATGATATTTTCAGACATCCATCTAAAGTAAATAAGTGTCTCGATTCGAGAAAAATAAAATCTGATTTTGTGTATCGTCTATCACAGTGCACTGCGTGCACGCCAAGGTAGGCGGCAAGAGGGTGCGGGGCCAGGTCCAGGGAGCGGGGAAATGTGCGCTAGATGGCAACCCAAACACGGGCAGACGCGTAAGGGCAGACGTCCTTGACGGTCATATGCGATAACTGAATTTTTCGAAGTTATAAATAAGTACGGATGTTAACGCTTAATGTTCACACCCATTATGTTGTCAAGAAATTTAAGGCCACCAAAACTTTGTAATGGAATCAGGCTTCAAATCAAAGTCTTACATCGGAACATATTATAAGCTACTATATTGACTGGGTGCGTTAGGGGAGAGATGGTCTTCATATTCCTAATCCCTATGATATCGAACAACCCGTATCATAGGGATTAGGAATATGAATACCGTTCGAATTTAAAAGAGTTCAATTTCCAGTGAATGTCTGCTTTGCTATGACAATTAATAAATTACAGTTTTTCCCATAGTCAATGTTATGTGGCATACTACCGTGTCAGTGCTCCAACTAGCCTGGTCTTGCTGGCACCGACCACAAAATTAGTATAAAATGTGGTTTATAACGAAGTATTGTAGGTTTATTTATATTTCCGTATCACAAAAAAAAAGGATTTTTAAAAATACAAACCCTAAGCGGGTAAAATAGAAAATAAAAATTTGCAAGATTATTTTATTCATTTTATAGATTTGCTTCAAATCTATATATAGGATAAAAATAGAGCTACATGATTTATTAGGATGTATTATCATATCAACTTCTACGCGAGCAAAGCCGCCGGCGAAAGCTAGTTTTATATAAATAATAAAATAACGTAATATCGCAAACTTAGCCACTTTTATAGTTATTATATGTTCAAACATTTAACATCATCAATTATTGAAACGAAAATTTAAATAAGATCAAGTATTACTAGAGAAAACAAACGGTTTTACGAATTGAATAACCTTAAATATAATTTAATTTACATATAATTTAATATAATTAAATCTAATGTATTTTATGAATCGGAAACATTATGAGTATCTTGGAATGGGAGGAATTCGGAAATACTATACATTTGGAGAGGAAAGAAAATGAGAAATGTTTTTGGCGTAATCTGTGAGAATTGATAATGGAGAATAAGGTTTAATGAAAAAAATATTAATAGATATTTACATTATCACAAAAATTAGAAAGAAATGAATCTGATGATTAAATATGATAATAATTTAAAAATTTCCCGAAGGAAATCCAAAAAGCTCAAAACACATAGAAAGATGGAAAAATTAAGGGAATAATACTTACTTTAGAAAACTAAACGTTACAAATTGGAAAAGAAAAGCAATCAACAGAAAAGAAAAGTCTAAAATCTCATGAAAGGCCAGGGCAATAGCAACGAGAAAGGAAAAGAAAATTGACATAGTTTTCAAAGTATATAGGAATAACCTATCTCTCAAAAACAATTTGAATATCCTTTCTGTCGTTTTAACAACAATTTTTCCCCGGTTTACTCCACTATAATGTTGTTTACTTGGTCCCAAATAAACACAACATACATATTTGTACACCTAAACCGATTTCAAAATGTGACGAAATTTACATGAAAACCAACTCAGAGTTATGCTTAACCGAGTCGGTCATAAATATGAAACACGAAATCATTGATATTAAAAGAGCTTTTCAAAGCTCGAGGTCGGTCTCTGCTAATCTACATTGCAAAGCAGCTTGCAGTTTCCGAATTAATTCCATGTTATGATTTATATACGCTTTTAGAATACCTCCCCATTTATAAATATGGTCCATTTTTATAAAATTAGACGGATCACTTATTATGCAATGTACCTTTGAATTTCTTCATGTTTACTATATTAAAATTTTAATAAAATTCTTAATTTTTCTTCCATTTCCGTATTTAGTCTCAAGTCATTTAATGTAGGGATGCACTTCAGTGCATCAAAAATATCGATCTTTATTATAAAACACATCAATGTATACCCTCTCGTCTGTCAACTCTATAAAAAAAAATACTATTATGAGTTATTATGACTTTATATGGATCAATATTTACGCATTATACCAATGAGTTTCTTGATATTGACTGTATTAATACTCAGTATATATATATATATATATATATATATATATATATATATATATATATATATATATATATATATATATATATATATATATATATATATATATATATAAAGTAAATATACTCAGTAGGAGGATTTCATTCCGAAAGATAAGTCATTTCATTTTGTACTATACGCTGTCGTGTGTCGAATATATCGAGTATTGATGTATCTAATCAAGGATCATGAGAACATATTACAATATTAAGAATATGAAATTAATCTCATAATATTGTAATACGTTCTCATAACTCGCAATTCGTTAAAATATGTCATCGGATTCATCGATTTTTATTATGGTGCTCATCACTTTAATTTGATATTTCTCACTTTCGTGATGTCCCAAGTCGATTTTTCTATAAAACAAATCAATTCGATTCGATGTCTCGTAATGTGCTCTTATACTCGTATATCTCACTTCGATAATAAACGCTGCAGCACCATATCGACAACGTCGATTTTTATTATAGAACACATCAATACTATTCGATATATCATAATGTCCTATTATATATCTCACTTTGATAATAAACGCTGAAGCGCCGTATCAAAAACGTCGATTTATATTATAGAACACATCACTGGAATTCGATGTATCGTAATATGCTCTCACATTTCTCACTTGCCGATTAATGCTGTCCCGAACTTTAACAAGTTCAGTTGGGGAATTTTGAAATGATTCTTTAATTTAGTAGATAATTCTTATCTTTGTTTTGTAATTGACACCTATGTGATATTGTTTTATATTTACGTTAAGTAACCAACTTATCCAACGCTTTGGTTTGCGCTGTATATTGTTCAGAACTGGAATAAATCTCAAAAATCGGCGTGTGGCTATGCCAAGAGCAACGCTATGTGTTTTATGTGAATACGTCTGAGTTAACGGGTAGTATTTTTTTATAATTACGAATATGTTTTCTTGTCGCCATGACCCAGGCGTATTCGTGCCATTATTAACATGCTCGAACTTCGAAATTTACGTTTTCGGTATCATTTCAATCATCCTATGAAGCTTCATGAATATTAATCAGTTACTGTTGAGGAGTTCTTTCCAACCGTATGCGACTTCTATTTTATTTTCAAACGAGTATATACCAAAGTTGTGTCGAATTTTCTTTATTTCGGAATTAGACCGCATGCAACTTTATAGTAGTGCAATATGCTGTAATGTTTTGAACATGCAATCAGCAGGTCTTATAAAACGGGTATCGTACCTTTATCAAGTCATAATTTATACCAAATCATAATTATGCGGAATAACTCTTAATTTATGCCGAAGTTTCCATACGAACGAAATGTTAATCGTTTGCTGTTGAAAAGTTCTTTACGTATACGACTTCTATATTTGTTTTTAAACGAGTTTAGACCGATATTATGCTGTATTTTCTTTATTTCCAACTTTGACCTCGTGCAACTTTAAAATAACCAATCCGCTATAAAGTTTTGAACACGTAATCGATAGATCTTAGGGACTAGACAAACGAGTATGGTACCTTTACGAAATCATAATTTATACCAAGTCATAAATATTTGGAATAACTAAATTTATGCGGAAGTTTCCAAATGAACGAAAACAAACCTAAAACAGAGGTGTCCCCTTCCCCGCGCATAATACCTTCACCTACCCACTCCGCGTAATACAATTCTTTAACCCGTTGGCTATCGAGTAGTGTATTTGAATTTTAGATGTTAACGAAATATTCGGAGCAGCTAAACCAAACTCCCAATTTTATTATTTCCCCAAAACGTCGGATAATCTAAATAAATCACGAAAATTTATAAACCATTATTGATACAAAATTAATGATATGTACTCAAAATCAATGATATGTATTCAAAATTAATGATATATATTCAAAATTAATTATATGTATTCAAAATTAATTATATGTATTCAAAATTAATGATATGTATTCAAAATTAATGATATGTTTTCGAAATTAATGATATGTATTCAAAATTAATCATATGTTTTCGAAATTAATGATATGTATTCAAAATTAATGATATGTATTCAAATTAATTATATGTATTCAAAATTAATGATTATTCTCAGATAATCATTGTTTACTGAAGAAAGTTATTGACTTCGATGGAAGCATCAATGTTTTAATTCGATACATTGCAAACATGTATGAGTCCACACCAGATATTACAGAGAAAAATATGCACGATTAAAAAATTAAACAAATGAAAATTTAAAAAAAATTTTTTATTAAAAATATAAACATAATTAACTAAAAAGGAATGTTTTTAAAATTTATATTTATTGATATAAACATAATCACACGACCTGCAAAATAAATTGTAACACGTAGTCATATCCCAGTAGTTGAAGTTGCTTACTTCTATTACTTACTTCCCAATAGTTGAAGTTATACTTTTTAGTTCGACAGAACTTGCATTCTTTTAATTAACAGCTTTCAAAAGTTTACCATATAATGCTAAAGCGAATAAGTTTACCCATATAATGGCAAAGCGAATAAGCTTAATTAAAAATTAGGTTATTTTCAAGTCCCAAGACTACTTTTCAACTTGGCTACGTATCGGAGTAAAAATGCATACAACTAGTTAATAACTTGGAAATACCTGAAAATAATAAAAAGAAAATTAAAAACATGATGTCACTTTTCTAATTAATATTATAAATTCATTAACCATACTACTAAATATGACACTTTTCTAATTAATATTATAAATTCATTAACCATACTACTAAATATGACACTTTTCTAATTAATATTATAAATTCATTAACCATACTACTAAATATGACACTTTTCTAATTAATATTATAAATTCATTAACCATACACTTTTCTAATTAAATTCATTAACCATACTACTAAGTATGGAATAAACTTTCTGTTGAAACAGAAATAATTACAGTGTAAAAATAAGATTTACTTATTACTAGAAGAAAATAAATTTCTCGTCTCATTTTTACAGCAGAAACTTGTTTATCCAAGCTCTTTCGTCCATAATTATTTTCTTACAGCTTACGTACGTTAGTTTCTTGACCTTTCTTGTACCTTTATTTTAATTAAAAAAGGTTAAATAATTCTTATTTGACTTCTTAATCTATTGCACTTCGTATTATAAATTTAATCAAGCAACCGTAGTTGAGTAAAAGGTTTATAAGATTTCGATGTGGCAGATTTGTTTTTTTTTTATTTTAAGTTGTTGAAATAAAATTTAAATATAAAAACTAAATGTGTGCTTTTTGTTTTTATGTACATCAAGAATCTCATTTCAACAAACATAATTGATCAAAAAGTGTTATTTTTAACCAAAGAACACATTTAGGTTACAAGGGACAATCTTACTAGATATCAAAATTATTATGATATTTTACATATTGAATTTATTAAAAAATATTCAATAATTCTGATGTATTTAAAATAATATAAATACTTAAAAAATGTTACAATACTTTCGTAATGTTCCAATTCAATTCAAAAACCATTTGTTCCAGAAAACAATGAACTTTCGAGTGGGATTTGTGTAATTTCACAAGATAACGTGTCAACAAAATTGTCATTACTATCGCTTTTGGAAATGAAAAAAAAGATACTTGATTTTCCTAATTTAAAAGTCCAATTCCATAGTTTTCCAATTCTAATAAAAATTAAAATATATCGAAAGAAATATTTTCTGGTAATCCTCGTCTTTTCGAACAGCAGCTGTTTTGAATAAATAAATAGTAACACCGTCTGCTCTATTTTCTCGCTACAAATAAGGCACATAAATAAGCAACATCTCTTTTAGCTAGTTTCGCCGAGCTTAATAAAAATATGAAAATTGTTAAACTGAGTTTTCACAGTTTTCGCCCTTAAAAATATGACTGAAAAATGAGTTAATTTAATGAGATATTTTATGTGTGGAAATATAAGAAAACTAGCTGCGTCCGCGACTTCGTTCGCGTGAAATTCGGAATAAGAAAAGTTATTAGGAATAATGAACATTGTTATTACTCCTTTTTTTGTTTATTTTTACAATATCTATGAGAACAAAGTTTACTAAAAACGTAGTAATATTCATCAAGTCAGGTTTTTTTTTATATTTGTAATATCCATACAAAAAGAATATAAGCTATTATCATAAATATTACCATAGAATATAAGCTATTATCACACTAAATTTCATCAAAATCCGTTTAGTAGATTTTACGTAATTGAAGAACAAATTAATAAACAGAGAGATACATAGAGACAGGTTTTCTGTCTTCTATTATCATTCTATACGCTAAACCAACCACTCTTTTTCAAATATTTTCAATGTATAGAATTCACTCTGTTACAGTTTTATTACACATGTGTGTAGATAATATTAATTATATGAAACTTGAATTAAGTCTTTCGTTTGCCCAATCTCTTTTGCTATTACTTTGTAGAATTTCGCCGTCAGTGAAATTGTAGACAGAAACTCGCGAAGGTAATTAACCTACCCAGTTCTTGGATAGTCGCATAGCATCTCGTCACAACTCGAAAGCAACTGAAACCATTTTGATTAAAAGTTCTGCTTGAATATTAATACGTAGAATTTTTCCAGAGTTTCCAAACCGATGATAAAAACTGGAGGGCGCATTATTAAACAATATAAAATGGTCCATATAACTTCTATCCATTTTTAAAAGCTTATTCAGTCATAAAACACTATCGATAGTTACCGCGAAAAAAATTAATCGCTTCCGCTTAAACGTAATTTTTTTTTAATACATTATTACATATAAATTTTAAATACGTTTCCAAAACTAGTCGCTTATAAGATCTGTGACATAAGGGTATATAAATGAATGAATGAATGAGGGGATGGGCGAATTTTACGATTATAAGAATTACAGAGATTATAAAAGTTTCTTTGTTTCACTACAGAACTACTAAAAATTTATAAGGTTTTCAACTATGTAAAAATGAGTTATATATAACTAGGTAAACCCAAGACTTCGTACGCGCAGACCAACGAAAAACGAGCCGATACCTTTTTTTTATAAGGATACTTCCACAATTTACCATTCCCCACGTCTATTTTGGCATTTCTTGGTGACAAACTTCTTTATGCGATCTAAAATATACGTGGCGCTATCTATTAATGCACCTAGGTACTCTGTATATTTGTGTAATTACTACGCATCAAGTAGATAGGCGTTTCTTTATGTTGTTGTACTGAGGCAATGTAAAGAAATTTTTGAAAATATTAAATTGAGTTAATCGAATGCCTTGAAATAAAAACCAATATTAATTTAAGTTAATGCTTATATTTTACTGAAAACTTCATTAAAACTAAGTCAACAGATGTTACTTAATGCGTGTACAAACAAACAGACAACAGATCGATCTTAATACCATTTATTACTTACATCTCTTCCAGTCAATTAATTAGTAAAAAAAATATCAATCTACAGACAGGCTAACTGTATAATTTCATTATATGTACAAATAATATATTTATAATAATATAAATAATAGTCGTATAAACAGTAATACTAAACAATTGAAACGTATTTGCAAAATGAATGACTTCAAAATATCTTGGTCTTTTAATGATATTACCAAAAAATGACTTCAAAATATCTTGGTCTTTTAATGATATATCTTGGTCTTGACTTCAAAATATCTTGACTTCAAAATATCTTGGTCTTTTAATGATATAAATGACTTCAAAATATCTTGGTCTTTTAATGATATATCTTGGTCTTTAATGATATTACCGACATCCTTTTACTGATTTTAGTGAAAATTTTAAATTTTTCACTTGTTTTCCATCTTGTTAAGCTCAAGATGGCAAACATAGATTTTATCCATAACTCTGGACAATTTGTAAGTGGTGATTTTTTTTACACACGTACTATGTATATTAGATGCTCTATCATACCTTCCTAAAACTTGCATCCATAAAATTATTTATGTATATAACCCATGTACGGGTATATTTTTGTATATGTTACTCAAATTAATTTTAAGTTTTTACGACGTAATTCTAAAGGTCTTAATTAAAATTTTCAGAATTACCCTATGTTCTTTGCGTCGTTACGGCTTATCTTTAGCACACGTGTCTCTCATTTCCACAGCGGTATACTCGCTTCTATTCTTCCTATTACATTTCAAGTTTACATAAAGTACAGTATGTTATACAAAAGTCCATTAAAGTAAGCTTTTAAACCTTTAGTATTTCCTATAAAAATACTTAAGACTGTTCACTGTGTCTTATTTTACGTAAAATTCTTAGTTCGCCATATTAAAACAATGAGAGTTTTACTTTGTTAAATAAATGCGGATGATATCATTGAATTGCTACAGCTTTCATTTTTAGTATATGTTTATTTACTTTTACTTTAGGACTTCGTTGTAGACCGTTTTAATGTAGATTGTTTATACTTATGACTATGACTACGAAATCCTGAATAACACTTGCACAGATCTGTGTCCAACACGCACTTCTTCACTCCTGTTAACACCGGTTTTCCACTCCTGTTTAACTTTATTATCCTACAGTAAATAAATGAAAATTGATTATATTTTTACATAAATTATTTCACTAATACTAAATATTAATGCAAAAAGTTTTCGGAAACAAGTTATTTGTTTAACATAAAATGTATCTTAATTTCAGTAAAACTCATTATTAATTACCGCGTGTATATTATTCCATTGTAGTAATTGTACAAAAAAAGAAATTTTTTTATTTTAAAAAATGACCTAATAACCAACTTTAGACATTTATTAGAAGCAATTTAAATTATTTTAGTAAAGGTTTCATATTATAATAGTAATATATACGCATTATAATCTATAATTCGATTGTGCAACATGAGAAAATATATAAATACTTACATAATTTTAATTTCTTGATAAATTTCACATATAATCGACCAAATATACCATTCAACGCTTCCAATAAAATTAGACCACCTATTAACTTTAGGAACATAAACTTTAGTGGAGCACCAAAAAATTACAAAGTTTAAATAAAAAAATCCTAAAATTTTAGTAATTTATTAAAACCAATTCACCATATCTATATTTAGAAAAAAAACAGTGAAGTCTACATTCAATATATTAAAAAAATAGTTAAAGGAATTGCAAATAAGCTGTGGAAAAAATAACGACATTTTACATTATTATGTATGTTTATCTTTTTCTTCTTATTTGTATTTCCCTCCCATATAAAAACAACAAATAAAAGTCGTTCTATTGTTTAAAGTCTAGAAAAAAACTAAAGTATATTTCGTTTCATTATGGTATTAAAACGTTAAGAAATCATATTTTTAACCATTGACTATATATTGCTATTTGCAACAATTGCTTAGTTAATCATTAATTATACCAAACGAGAAGATTTTGTAACACCAATTTAACATTTTAAATTACGCACTGATTTTAATAGTCGATTTTTAATAGAACGACAATAATAAATAAATACCTCTGTAATGAATGATTTATATTCAACTAATATTAATATAACATTAAGCCTTCATTATCATCGGAGAGTTTTAATTTGTTTTTTTCCAATACCGCCTTCCCAAACTAAAACAAGACAATACAATGGATAATTGCTAAGCTTCGCTAGAAATAAATTCTTCTATTGTAAAAACATGATATTGATTGTAATTCTGAAAATAACCGATATCATAACAACAAAGTCTTCCCGTGTTTGGAAAACAGGAAACTCTGCGTAACTAAAAAAATATCATCTCGCGTAACTAAAAAAATCGCGTAACTAAATCTCTGCGTAACTAAAAAAATATCATCTCGCGTAACTAAAAAAGTCGCGTAACTAAATCTCTGCGTAACTAAAAAAATATCATCTCGCGTAACTAAAAAAGTCGCGTAACTAAATCTCTGCGTAACTAAAAAAATATCATCTCGCGTAACTAAAAAAATCGCGTAACTAAATCTCTGCGTAACTAAAAAAATATCATCTCGCGTAACTAAAAAAATCGCGTAACTAAATCTCTGCGTAACTAAAAAAATATCATCTCGCGTAACTAAAAAAATCGCGTAACTAAATCTCTGCGTAACTAAAAAAATATCATCTCGCGTAACTAAAAAAATCGCGTAACTAAATCTCTGCGTAACTAAAAAAATATCATCTCGCGTAACTAAAAAAATCGCGTAACTAAATCTCTGCGTAACTAAAAAAATATCATCTCGCGTAACTAAAAAAATCGCGTAACTAAATCTCTGCGTAACTAAAAAAATATCATCTCGCGTAACTAAAAAAATCGCGTAACTAAATCTCTGCGTAACTAAAAAAATATCATCTCGCGTAACTAAAAAAATCGCGTAACTAAATCTCTGCGTAACTAAAAAAATATCATCTCGCGTAACTAAAAAAATCGCGTAACTAAATCTCTGCGTAACTAAAAAAATATCATCGAAAAAAAGGTATAATAATCGTTTCAGCCAGTATGGAATAATTAGCGTAATGCTTTTAACCTTATTTAACTAGCTAGATTTGAATTCTAATAACTTGATTACTGTCGTAATGTCTCATAATAGGACATCTGTTATGCAAACCGCTGCAAAATCTAATTACTTTCACAACCGAAGTCGTACCGTATAACACTTACAGTCGTGTACCCACCACATAGAGTAACGCTTTTATATAATATGGTTGTGCCAATTCCGCTCGTAGAGAGGACTACGCCGTAGACCGCAGAGAAGCGGAACGGCCGCGACGGCGGGCGGGCGGCTAATGGATGTAGACAGTCGCGATATCGTGATGTCCGGATGTAGCTACCACGGGCGTGTTAGATGACGCCCCGCTCTTTAGACATAGTGTTGGTGTTCCGTTTGCATTTCAAATTCAAAATGTAAATCGTATATGCAGATTTAAACCTAAATAAAATAATTAATTCAATAGAAACACTAACATGCTTATGCTAACGTTGTACAAAGTCCGTTTTTGAATGCGATCAAAGCCAATAAATACAGTTATTTATGAAGATATTTAAAAAAAATACATTTTTTTTAAAAATCAATCACCGCATGAAATTTCTTACTCGTATTTTTTCTTTCTCTAAACCAGACAACATTGAACAAAATTATTTTTAGTTTATATTCACCAAAATTAAAGTTAAATCGGACGCTATTAATATTATATCTCGCCAAAAACACTTGAGTGAAAAAGTACCAATTTCTTATCAAACATATAGTCCAACAATAAAAATACTTCAAATCTAAAACCAGCAACGTTTTAGATTTAAAATATTTGTTCATTTTAACAACAGGCTTTAAAAATGTTAAGAAATAGTAAAACATGTTTTCAATTTAGTTCTGAATTTTTCACACTTCAAAATTGCACAAAAATGAATTCGCACCTCAGTTCAGGTCAGTAAATGAATCTGATTCTATTATAGTTTACCATAACTTTTTTTGAATTTGACCAATAATTAGACGTATTTTCGTAATTCTTGTCAGTTTTTATAAAATTAAAACTATTTATTAATGACGTGTCCTATATAAACTCTTGTAAAAATAATAACAAACCATTTTTTACTACTAAACAAACATAATTTGCTCAAAATCAGATAAATGATACGATCATTAACAAAAGAATAATATCTTCAGTAGGCATAAAAACATTACATCTCAACACAAAATGACAAGTAATGACTGTCCTTATGATATCGTCTCACAATGATTCTACGTCTGCGACTTATGCGCGAGAAGCCTCAATGATTGATGTGCCCTGAAAAGTATATGACGTGCGAAGAGATATTAATTACCCACTGCAGTGGAAAGCAAAACAGAAGCTGAATGTCGGCCTGCTTTGGAAACTGAATCACCGAGCGCGGTACGTTCATCTCCGGACCTGACATTGATTGATTTCGATTTCGTATTGAAATATTTTAATACCCGGTCCGACTTCCTTTTTCGCGCACCATCGCACAGAAGCACTCCTTGATTTCGACTTTTGACTCCTAAATTGTTATCGTTTTTGTGAAAAGTTTTGGTGGCTTTGTGCTTTTTTTTCTTATCTTCAATCTGAAAATTTTCTCCCGAATACACGAAAAAAAATGCAATTGGAAATTAAAATTACGAAACGTTGGTTTATTTATTCATCTATCGAAGTCTGCTCTCTGATTCAGCAAAACCATAATGTGACCAAATTAGTTAAATATCGTAAATATAGAATATGCCATTAAAAAGTAGCGAAACACAAAACAATGGTAAAAATCTGTAATAATTTAAATCATTATCATATATTATGAACCGTTTAAAAATTTCATAAATGCGAGTACCAATTTAGCAGAAGAAAATTTAGAATTGCAATTTATATTAAAAGAACTGGAAATTTGTTCAGTGTAAACTAACAATTCTATCGTCTCTTCGCTCTAGTACCTATATCATAAATCCATTATTAAATGAAAAATATTTATTATACATAAATAAATAGTGCCATCTAGTGGGGAAGTATAAAACTATATTACGGTGGTTACTTATAAAAGAAATAGATGTCGTTGTCTAATAATTAAACTAAATAATTAAATATTAATTAACAGATGAATTCACGTGAAGAGCGAGGATTCTAAGTCAGATATTAAAGAAACCTCTAAAGTATAAAATTGCAAATTACAATAAAATCTACCTAATTATTTTTGGGACGGATATACGGATGTACCCGGTTTCATTACCATGTTATTACATGTGTAGATATGTGCAAAGATAAAATAAATGTCGCTGTCCAGTGGAGAATTATAAAACTATGATTATGATGGTGACTTATGAAAGAAACAATAGTGGTTTTTAAGTAATTAAGTAATAATATATTAATTAACTGTTGACGTATGAGGAAATAAGAATGTATTGCGAATATTGGCCACACCTCCAAGGAATAAAACTGCAAATTACATTAAAGTCGGTTCAATGATTTGTGCATGATTTTGCACTAACAAATTTGACCCGGTTACTGTTTTATAATATGTATAAATGTGTATAAATAAAATAGATATCATCATCTAGTGGGAAACTACAAAATTATGATTATGGTAATTAATTACTTCTGATATAAGTTGATGCTAATGTCAAATAATTAAATTGTAACCTATTAATTTTCTGCTTGACACTAACAAATTTGACCCGGTTACTGTTTCATAATGTATATATGTGTATAAATAAAATAAATATCATCATCTAGTGGATAACTACAATATTATGATTATGATAAATAATTATTTGCGATAGAAGTTGATGCTAATGTCAAATAATTAAGTTATAACCTATTAATTTTCTGCTCGACTCAATGATTTTTGCATGATTTTGCACTAACAAATTTGACCCGGTTACTGTTTCATAATGTATATATGTGTACAAATAAAATAAATATCATCATCTAGTGGAAGACTACAATATTATGATTATGATAAATAATTACTTATGATAGAAGTTGATGCTAATGTCAAATAATTAAGTTGTAACCTATTCATTTTCTGCTGGACTCAATAATTTTTGCATGATTTTGCACTAACAAATTTGACCCGGTTACTGTTTTATAATATGTATAAATGTGTATAAATAAAACAAATATCATCATCTAGTGGAAAACTATAATATGATTATGGTAATTAATTACTTATGATAGAAGTTGATATGTATATAACCGATATATATAACGAAGATAGATATATAACCGCAGTTTCGTCAAAATTCATCTAAATATTTTACGTGATTTACACACAGACAAGACCTCGTTCCAATAATAAATATATATATATATATATATATATATATATATATATATATATCAAATATATTATATACTATATGATTCAGAAGTGGCAGAGAAGCCTATCGTTCCCGATACTGTAAAAATCCCTTAAGGGCAAAATCCTTACAAAGAGACAAGTTTTCATATTAGTCAATGTGATTCTGTTATGTAGTTATGACCAATAGACAGGGAACAGTAAGACTTGGAATGAATGATTTGTTTCACTTTTATAATTACACATTGTGCTTATATTTTAAATAAATAGAAAAAAAAATATTACGCACTGAATATTCTAGCCAGTGTATTATATCTACCATATCTTATATAAACATCTGCTCTATAACCACAAATGACATTTCGTACCAATTTTATTTTAATTTCTTTTAAATTTCAGTTATTTCTTATTATTATAAATGTCAGTTTAATTCTTAGTTTATAAAATCATATTTTTTCCGCGTAACGAATCTTTATCACCTAATAGTATCGTTGGTTGGATGAGATTGGTTTTAAAAGCAATATAAAATGTTATATTTGTGGACATTGAAGTATGAGACAAGAAATATATAATAAAATACTATAATGCAAAAAATATATATAGTAATATACTATTTTTTCACAAAGCACAAAACAAACTTTACATGAAGAATAATGACTAAGATTTGGTAGGAAATTTCATTAGTAAATTATCAACACATGTTTGAAAAAAAAAGTCTTACCGCGTGCATTTGCCTGTATGTAAGAGATTTTCTCATTAATTATTATATGAATTTTTTTTCAGTTTTCAGTAACAGATAGATTAATTCAAGAGAAAGGTTTAGATATATTATTTATGAACATTTTGCAAAAATTAACCGATCTGTGACGACAAATGTCGATGAAATAGAAAGAAAGCATTCTTCGGAAAGGATTCTTGGTGTGCACTCCTTAAATCGTTATAGATAAAGGAAAAAAATGTATTATAACATTATTTTTCTCGAAAAGTTCTACAATAAATTCATAGTATACATATTATATGAAATCCATAATAAATGTTCAGCTGTTTAAAGGAAAATATAATTTTTCAATTTAATTTCTAAAGCTTATTGTGCAAAACTCTCTTAATTCTTAACGAATTAATGTTATAGTAATCTCCCTAACCTATATAGATTAAAGTTTCCTTTTGTGTCATAATTTTCCAACGAATAATTTAAAACTTTTGGTGGTGTTTAAAATTATAAGCACGGACTTTCACGCATTGAGCACTGTACCAACACAACAACAAACCAGTGCGAAGTATTAGTAATATTCTAACAACAAAATATTTCTATTTGTTTCAGATTTTATTGGGATCTCTGCATGTTACTACTTCTGGTTGCTAATCTCATCATCCTCCCAGTTGCAATTTCCTTCTTTAACGACGACCTCAGCACTAGATGGATTGCCTTCAACTGTCTCTCAGACACCATATTTCTTATAGATATTGTTGTTAATTTTAGGACTGGTAAGTTTTTCCGACTATAACTTTTATTTACAATTCTTATCTCTCTCTCGCTTCAACCTGCCTTTAATGAGCTCTTATGCTCGTAATCGTAAAGAAACTATTGACAATTACATACGATCTATATGTCATATCAAAATATTTAAGGTGTACTGAAAATAATATTATCGTATCTTCACTATAATCCATAAAACAAATGCAGCCATTAATTTATTAGTTAATAGACATAAAATAGTATATAGCAGACATAAATACTAAATTAAATGTGACGGTAGTAAAAATAAACGGATTATAAAAAAATGTCTGTACTGTTAGACAGACACGTGTCTATCTCAGTACATTTCATTATTCACATTTCCTAAACAAAGTGACTTACCGAGACAGAAATAAAATTTTCTATGGATAAATATTTCAAATTGCGAAATGAGATTTTAAATTATTAATATAATATTATAGTCAACGGAATCTAATTAATAAAAATATATTAATTTTATCATACATGGATAATTACATTATATTACAGCTGATATTAGTAAAGTGTTTAATTTTAATATTAATCGGCTAATTTTAATATTAGTTTGGGTCATTGGTTAACATTCACATGTTAACTTTAGCCGGTTAAATTTAACTTTAGGCAAGACCTCGAAGCCAAAGTTCACGTGTACTTTTAACTTGAAATTTTCTTAAAAATAAGCACTTAAACAATGAAATTAGTCAATGTATTTTTATATATTTGCAATTTATTAAAACTTTTTTAACCGTATTATAGGATGAGTTTACGTTAAGTTAGATTAGGTTAGATTATGTTACCAGTCAAGTCGTCCTTAAATTTGAATTTTAACAGGTTACACAGGTATAGCCTGTTAATGACCAATTAATAGCTTTATGAAACATTAGTCGCCCATCGAAGCTAATCTTGACATTAGCCTTTTTCTTAATATTATTTAAGTCCTATTATTTACTTCAAATTTATCTCATATATTACTTAAGTTTTAATTGTGGAACGTTGTTAAAAAAATCTTATCTCATTGTTATATTTTTTGTTAAATCAAAATTATATACAACTTGAAAATACATTAGGACCCAAACACAATCTCTTACAGCACACTAATTACCAGGTTACAACAAACAGTGAATTAAAAACAGTACATTTACAACGCAAAAATATTCTTGGATCTGTTTATGCTAAAAACTTCAGTAAAATAAAAGAAAAATTAATTATACAAAAGAAAAAAGAATTACACATCCTTTCAAGTCCCAATTACTGATACCACTATGTCAAAATAATTACAAAATACTTAATAGTGTGGTATTTGGCTGTATAACTTGTTTCACTACTAGTAACTAGACTGATCCACGAAATTAAGCAACTGCTAAACTATTTGAAGAAATTGTAATCATCTTTAGTAACAGGTATAATCAACCACTTTATCGTTCGAACATTATTTACATTATTTACATAATAAACAACAAAAGCAAAAATACCCCAGAATTTGCAGAAACAACAGTATATTATATGAAATTATGAATTTTTAATTCATTTTTAAAAGATTATAATAACCTAGCAACGAGAAAATTAGATATATATTAGACATGGTCGACTACCGTATTTTCACTTGCACAACTGACATCGGATTGTAAAATTAAAATACATTCGCAACAATTGTGTTTTATCCAACAAAAAGTATAAAATGATTTAAGGAACAATAAACATATTCAAACGCAAATAAATATTATCACCATTTGCACAGTGGTTTAATTAAACAATCATATTATTTATTTATACAAAAAACAAAACAAATTATTTTATGAAAAGTTTATTATGCTCATCAAATTGTAAAATATCTGTATTTACATGGCAATTGTTTACACAAGTACACATTATTGTTTGATTACAATCGTTAGTCACAGTAAAATCGTGATCATTTGAACATCGTTTGAGTGTCATTGAAGTTGATAATAGTTTTAACCATTTGTGTTGGTAAAGAATTTGTTACGTTAATATATAATGTCTATTCAAATATTATTAATATTGATATTAAATATAGTTTTTGCAACCTCAATAAATATAGAAATTCTTATAGCAGTGTTAAAGGTGTTCGCTGCTCTTTTAAGATGGCAGAACCAAAAATCTCGAATACATTAAAAAAACTCGAAATCATTTATTAATAACGAGACAAAAACGATAAGAAAAATAATTTGACTCGAGTCGATTTAAAAAAAAATATAGAAATAGGTTTCCTATAGACTAAGTAAATATTAAATTAAAGAGACAAGTGCAACTCCCAAAAAATGATTTTTTTCTTCCAATTTCCTTTGTTTAACTGAAAGAAAACTTACACTAAACCTTTATTTTATTCGTTACAAAAACAGCTCCTTGTTTATTGCACGAAAAATCGACTTATCAAAATTGTTTCAATGCTAATTGTATTTTTCCAATGAATCATTGTCTTTCCTTTCAAGTAAATTTATATTTGTATTCGTATATTTAGCATTTACTTTTTGAATTAATATAAGAATGCAAATACAATTTTGAAATATTAAACATGAAATACAGGAAAACGTAAATAAGTAAGACAAATGAAAATTTATTTAAGATAGCTTTCAATTGATAGCCGTTTGTTAATAGTAATAATTTTTAAATCAACGTTTTACTTAATAAATTGCGAGTGACATTTATAACTATCAAATACATTGTTTTTTATTAATATATTTATTTCAAACAAGAAAAACAATGAAATGTCGAAAGTGAATATTTAAAACCGTGACTTTGTAAAACACACTCATACTTCAATTATAAACATAAATGCCATACAATATTTTGTTTACACGAGCGGTTCCAAAATAGTAGTACGCGTATAGCAGATGCTTTCAAAAACTATTATAATTCTTCATTTCTTCATGATTCTGAAATAAATTCTACCCTAATACCGTACTTAATAATTCAGTGGTACGCAACTAATGTGTTTCACACACAGACATGAAGACTGGACTTCACAATCCATTACGCTTCAGGCTCAAAAATAAGACAGAGACGTCGATATTCTACGAATATTGTTATCTCTTTCTCCTTGTCCACAGCTCCTGACCAAACCGATATATGTCGATGATTGTTATCTCTTTCTCTTTTTTAGAAAAAATTAAAATCCGTTTTCCAAAGGGAAACACGGAATTTTTTTAGATTTCCGTATTTCCCTTTGGAAAACGAAAACCTTATAATATCACTCATATGTCTGTCTGTCACAGCCAATTTTTTAGAAGCTTTACAACGTAGGAACTTGAAATTTTTTTTGAAAAATTAAAGAGAATAATTTGTCTTATGGCGTATAATTTAAAAGTCATCGTTATGAGAAACAAAATCTAACTGGAAGATTACAGGAAAACTATAGATATATAGATAGGTATATCCTAGATCTTATCGTTTTTTAAAAATGCACCATGTTTTTGTCCCTGTGAAAGATATAGTAGAAAAATAAAACGCTGTGACAAATTAATATATGTAAACAGTTTAATAGAAATACTATTAATTGTTCGTAAGTGCCTAAATATGTACGGAACTCTCGTTGTGCGAGTTCTACTCGCACTTGACTTGGTTTTTTGAGCCTGCAAGGCAATACGTCTGTGAAGTCCCGTCTTCACGCCTGCCTATGGTTTCACATGAGTTGTGCACGAAAAATAAATTTGAAAATCGACAATTTTGTCATTAGTGTCAGCGAAATTAAATTATGATACAGTGCAGTTTTTTTATTGAGTGTTTTTTATGATCATTTCGAAAACTTACGTTTAAAATTCACTTTATTTAACATGCATTAATAAACGTATCAATTTCAGGTATCATGCAGCAAGACAACGCGGAACAAGTAATCCTGGACCCAAAATTGATAGCGAAACACTATCTGAGGACATGGTTCTTCCTCGACCTAATATCCAGTATTCCACTAGACTATATATTCTTGATCTTCAACCAGGTAAACGTACGTTGCAATTTGGCCGTGTTGTATACATTACCACCCCCCCACCCCATTTGATTAACCCTCGTATCTGTATCGTCAACCTCTTACATTTTTTCCTTTTTTATTTTGATGTTTTATGTTTCAGCTTCATTATCTACATACATTTGTACGTAAATAATTTACTGGGTGTCATTCATGTTACTGTACCCCATTTTCATTTGACTGCTTGCGTGTATGTCTGTGTGTTGGTATTGCGTGTAATATGTGTGCGTGTTAACATGTGTACTTCGAAACCTTCGATCGATACCCTCTACTGGTTTAGTTACTTCAACGCGATGTGACCGAATTATAGAATCGGTATAGAGATTTCCGGTGGAGACGAGTCTTCCCGACCGAGCCACAAACTGATCCCAAAATAATTGTTATTGTATCCACTGATACATTTTAGCCTGTAAACAAAAATACTTCGATGTCGTAGCGACTCCTCAAGGTTTGAATTTAATTTAATTCGTTTATTGTTTTCTATCTTTGTAAAGTTTATTTTTTCAAATACTTAAATGGCTACTCTAAAGTAACGTTGATTTGGCTATTAAAAGCATGTATTGGTATCGTGTTTATTGTGTACTTCAAGTTTTTTTGCTTTTATTTTAAATAATTCAATAATATTTTTAGAATAAATGTGGTTATAAAATCGTGAAATTTAATAATGATTTACCGTTCCGATCAATTTATTCCGGTAAACCCATGCACATAAAATAAAATTTAAATAAATTTCACGGTTTTTTAAAATGAAATATATAATAATACTTTCTTGCGGAATAATAAATTTCCTTAAATTAAACATAAAAATTTAAGTAAAAATATCGAAACGTAATATATAATTACTTTTATAATAGGAAAATAAAAATATTAACGTTAAAGATATTGATTAAAAAATCAGTATTTAAACTGATTTTAAAAATAAATACGAAAAATAATTTTACTAAAGGGCAAAGTTATGCTACCCTTAGTCGTGTTTAGTAGATTATTATTAAACTTACATGATCGATACTCAATCACCGCAACTATTTTATTCAATATTAACGTTTCTATGACATATATTTAATTTTCATGGTTCCAGATTCTAACCAAATACATTGTGTACGTAGAGTATACACTTCTAAATGAAAAAAAGAATCATCCAAATCAGTTGGACCTACATCGTCCAAACTCGATTTCGGCAACTGTGCTGTTCAATGTTGATGAATTCTATGGTATATCTGCAATTTTCATGGTCAGATTCTAACCACATTTTCATGGAACCATGGGAGTACACCCAAACAAAAGAAAAGAATCTCCAGATTGGTTGAACCTACATCATTAAAAGTCGATCACAGCACTTGTGCCGTTCAATGTTAAGGAATTGTATGGTATATCTTCAATTTCCATAGTCAGATTCTAACCAAATTTTCATATGACCAACCGGAAGTATACGTAAAGTATATCTTCCATTTCCATTAAATTCTAGACAAAATTTGCAAAATTTGCATAATGGCATTATACTGAGAGTTTAATCTTCCAAATAATGAAAGAATCATACAAATTGATTAAGAAATGCTGAAGATATGAAGTAACATAAAACATACTGATCCTCCTCCTCTTTTTGAAGATGGTTTAAAAGAGACAAATTTTTAACCATACTCTAAAGAAAAAATTTTAAATTTAAAATTATAAAATACAAATATTTTTCTACATAATAAAAATAAGTAAAAGAGTAGCACATATATTACGTATCCACGTATATTTTGATTAATCAGATAAATACTCAATAACTAAAAGGTAACTTATGAAATTTTATAATAACATCTGTGATAACTATGTTAACAGATGAATTATATTTTTTTAAGAGATGTAGTTACAAAAAGAGTATCTAGCTTGGTATATATTCCACAAACATAAAAAAACAAAACTCTAATACCCAAAAAAAATTGTTTATCGCATACTAAACCTACAAAATAATATTTTTATTCATTGGGTTACAATATTCAATTGTTCACTTGTTATGGTGCCATAGAACCTAGTATTTGATTAATTTCAACTTGATACGTCTGGCTTTTCCCGATAAAAGTCTTGACGGACAGACGGACTGTCCACAAAGTGATCCTATAAACGTTTCCTTTTTTTATCTGAAATACGGATTCCTAAAAAGTGATTAATTAAGAAGTATGTTTATCTTTCCTGCAAACCCTATGTAGAATGATTTTGACTTACACTTTATGATCATAAACATTACCATTGCAAGTATCGATAACAGTATAATTTAAATTCTGAATATCGATAATGGGATAATTTTAATTTTGTTTACGTTTGAACGCATTTTCATAAAATTTTCAATATTGTTCAAATAAGGGCCTCAGAAGTAAAATTAAATACGTAACGTCTTGATGTGCTGTCCGAAATTTGATAAAAGAGTGACATGAGACGATAACAACGATATGATTAATAATTTACCACGTATAATACATATTGTTATTAACAGTAATACATATCGTGTATCACTGTTAATAACAATATACTCTACGTAAATAAACAAAACTCCGGACAAAAAGCTAAGACCACAAAATGTTATTATTAAAATTGTCGTCCAAAATGTGAAAATACTTAAAGAAAAAATTAAACAAACTTTCAAAAAGATTAAAAAAACAAAATTGAAATTATATAACGTACATAAGAATATTAAATTTAGTACTAACAAAATTAAATTAATAAATAAAACACCAAAACTTCCCAAAAATATGTTAATAAAACATAAAAATATTATGAAAAAAAAGATCTCGTTAAATACATTGTCTAAACATGTAATCCTTGGTAGATTGCTTATTATAATAAGCGAACTGTGTTCTATTTAAAACCGTATAACGATGAAATGATCGCATTTGGATAATTGCAAATAGTTACGTGAATTTTCAAAAGGTTAAAAATTTTCAAAATCGCCATAACAATAATACATCCAATATTTCGTTATAAAACAAGTTTCGTTAAAAATTATTGATAATATGTGAAAGATGATATACGGAGTGTTGACTAATGTGCGTAGCAAGCATTGTTCTTTGAGATCCATCTCCAAAATATAATTTGCAAATAAACTGAACCGTTTTTTTATTTCAAATTTTATTACGGAGGGAAATTACTTTTCAAAAAAAGAAACGTTTTTATTTGTAACATTTTCTCAATAAGGGATTGTAAATTGTTTGTAAATCGTCACGTCACATCATCTCAAGAACATAATAAGGTACAAGAATATATTCTTGATTATAATCATAATATTTTGTACTCAGGAACCCGCTGTATCAATTTAATGGTATTACGGAATATAAAAAAAATAAAATTTCATTAAAAACATAAAATCTTATTGGCACATTATTCTAAAAACGATGACAAAAAACGTGAAGGACACAATAATATGATGGTAAAAATTAAACATTTTTGCAACAAAATTTACTATCACTTTCTTGTTATTTTACTGTACACTCGTTTCGATTACTTTCTTATTTATAAATTAAATAAATTCTTTTTAATCCTCTCTCTTATGCTGCACCCCACGTTGAACTGTACAAATTAAATATATTTGGCATGGTAACACTTCGCTAATATATTCACGATCGTTAATTTGATAGCTAATATTGTAAAAATAATTATTAAATCGTGTACAAAACATTCTCTGCATGGGTAACAATGCTTGGTTGTCAGACCACACTTGAGCTAGAAATGTATTTAAAAAAGCTTCATATTCCAATCTGATTTCGTACGACTAACTTGTCTATTGGCATTGGTCCTTCAGCCTTAACCTCTCTTTTTACTGAGGATATATATATGACTGTTTAACACTATCTAATCGTATAAACATTATCATTGCTTCTTAACCCGAATCAATAACAACTCTGTATTTTAACCAGCCTTTTGTTTTATTCATACCTATTTATCGTCTCAATGCAACACGACCAAATTGTTATCATTTTATATTATATTGGATAATGTTATGACAGAATTGATTGATGATTTCTATTGTTTATTAAGTATAAATTGAACTTAGTTTTTTTTATTACAAAGAAATTATTAATTAAAACAAACATCTATTTCAATCAATTTTTGTCAAGAGATCAGAGGAAATAATCTGATTTCATTAATTTAGTAATATCTAGAGTGATATTATAAATGTAATTTAATTGTTAAGCCACTCATCTCCATGATATAAATGAAACTAATCGTAACACAATTTAAACTAAATTGTAAACTCGTCTTAAATTTACGAGACGTAAATTTAGGAACAGCTATAAAAGTTGAACAAAAGGCAGCTACTAAACAAAAGGATTGAGACAGAATTGAGGTTTATCTAAAATGGTTTCTACCAACTTAACAAAGCATGAAATGCACGGGATACGATTAAGAAATACATTTTCTAAACTGACATTTAACTTGGCTTCTACATTTATACAAACACTAGAGAAATAGTTGAAAAAATACACCATCACTCCTGCATCAGTACCAATAACAACAAGCACCTTGTAGCTTTTGATTATTTACATAAGTACAACTTGTCGAACCGATTAACGATATCATCAAGACTCTACAGAACATTTGAATGAATACGACCCCGTTATACTAATCGCACCTTAATGGCTGAATAGATCTGAGACGATGAGATTTTCTATATATTTGTATTTCGCCGTCACACAACTCTAAGAATGCCGTAAAAATGAATATATGCATGAATTCTGCATTGTTTTCATTTATGGAGTACTAAAAAAATCATAATAACAGCTAATATACAGTTTTCATAGTTTTTCCGCCACGTCTAATTAGGAATGCAAAGTGTTTGGTATTATTGAGTGCCTCAAGCGGGGAGCGTCTGTCTGCTGATTTGCGTCAACGCTTCAAGTTGGACGATTACTTTGAATAGTTGGAGACGAGGCCGACTTAATTATTTGAAAGTCATAATACGCGGCATTATTCTTAATATATTCTTTAGGTATTTCTGTGCTGCGCCTTGCGACATGCTTCTCATGTGTTGTGTATCGCGTCGCCTCTCACACTCTTTCGGTTTTTAAAAGCATAGTCGGCAAACAAAATTTAGAAAATGCTTAGCGTGATAACAACATTTCGACTATTATACCCAATATGGTGTAAAGTGGGCATCACTTAAAAATGACATGCCTTAATTCAATTGTATCTGCCGACAATATATATCATTTTAAAGCAAATACTTTCAAAAATAAAAAAAATTAAATAATTTTTAAGTCACTTTAAACTGAACCTACTTTAAACATAATATTATATTTTCGCAACAATGATGATTAATTCTCCAGAATATTAATGCTCTGTTACTAAATTCTGTTTTGATAAATTACCTAATTTTGTAATGAAGGACGTTAGAATTTAAAAGATCCATTAATTAGCTGCGCCACTCGAAGAGTTTTTTAACGAAATAATTAATTTTGACGTATCATATTAATTTTGACCAATAGCAACACCATTTATTTTATGTCAACATTTATGCTGTCATTTTCAGTTGAAAAAGGAACTTCAATCAAAATTAATATTATTATGTCGGAAATTTAAAACTTTTTTCTTTGTTTTAATAAACCTTAAGAATTTTCTTAAACTTTAAACTCATGTCTTTATATTATTTTAAGCATTTATTAGATTTCCAATATATCTTTAGTGGTTGGGTTACTAGGAGAATATATTATTATTTCGTAACCTTTTTTCTAAAAGCTTTCGTGAGTAATTTTCTTATTCTATTTACAGATATTTTATTAAAAACATTAAAAGGCATAAATGCACTTTAGAACCAGGAATATTTTTATATTTTTTTTGATGTCATATGAAAGTATACACATTAAAAACTACAAACCTGGGAAGAAATTCTGCAGCTGATGATTACTTGTTACAAAAAAAAACAATTTGAAAAATTGTGTACCTGACGATTTTGTTTGCGATGGAACAGATTTTAACCATTTTTTCCAGTTATTTCACTTATTCTTTTACCAATAACCACTTAGTACAAACTTAAAAGCATATTTTGTAGGAATTAATAAATATTTACAACAAAAATTAATTATCAAAATTGAATATTTTTTAAACTGTCAATTTAAACAACTACATTTTCCTTAAATAGTGCCAACATTCAGAAAACAATTAAGTATATTTGTATTATGGCATATATCTTTTTTTATATTTAATGGCTTTCATTTCACTTTGCAGTTGCCTAAATTTTAAATGTATTTTAAAGTCACATACTATTGTTTTCATTATTTTCAATAATAAAAAGTTTAATATCGATAATATTTATTGTTGATTATTTGAATTAATCCCAGACCGGCCCGGTCCCGCCGGGCACGGCCCGCACCGAGTCGGACCTGGCTGGGTTTTTGCTTATTCTTTCGAAATATTTATAACAAATTTTTTTTTGGAAATATACATTTTTATGGAAGTTATTTTTTAAACAATTTTTTTAATACACTAGCCACGGCCGAAAATTATTTTAGTTACATATATCATTTGTATCCTTTTTTTTATACATAGTACATTATAAGTTTATATCTTAAAAATTAGTTACTATAATTATGTTTTTATAGTAATGGCAAATGCAAAAGTTGATAGTCGATAATTAAAAAAAAAAGAAAAAGAACCATAAATTAAGGATGTAAAGATAGTGAAACATATTAAGTTGGCATAATTGATATTTTCTTGTTTGACGTTTAAGACTTAAAAATTATATTTTTAACGTAATTTTAAGTTTATTTTAAGTGATTAATTTCATTAATTTTTTAATTCCTTTGTATGTGTAACAAATGTGTCATGTCTAACGATAAATTAATTGTGAATATAGTAAGAAATAATAACATAATATACAAATTCCGACATATTTCTGGTGAGTATTTTTTTTGAAAATGATTTTTTTATAATATTCATCAGCTGCAGAATTTCTTTCCAGGTATATAGTTTTTAATGTGTATACTTTCACATGATTTCAAAAAATATTTGAAATGTTCCTGGTTGTAAAGTGCATATACATTCCCATTAAAACACATAATAATTATGTAAAAGAAGTTTTTTTTTATTATTTCGCTCTTAGGTAAAACAAAATACAAAGGAAGTAGGCAATATTTATCATTAAGTTTATTTCGCAGTATTTAAAAACGTATAAACTGAAAAATACTGTATTTAAGGCTTATGTGTGTGACCAAGAAATGTCTTCTTAAGTCTGACCTGTTACCCGGTTGACCAATTATTATGTTACCCGGTTGGCAACAACGTTATCTCCCCCTAAAACTTCACCGATCTTGATGATGGTATATCTTATAACGTGTGGATTTGACCGTTCGACATTAACTTGGAACCCAATTAGTACTAGTTGTCGTAAACACATTAAAATAGTTAAATAAAGAATTACTCCAAGAATAATTGTTTTTAAAACAAATTAAATAGCATTTTAACATAAACAAAATGTAAACACCATGTTTATATTGACTTGCTCGAATCAAACAATAATAGTTAAAATTAGACATTCTTAATTCAAACTATATTCAAATAAATAAATCGAAACACACTTTTCGGTTTCACGAGGGACTCGTATCGTATTACGACTCTTATGACACAGGCATAAGAATTTTACTATTTCCCTGTAATTAAGAAATAAAATAACTATATGCGAAGGTGTCGATGTGGAAATGTATATTAGCCTAGTGGATTATTGGTGAAAATACACCGTGTATAAAATAATAAACCACTTAAAACTTTTCCTGTGACTAAACTATTGAATTGTGTTAATTTATTTTTGGTGTATGGTTAAGAAATACCATTTAGTATGTGAGAATTAATTTAATGTTGAACGGTCAAATCCACGTTGTATGTCTATAGCTAATATTGTACACCTTTATTTTCTCGACATGATATATAATATTACATATATTACCACCTCAAAATCAGATTTTTCACAAGTCGTGTGAAATTGCTTGCAAGAAATATTTAATTTAAATAATAAGAAAAAGTTAAACGCACTGTCGTAAATTTTCCTTTGCTTAAGACGAAGAGCGCATAATTATGAAAATCGCTGAAAATTTATCGTGGAAAAACGTTGTAACCCGAAAAACAACTTTACTGATAAATTATAGACAGGTAGCCCTACGAGCTGCGACTCTCTCTTTCGCACAATCCACGAAGGCACAAGGGGAAGTGAGACAGCGAGTATTTATTCAAATACCTATCTCTCATCACTGTCGCACTTCAATTCCCTCTTTATTTTATACGTAAATAAAAAACAAGTAAATTATCCAATAAGCACTCGTCTTTGACACGCGAATATAACACGATTCTTTGTCATATTCAATGATATTTTGTGTCAAACTTTTTGACGTTCATTTTTTTTTGATCATGGTAACCCATACTTACAAATATACGAATAAAAATAATTAATTCCCTATAGCTATTCATCCTTTATGTTTGTTTTCATTTACTCATTTCCATAGCAAATCGTTTGTTATTCTTTTAAATAAATTCTAGTCAGAAAAAATGTGTCTCATTTAATAAAGGTTACACAAAATTAAGACCTTTTTACAAACCAAAACTTTTTCTCAATTAAAACTCAGTGTTAAAGTACTCATAAAATTGCAACTAAATAGAGACGAAATTGTAATAATATAAAATGGCAAACTTTTAATATCAATATGTTTTTTAGCAATAACTTTGCTTCAACTCACCCAATTCCACAACTAATCGTTTACCATTTTTTAAATAAACACAAGCAACAATGTATATGTTATTTTTAATGAAGATTACTCAGAATTAAGATCTTTCTACGAACCAAAACTACTTGTGAATTAACGCTCTTTCAAACTCAATATCAATGCCTGCATCAAGTATTCATAAAATTTTGGTTTCACTCGGCTAAATTAATACGAAAGTTTAATAAAATAAAGTAGTAAATGTTTACTACCGATATGTTTACAGCACTGACTATGGTCTTTAGTTCTAAAAGTTTAATAAAATAAAATAGTAAATATTTACTACCGATTTGTTTACAGCACTGAGTATGCTCTTTACTTCTAAATAGAATAATGAACATCTCTCCTTTTACTGCTTAGACACAAGTACGTTCCTCTGTTTCTCGACGCAGCACATAATTAAGTTTATATCGATAAGTAAATAATACGAATGCATTTTACACCTTCGTCTCGGCTATTCAAAATGACTTTAAACATATAAAATGTGTACGTTTAAAAAACTCGTTTAAGACATCCAATAATGCATACAAACACGTGTATACAAGTATTTATAAGTCCTTCTCACACCCTATTTTGTATATAATCATTAACTTTCTTCACAATATTAACCGCAGGATTTTAGTGAAAGTTTCCAAATTCTACACGCCGGAAGGGCACTACGGATATTACGGTTGGCGAAACTGCTATCTCTTGTCCGACTCCTGCGTCTATCGAGGCTCGTTCGATACGTTTCACAATGGGAAGAAGTATATGTAAGCATAACACTTTTATAATTACCTCATTTTGTTCAATAAACGTTCTCAAACTTGTAATTGTGGACGATCTATATTTATCTCGAGAAAATTTTAAGTTAATGACATCTATATTACGTTCAAAAGATACGAATACTAACAATAGAATTATTATATTGGAATGATTATTGCATTGTTATATATATCTATATATATATATATATATATATATATATATATATATGTATTATATATATATATATATATATATATATATATATATATATATATATATATATATATATATATATATATTAATTCATTAATATAAATCTAAGTTCATTTATTATTAACGAACTTAAGTGTCTGTGATTTGACAATACCCATCATTATACCATTTATCTATGTACCTATCTTATCTACTTGTCTTAGTTCTATTTTTCAATCTTTACACTATCTATTCTTTTCTTTAATTCTATTGTCTCGACCTATCACAAGTCTAAAACACGACGTAAAGGGAACTATCAAAATCATACAGAATTAAAAGGACGAAAGCTGTGCTTGCATGGCACTAAGATTCCATAAGTATGTTTGCTAAAAATCCACACATCCGCTACCACAAGAAGCTTATGGCCGATGTATATTTGAATACGCTTCAGCCACTTATATAGATAATATATATTTATAAATGTAAATAAGTAATGTGTGTATTATATATCAACTATATATTTATGATCATATGGTACTGAGATTAGTTTAACAGCCGCCCAAGCTTCGGTTGTGACACACAATATTTGATAGTTTGTACAACACATTACGAACATGAATGGCCTTTATAGCTCTAGATAAATCTTCATACATTTTGTACGTAGCACATCACAGCGAGCAAATACATACTTAATGTCACTCAGACATACATAATTTATTATATTTATTAAATGAATAATATAGTAACATGTGTATGTTTAAATTTTTTATTATGTGCGTGGATTGAGACTTTGTAAGCTGAACAAATCTAGAAATTAATATATTACTTTATGAGAGTTACGTCCTTTTTTAAATATAATTAATTACATTAAATTAATTTGGCTTGCAAGTTTTACAAACGCTCATAACCCCAAAATTTCGCATCACGCACAAATACTAATTGAATTAAAATCTAGATTAGGATTAATGGAATCTCTAGGTTGATTAAACGATTAAAATATTTTCCATTTTAACTGAATATGAATACCATGTCATTCTCCAGGAAGTGGCTTGACTGTGTTTCGTTTATGAATTGCATAATAGCTTCCTGTATCAACGTTAATTTCCGGTCTCAATTTTTTATTATTAATATTTTTTATTATTTATTTTATCTTCGAAAAATAGTCTTACGGGAAAAACTTCTATGTTAGAACATTCTAGTTACTATTGCTTCACTATTTTTATTGATTTATGAAATTGGCAATATTATTTTCATATATATGTTTTCTTATATAAGCCACCCAATAATCCTGTTCTTTTAAGGTAAAATAAGAAAAAATATTTAATAAACTTTATTCAATAATTATATATTTGTTTTCCCCTTGATTGCTATGTATTTCAATAAACATGCCCTTCATATACCTAAAAAATACAAAATTTGTTTAATTTTGAGTACTATAAACACTGACTTAACACTTACACTACCACATTGGTTGCGCTGTACAAATATCGATCGCATTCAGTTAAAAGTTTCGAATTAAAAAAAGAAACAAAAGGAAATCTCCAAAGTTAAGTAAAACTTCATACAGCTCGACGTTAGCATCACCTTTGCACAGATCAAGCCACTTCCAGCACTTCCCCCCTGAGCCTTAGACCACATCCCTGCCACACGATGCATCCACACACCCCCACATCTGATTCGATCGATCACAAATACCCACATCAGCAACCAAATGTGTAGTGAGTAAGAAACGGCCGATGTGATTACGCAGATCAGCCCAGTTTACCAGCCGCGGCGCACAGAGGTTTCGGCAGATGGTACTGCGCGTTACCCCGACAGAGACCTCACCACTCAGGTGCCTCAACAATAACTAACTACCTACATAAAACATTAAAAAAAACATTGACATTTGTCCAACAGTTGATTTGATTAATAATCGACGCCAATCGACTTAGTTGTTGACTTCGGTGGCGTGTATTTAACTTTACTCAACCTTTAACCTCATTATGTATGGTGTTTTAGAAAGTAGTGGTTGTGAAGCGCATTAATTTTATCGGAACGAGTATGTAACCCTTTAGTTTTAATCCGTGTAATACATGATGAAGATGACAAAGGTGGATGTGGCAAATTGTCGAAGTTGGCCGATGATGTCATTCGGCGTGCGCATGCCGGCTCGTGTAAGAGATCCATTAACTTGATTGCACCTTGATTCATTCACTTCGCGCAACGATAAATGCCCTCCTCCTCCCCCCCTCGCCGTTGATAGAATTATGACGACTCACCTATTTTTTACGATGCGACGTTTTATACGTTTCCTTAAAAAGTATCAAATCAAATGACATCGACTCAACTGGCTCCTAATGACATTGTACTACGTAAAATAATTAATCATTGAATTACAAATTTACATCAATATCAATCTAAGGATACTGTAGTGTGTTTACACAGAATGTAACACAGAAAGTTTCATAATTCAAATCCGTGACTCCCGGTTTCAAAATGAAAAGAAAATGTTAAGGAAACTTATGAGAATTCTCAACCGTTTCTGAGAAAATTGCTATTAAAGATGTTCTTTCGCAAAAAAAATAACGAGCTTTTCATAGAAACTTACGCAAATATATCCGTAAGATAAATCAACTGAAAAAAAATGTTCCTGTAACTGAAAAAAAATTGAAACTTAAGACTATAAAATTTTTGAAACGACGTCATTTAAAATATGAGGTGGCACATAGCCAATTTTAAAAAATATATTGCTTTAAAGAGCGCATAGACAATTTGAAATGCTCAAAAATATAAAGTTTCCTTCGTCTTTATATTTTTCTTTAATTTATAGGAACAATTTGATTCTACATTAGATATATTTGACGTATGTTTTTGTGAAAAATATGAGACTTTTTTTAATAGAAATAAAATTTTGACATTAAATTAATTTTCTCAAAAATAGACTTCTCCATATAACTTCATTAACGTTTTCTACTCAGTTTAGTATCGCTAATCACTGGTTTGAAATTCCACCCTTAATGCGGAAAAAAACCACAAGTGCACTTTGGCCAAAGTGAATTTTGGCTGTTTGCGTTTATTTCATTAGTAGAAAATTTATATTAAACTTTTGGATATTTACAAGGATCGCTTACGATTTACTGTTTTTACGACTATTTTTTTATAATCAAATATTTGTTACAATTTTTCCGATTTAATTCCCATTTTTTCACTAAAAGCTTATTGTATAAATAAAAACACAAAACGTCAAAATATAAACGTAAATAAATTAAGAAAATAATACAATAAAAAAGTAAAAAAATTACATAAAAAACGTTTTAAATTTTGTCATTTGGCAGTTGTTTGTCAATATTAAAGCAATTTTTGAATCGATTTTTTACTAAATATTTTTGAGCGGCCTTTACAACTTGTTAATATGTTGTTTTTAGGGCTCCATGCCTCAAAAGTAGAAACGGAACATTTATAAGATCAACCACACGTCCCTCTGTCCGTCTGCCGGAGCCATTTTTCTTAGTAAATTTTTGACGTAGAAGCTTGAAATTTGACATACTAATAAAGCATATTTAGCCTCAGCATAGCATAAATTCAATCTAACACTCAAAATATTTATATGGAAATGTTATCAAACTAAATGCTCATATCAAATTTAATAAAATTCTATATATAATGGAGAGTATAATTTGAAAGGGGTAGTTATAAAGGTTTCAAAAATATTTTTTTTTTATTTTAGATATCATATTTACAGAGATGTATGGAAAAAATTATACTAGATTTCATGGTTTTTACGATATTCACAATAATATATAAGGATAATTACAATTACAAAATTATATTAGGTGTTATTACATAATTATTGCGCTAGGAAGCCCATATTAATGAAGGCTTGTGATAAAGTAACTTGACATCAAACGAAAGTTAACATTTGCAAAATGATAAATCAACTAAACGGATGTCATAACGCTTGCAGGAAACGAGTTATAGAAATATTTTTGTTACACGTGTATCTAAAATAAACATATTTTTTTCTAAATTATTCATAATTGTAACATCAAAATTATTAATTTATAACTCACGTTAATAGAATGTAAAACTATCCAATATCACAACGCACTTGCATATCCTATGGTTAGATGTATAAATGTCGTATAAATGATAAATGGAAACGTTGTATAAAATATAAGTGCTTAGTTATACGTATAAACAAGTCATGATTGACATGTCTCTGCAATAAAAAGGCAGCTTTCGCGCCACGCTCACATGACATCATCCAACACCTGCTCCAATTGTGTCCTACTCACGTTTAATGTCACCGCACCTCACTACATAATGTATTAACGGATTTATATATAATATTACTGTCGTAGGTTTTGTAACATTTTTTGTATGTTCATAAATGTTTAGATTAATGCGTCCACTCTGTCTATCTCTGTCTTTCTCTATACCCTAGCAAGTGATACGGACAGATTTTGTGTCTGAAATTATTTATGACAATGCCTTCCCGCTGTTATGTTTAAGACTTCATATATATATTTAACATTATATTTATTAACATCCGCTTAACAACCTTAATACAGCATCATAATATAATGTATATATGGCAACGAGTGTACATTGCTTGCTAAACTGATTATATTATAAATATATATTTACGATTTTTAACATGTTTATACTTATCTTTTTTATTTGTTAGTTGGAATGTTTTGTTTAATAGACTGAATAAATTTAGACTGATTAATATTAGATGCATCGTTTATAAATAAATGTTTTGGCATATACTTATCTATAACTTTAGTTTATTTTCAATTAATAAACGGTGCATAAAAATCCGCCCAACCCATTTCTTTTATCTAAATATAATTTTACTGATTTTATGATATTTGTACAGAATATCAATATGCTAGTGCCACCAAAGTTAGTGTTAATACTTGTTGAGGCGAACTCGATAACATTTGCCGTATAAAAACACAACACAACAAAGAAAATGTGAAGATAGACATTATGATTCGAGGGAACATAACCAACAAAATATACAAAGACAATTCCTTTCCTTTTCTCAATCACTTTCTTCTGATCTCTATGGTTTCAATTTCATTTCCTTAATCCCGCTGTTCACGATCAGGAAGCATGTAAATTAAGTTGTTGTGCATAGAGTAAATTATTTAATAATGTATAATATCCTTAGCTTAGAATGTCACATGGTATTTATTATGTTCAAAAGCTGAATGCCAAAGATGATGGTTTCATACTTCGCTACGTATTAATTTTGCGTCTGATACGTTTTGCTAACTTCATTCTTATTGAGAAAACGTATTGTACGTCAAATCGATATATGTATGCGTTTTAAAAGATCGTAATATTGTACAAAATATACCATAAACGGTTTTCGAACACTCGCCAACAATTCGGCATTGTTCATTCATTTTTTATGACTCTATTGAACAGCGGCGCTAGTGCCGGTGTTGTTATTTCTGTTGTATTGTTGATAATACCATAATGCTTTGGCATTCGGTACCTATTAATTACAATGTATGTATGTGTATTATACAGTTTTTCTTTCTTTTTGTTTGTTTTTTAGTTTGTTTTGTATTTTTTTGTTTTTGTTTTCGGTTGTAGGCGTCCGCTTGTCGCCACGCAGATAGTGAAGCGAGCACATGTACATATCGTTCGGGAGAATGCAAAATTTGTTCGTCGACTTCTTCTCGACTGTCCACACCACTCCACCTGTGACTTCCGCGCGGGCGGCCGTCGCGGGCGCGGCCCCGGCCGCGCCCCGCGCTCGGCTCCCGCGGCGCTTTGCTCTTTTTTCTACTATCTCGTGTTTCTCGCTTGTTTTCTAGATCTTGCAGAATCTCCAAAAAAAGCGAACCGAAAGGAGAGGACGTCTCAGCTCGGACGTTGCGAGCAAAAAGAAGGGTGGCACCAAAAGCAATCTGATTTTCAAGGTAACGGGTCCGCGCGCGCCGGCCTGCATGCGCCCGCCAACGCTTCGCCTTTCTTTTTCTTTCACCGTTTGCTATTCTTTCTTTGCGCCTCTACCTCGCCTTCCAGCATGCAAATACACGCCACAGACACTGCCGAACGGGTTCAACTGCGACTGCGACGACCGAGACGACATCGTATATCTTTATGTATCGATATCGATATAATATATATGTTGGTAAATTTGTCACTTGTCATCTTTCTGTTCTGTGCCGAATGTTTCATCGTACCAGTTGTCCGCCAGGCATGCAGTATCGAAATTATAATCGTTATCATAATATATAAAATTATTACTAAACTTGTTTGGCTTCAAAATTTTATTTTGTCGGTCATCGTTTTTTACTTGGCATAATTGTTTGACACATTGTTTTGGGCGCGCGTCGCGGCGCGTGCATCGCGCGAGGGGCGCGCGGAGCGACGCACGTGATGCGACGCACGCGGTGCGACGCGCGCCCTAAGTAGATGGAGCTGTGCCTGACATTTTCATTATATTCTCGTTATGGTGTACATATTGTTTGTTTAGACGTACGGTCGATTCACTTAAATTCTGTTTAAATAGATTTGCATTGCAGGAGATTTTATCTCCGCAGGAACGATCGTCTGTCGATCATAGAATTAGAACTGTCACTTAGTGCGGTCGGTTTGCCACTCGACTCGTCTTTTCCAAGAGCATGCATTTTGAAATTTTGAAATTGGACTAAACCACACTGTGCAAGCAAACGCGCTATTGTTTAATGTTAGCGTGTCTCACGATGCTTTAATACATGTCTCCTCCGCCTGGCGAGGAGGGCGCCGAGGGAGCACGGCTTCACAATTAGGCGCACAGACGACCTCCCCTAGTCTCACCCACTCAATGTACGTCTGTTCCACTGCAGTTCCTCAACATGGCGTCTGTATTCATGCGGATATTCAACCTTATCTGTATGATGCTACTCATCGGCCATTGGTCCGGCTGTCTACAGTTCCTTGTGCCCATGCTGCAAGGATTCCCATCCAACTCTTGGGTCGCCATCAACGAGTTGCAGGTAAATATTTATGTTTAAAAAATGATGACGACTAATTTGCTACCGTCCGTTGCATTTATCGATTAAAAGTATAATGCAATTTTTCAAACATGTTGTCGTTAAGTAGAATAGCTCAATCATTAGTAAAACAAAAAGTGCACACACCGCGTTTTTTGTTTTTTTAAATAAACAACTGTAAGTAAAAGTTAAAAATAAAAAAACTTAAAAACAGAAAAACCAAAGAGAAGAGACAAGAAGATCAGCACGAAAAGGGGGGCCAAGAATAATCGACGAGCTGGAAAAAAGAATTTTTTGTAAACAATTGTTTGTGAAATAACTTGGGAAATCATTGTGAAAATAAATAGGAAATTAAAAAGAATTATCGAAATCGACCAAGATCTGCGACCTGTACCGTGTCCTCATGCGTATATACATACAGACCAAAAGACGGTGACGTAGTAGCTATGTAATTTTTTAAATAAAATTTAATGATAATACAAATATTAAAAAATAGTGTCCTCTTAAAGGAATATTGCGGCTTTTCGAAAAGCTATAATAAAAATTGATTACTTATAAAATTATCCAAATTCAATTATTTTTATCGTCAAAACTCGAGTCTGGCGCGCTTGTCGTTTAATAAAGAACGCATCCCCGGAGTGACAATATCTTCTCGTAATATAACAATAGTTCATGCGATCTAGGTTTTTCCGAGCTGTGACGTAAAATAATATATGTATAATTATTATTTTGAAAATTTACGAACCTCAAACTCGAGAATGAGAGTACCGCTTACAAACAACCAATTGCAACATTCCCAAGAAAACTGAACTATAAATTGTAAGTGTGGATATAAGATCCCCTAATAATATATGATTTTATTGAAGTAGTTACCAGGCAAATAAAATAAAACTTAGGAAAGAAATCCTAATTGACAATAAACAAACCTCTTAAACAGTAAAACAATAAACAAATAACTAAAATCTTTCATATTCGCGGGGGCAGAGGCGACACGGGTATAATCAAATCGATGACAGTGCCCCTGCGGTTAAAAACAATGACTGTTTTTTTCTATACATATCTTCGTTTATAAACAAAGAAACTTTAAAAACAATAAATTAAAATGGGTGATGACAGATGTCGCGTAAAATTACTAGAAGAAACAATAAAAGCTCATTTTATTTCAATGGCGAGTTGAAAATTTAATTAAAATTTTTTCTCTATCAAAAAATAACTGCCATATAGAGAAAGAAGTAAGCATCATAACCTCAATTCGCATATTGAATTAATTTAAATAATGTGGAAGTAAAATTATATTTAGTAATAGGTAACAAACTGGTATTTAGTGCTACGAATAGAGAAAACGTTGTTTTCGAAAATTACAAATGCAGCTCACTCTTTATTTTAAAAAAATCGAGTAATAAAATATTTCCCATTTGAATTGCCAGTTTACATAAAATTACTTGCTATATTTTTTGTTTAAATGCAATTTGTATTACTAAATACTAAATATGCCAAACCGAGTAAATATTTACAAATTTTAATTCTAGCAAGACTTATAAAAACATAGCAATGTTAAGTTATTAAAAAAATACGTAAAATGAAGAGTGAAAGTTAATGTTTGACACCAATTAGAAAAAGGTCTTTTAAATCGATTTTTATCAAAATAATCTTGAATGTCAACTTTTTTTTTCAATCACGTTGTTTTTCAATTATATTCTTCTATGTAAATAATGAAAGTAACATTTTCACTGTCACTGAAGGGCATCTACGCCTAAGGAACCTAACCATATTATATCGAAAATATATGCACTTTTACGTAAATCATACTTATTTTTCTTCAACGTGACGAAAAGGTTCATTTTGTTGCCATGTAATAATAATAATAATAATTTTTTTTTATTTCATGGCTTTATGTTGCCATGTAATAAAAAAGGAATATTTACTTATGTTTTAATTCTCATTGCGATTATTCATAAATTAATTTAAACACAAATACAAATATTGTAATTTTAACACGTTGTCCAGTACTCAAAATTCCAGATACCGATTAATTGGTTTCCCGATTACCATTTCAACAATTCCATAAACCATGTTTTTATTAAGATGTTTCATTCAAACTTATAAAAGTAGCTAGTAAGTAATGACTCACTTTTAACAGATACCCTTCTTTCGAATGTTACGTTTTTTATTCTTACCAATACTTAAAACATTATTAAACCTTTCACACTGGTGGTTCAATACAGACGGATACGCTAAATGAGCTATATTCATCAACTCTGCCCTCAGAGAGCTCGTTTTGCTTCTACAAGCTTGAAAAATAAGGAATCGCTCAGAATGCCCAGTCGAGTTGAATGACGGTGATCTGCTTGGCGAGATGCAGCTACACATGGATTGCTCTCCAACAAATCGCAACTAGCTCAGGAACTCAGTTGTCCTCGTAAAACTCCAGGAAATTGACTTCATACTCGACTGTTGGCAATATAAATGTCTCACCAACTGAGTTATTCCGACAAGATCAACTAGTTACCACTCTTCCAAACTTTTCCACAAAATTTCGAAACCATCTTATCACTGGAGATGAAAACTAAGTTTTATATAAAAATGATAGACGAGCCGGCTACTTGCTGCCATGGAAAACCAACCGCCAGCTCAACCCAAAGTGAAGTCTCGTGGAAAAGATTCTTCTATGTCGCTGGTGGGATGCGCAAGATATGATATGTTATAAACTTCTAAATGAAGAAAATCCGTTGACCACTTAATGTATAACTGAATCAGTTTTGCAGGGTAGCAACTGCTATTCGAAACAGAGAAGAAAAATATCTGAAGCCCACGTGCTACACGGCAAGGCTTGACCACACGTTACTTCCACTATCCGCCAACCGTTGGCGAAGCTAGTTTTGAGCGTGCTCCATAGCCGGCATTCTCTCCAGACCTTGCACCCTCAAATTTTACTTTTTCGCGCCTTCAAGGACTATTTTAAATATACAGCGCTGCTCCAATTGCGACAATCTTAAAGCACACTTATTGATATCTTTAAAAACGAACCCCCCGATTTCTATTAACGTGACGTGCTTGTACTACATTATAGATAACAATAGTGGTAGGTACTTTTGGTGACGTTGTCAAGTGACAGTTTTTTGTGAATAACAAATTTTCAAAATATTTAAAGTGAGTCATTATCTATTAGCCAATCCAAGTTTTTTTTTTTAATTTAGACAATTCAGAAACTTTGGCGCACCTGGACCTTAAACGACTTTAGAAAAACGATAGGTAAGTGAAATTAGAAATTCTGACGAACGAACTACCTTTAAATTTAATTAACCGATCAATGGAAACGTTAAATAAGGTTCGTAAGTTAAAATTAATTAGGAAGACTAAACTGAAAAAGTACAGTGGACTAAAATCGATAAAAATTTTAACACATTCTCTTTTATTATTGTAGAAAGTTTTAGAAGTTTGGGAATCTTCGATTTCTTAAATTTTCTAAACTTTTTTATAATGTTTCATTACCAGGCGTTAAAGATAATAAATTTCTTATTATTTCGAAATATTCACGACTTGTCTTTCTAATCCTATTTTACTTGCATACTAATGGATGAGACCTTCGGTTAAGTATTTTTAACAGTCATTTTTTTCAAATAAAATTATTTTTGACATATAACATTAGAGACGGACGGACAAAATGTTGTAAATAAGTCAAGTTATAAGTAGTGTTACATTTAAACTCACAATTATTTTTTTTAGTTTATTTCCAATACATGGATATAAAAATGAATATGGTAAAAACCCTGGATGCTTGTCTTTAGATTTTGAAAGTCTTTAATATTCTGAGATCACAGGTCGTGTCGAATTTTACTTTCATATATATTAATAAACTAATAAACATAAGAAATACGCGAAATAATCGCGAAATTATAGTACTGATTTTAACCAACCGATCTGCTAATTTCCAGGAATCATTTTGGCTAGAACAGTACTCTTGGGCACTGTTCAAAGCTATGTCCCATATGCTGTGTATTGGGTATGGTCGGTTTCCGCCCCAATCTCTAACAGACATGTGGTTGACAATGTTGTCCATGATATCTGGCGCCACTTGCTACGCACTCTTCCTAGGTCACGCGACCAACCTCATTCAGAGTTTGGACTCATCAAGGAGGCAGTATCGTGAAAAGGTATTTCATAGATTTACTCAGGTTATATTAATGTATCTATAATGGGTAGTCATTATATAATTATTATCATGCTCATAGTAATTATAAGGCACGAAAAAACTTTTAAAACACATCAAATGTTTGAGAATTAACTCTAGACAAAATATGCTTACAAACTTTAATTACGATAATATCTAAAATATTCGTAGAGAAAAATGTATTTATGAATGAAATTAACAAAGAATTTTGTTTTTAAATAATTATAAGACATAGTGAAAAATCTTATAAATACAAAATCATATAAAAGAAAACCTTTAAATACCAAATGACACTAAAAATCCTTGGACCTGTTCACTTAACTGTAAGACTTTAAAAAACTGTAGGTACTTTAATTATTAAAATATAACTCTTTTATAATACTCTATTAATATTGCAAAGCATCATTTGTTTCGTATTTGAAGGGCGATTTATAAATTACGTGTTTTGTGAAACGATGTTCACGCAATGACATTCTCTCTTATCTAAACCAATGGGAAAAGTGTAATCGGGGAAACAAACAGAAGTCGTAAATTAATGGCTACAGGCTACATTCAGCGCGCACTGATATGATTAAGTACACCAGTTCTATGTAGAAACTAAACAAAAGAAAACTTCATATTCAATTTAAGCAAATCTACCATCTGAACGCAGTCCAAATCATCACCGTTCAGGTTGATATTGCCTAATGACACCAACATTTCACAGAGGACAGTGAAAGGCTCTACTTGACATTCGAACCGATTATATATTTTACATTATATATTATACTCCTATGAACATAAAAAAACATAGGGAAACCACACAGGGGATGTTTTGAAAAAATTGTTCGAAAAATAAAAAAAAATGTACTAGGAAGAAATTACTACATTTTTCATTGAATGATTACACAATTATGCTACTATTTCTACAGATAATAACAGTATATTTACTGTTAATTATTATATAATGATTTATTTACATTTTTCCAATACAAGAAAAACGCCGATATCTTAATTTCAGGTGAAACAAGTAGAGGAGTACATGGCGTATCGGAAACTGCCTCGCGAAATGCGCCAAAGAATTACGGAGTATTTCGAACATAGATACCAGGGCAAATTCTTCGACGAAGAGCTCATCCTGGGCGAGCTGAGCGAAAAGTTGCGCGAGGACGTCATCAACTACAACTGCAGATCGCTAGTCGCCTCCGTGCCGTTCTTCGCGAATGCCGATTCCAATTTCGTATCTGACGTCGTGACGAAGCTCAGATACGAAGTATTTCAACCAGGTAAATGTTGACAAAATAATGGCGATTTCTTGTCAAGTTTTATTTAATTCATTGATTGCTCCGAATTAAAAAGTAAGGAGATTCTTTCAATTAACGTCTTTAGCGTGTTCCTGTCCGGTAAATATTTAAGACTTCTGTTGCTTATTTAAGACTACATGTTGCTTGTTGTGCTTCCATGTCGCTTGTAAGCAAAATACGTGCGGTTCTCATATACTTTCCCAAAAGACAATTGTTCCTTTGTGACCCTAACTTTGCATTGAGTGGTTGCGAACGCAAGTTGCGAAAATAGTCATTTCAATTCAAACATATCTTTCGGTTCTTAAAGTTATAATTTTTTTATTTTTTTTTTGTATATGTACATAAGTTAATTATAATAACATTGAGGCGACAACTACTTTAACCATAAACATACTAAAGTTTTTGCAAATCAACTTTAGTTACAAAAGTCTTGACATCAAGAAACTGTAAATCGCACACTTCTAATAGAATAAGCAGTCCATTGTCTCGATAGCTTTGGAGACTACCTTTGACAACAGATGGACAGGTAGACAAACCGTTTTTGTTGGTATATATAATACTGTCAGTGGAAAATATTTATTCTAATTAATTCATAAGATTGAGATGGTCCCTTATTCTTACAGAAAGGTTAAGATTTGTAAAACTTATATTTTCAATTCTCGCTTTCATATTTCATTAAAGTATGATATTTTCTTGATAGCGTATATTATGACCATTTATTTCCTCCTTGCAGGTGATATTATAATTAAGGAAGGCACAATTGGATCGAAGATGTACTTCATCCAAGAGGGTATTGTCGACATTGTCATGGCGAACGGAGAAGTGGCCACCAGCCTATCGGACGGGTCCTACTTCGGCGAGATATGTCTGCTGACGAACGCGCGACGAGTGGCCTCCGTGCGGGCCGAGACGTACTGCAACCTTTTCTCTCTGTCCGTGGACCACTTCAACGCCGTCCTCGATCAATACCCGCTGATGCGGCGGACGATGGAGAGCGTCGCCGCCGAGCGCCTCAACAAGATCGGCAAGAATCCCAACCTGGTGGCGCACCGGGAAGAAGACATGGGCAGCGAGGGCAAGACGATAAACGCGGTAGTGAACGCCCTCGCAGCGGAGGCGGACCACGTGAGCCTCAGCGACGACAGCGTGGCGCGGCTCAGCGAGCGGAGTCTCGGCCTCGCGCTCCAGCCGCTGCAGGCCTGCCGCCTGCCGAGGCCCAAGTCCGAGAACAACTTCTCGGCCTCGCAGGACATACCGCTCACTAGGGGCATCTTCCACAAGTCGGACGCCGGCTTCCAGCAATGACGCCACAGCACCCACTAGGCCGGCTGCGCCGCTCACGGACTAAGCTTCGCCAGTGTCTCGTTAAAGCAATATTTCGCCCCACCAAATCCTACATAGTTCATTTCGTTCATCGCATCGTCCGAGGACATTCATCGTATCGACTATAAACGTAAATCAATTACTAATTTATATAAAATAAAAAATATGAATATAAATCAAAATGCTAGAGAAGAACGTGCAATATTTAGACATACTTTGAAAATAAACAATATTTAGCTTTAAAAAAATATTAGGTGCTCAATAAAAAATAAATATATAAAATAAAATTAATACAAAAAAAAATATTGGGCTCTTAACACCTCAACGGTGGTGCGGGATTCGACCGGATCCACGTAAGCTAGCTATTCTTAGAACCTGTTTTAGCCTGTACTTGAACTAAGTAGGAATATATAAAATATATTTAGGCCTAATAAGTGTTGTTACTGGGGGGTGCGGTGGCGCGGCGCGGGCGGGGCGCCGCGCGTAGCATAGCTCATGCCTTCATTAGACGCGCGACCGTCGCGACCCTTGTTGAATTCGTTCTAAACCACTCCGTTTTATTTAAAAAAAAAAAGAATTATCGATGACTTTTCGTACACCTGTTGTTATATGAAACGAAAGTTTATATGGATAATATAGTATTTATAAAGTTATATGTACTAGAAATGCTGCACAAGAATAAATTCCCCTCTAGGGAATAAGCGTTCCACCTGTCCCGTTAATGAACATACCTTATTAATTTATAATTGTAATATTTTGTGTTTATTTTTTCGTGTTTACGACATACCTCTTCTTCGCAAACATTTTAATGTAATTTGGATTTAATTAATTAACGCATATTTTTGAAATATTAGTAGCGATTTTCTTTATATTATACGAGTCATTAAACGTAGTGATGATAAATATTAATGATAATTTCAAAAAGCATTTTTGTGACTTATATAGTTAAATTATTTTTAAATAGTGAAAAAATATTAGTGAATGATGCATACAAGTAGTGCAAACATAATCATTAATTAATAGAACGTACTGTTTGTAGAAAATTCGAATATAGTGCATTTTCTAATGAAAACTATTTAAACTAATCAATAAAAATAGACATAGAAAGACATATGATATATTTATTTTTCATGATTACAGTCGCCGTTTGTTTCATCTTTTGTATATTATACATTTAATGATAATTATTGCACTACACAAGCTCCAGTCAATTACCCAAACTTTTGACATAGACAAATTGCGTAGTAATTTCGCATAGAGTCAAAAACCAGTTGATCGGAAATGGCCTGACATCTAATAGAAGATGTTGACTGCTAAAAATAAAACAATTTGTCTATGCTTATGATTTTGGAGGTTCCTTGTTTCTATGATCTGTTCGTTATCTATAATTAAAATACTTTATGCACAAAAACGAAAAGATGAAGCAAACATGTTAAAAAATTTAAATATGATATTTTTACATTTAATTATTATTAAAAGTAACATAATTATTTTTATTCTGATGCCCATAATATAATACCACAATTCTGTATTATAAGTGTTAAAATGTGAAAAATGAGAAGAGTACACTTATATCCATATGCACTTGCTTGTATAAGAGAACTAATATAATCCTAAGAATTTATCTGTGTTACAAAACTATTTATTATTATTTTATTCTATACATTTTGAGATTTTATACGATATTTCATAATACGATGTTGTATAGATTTTATCACAATTTATGGACTGCAACAAAAATGAGATTAATGACATATAAGTAGGGTAAACCTAAATTATATTATAAATGCGAAAGTAAGTTTCTTTGTTTGTTTATATGTTCCACTTTTACGCCTCAATTATTCAACCAATCTCACAAAAATTAATATAAAATTATATTTATCCCAAAACAGAATTTTGTTTAGTATTTCAAAAATCATCCTATTAGGGATAAAAGCACAAACATAAATACATAATAATACTTCAGGGCAAATTGCGAGCCTATAAGTATCTACTACAGGGCGTAGCTCCTTTCACACCATTTCCTCCATTGCGCATATTTCAAACCACAGAAAATAGTTCCAGAGGGCCATTTTATACCATAACTGTAGTCTATGAGAGACTGGTAAAAATTTGTCGTGCATAACACTACAAAATGAAATGTATATATTTAACTCCTTTATTTAAAGACCCAATTTGGTGCGCATTTAATGTAAATTAGATGTGTATAGCAGCCTCCTAAACATTAAAAATGTCATAATCAACAGTGTGAACAGAACAAATACAACCAGCCGTCCTTAAAGAATTATGTTTATGGAGACAGCATCCATTTTCATTAATTTTCATCTCCCAAAATTTTTATTCACTCCTACATTACATGTGACATCTACTTTATTTACTTTAGTGAGGAGTTACGCTCTAGTAATTTACAACATATCTTTTTATTTATCATACACACCAATACAAACTCCAGTAAAGATTGGCATGATATTTGAAGATATAAATATTATTGCAAAATTTGTAACAAACAGTGACGTACTTTTTTATAGTTTAGAAAATGATTTTCTAGTCTCTCCAGAGAAAGAAAAACTAAAATTTGAGTTAATTGAAATATATTAACCATTAAATTTGCTATCAGAATTCAATCTAGATTAAGTTATATACGATGAGAAATAATTATTATTATTACAAAAATGGATAATGACTAAAGCTATACTTCATCATGCGTTACCACAATTTGTGATATTGTACTGGTGTACATTTATAAAGGAATTGATTTGTTAATAACAAGTGTGAAAATTATCATCCAAAATGTATAGAATAATAAAAAGAATCTCATTGATACTTGTGATCTTCATAATATGTTATGTAATATTATGTATTTTAAGTTTTATTTTTATAATCTAGATCTTTAACGAATCAGAGAAGAATCATATTAAATAAAAATTATGAAGGATGGAACGAAATAAAGTGAAATAGATATTGTAAGTAAATAAATAAATAAGATGGGAATTTATAGAAAGAAACCTTGCCATTTTAATGAAATATTACCTATTAAATAGTCTAGACTGAAATGAATTATATGAAAATGAATATGATTGTTTTTGCTTTGTTGTTCTATGAGATTGTTGTATATAATTGTTACCAAGAATATAATTATGATATTATGGCCACAATTGGGATCCATTAAATAGGTATTGTACCTAAGAAAGTTTATTAATGTCGCATGTCTTATTAACCGTTATTGATATATATATTTATACATAAATAATTAATTTCCGTTAGGTTGAAGGGGAATTAAATTTGGATTCTCTGAAAGTGTGGTTATATTTTTTAAATTTCTGGACAAAAACAAAAATTACGATTAATTAATCCTTATTCACTTGGATTGCATAGTCTCTATAACACTGAGACTGTCTTGTATCCGCTACAGTAATAAAGTTTCAAAAATCTAAATATAAGCCACAAAAATAAGCAAATCCAAGATTACGATATTCCAGGATGCAAAAAGAAATTCTTCACAAGGCTCCTAGATTCTTAAACAACTTGTTAAATGGGTGATTTTATAATATTTTCATAGAAATATTATCGTAATTTGACTTTTATAAAGGGACATTTTTAATCGTAACCAAGATAGATATAGAACTAATCATGTCATTTGATTCATTCTAACAAAAGTGGACGTCTACTTAATTTTATTGTCCCAAAGCGTTGGGAAAAAATTTGGCAGAATGTAATAAAAGCATACATAAAGGACAATGTAGATAACAACAATATTGAGTTAAAATTTAATATATGATGCATACACACTACAATATTAATCTACAAAATTGGAACAACTTTAGCTGACTTTCGTCCATCCAAAGGTTAGAAATTAAAACATGCTAATGGAGACTGCAGATAATTAGTCTGCAGTAGACACGCTGTCTTGGCTTGTGCGGTAAGTTGGTGGAAAGTCAGCCACTGACCTGTGCTACAAAACTCGGCAATTGTCATCCGCTGACTCATCACTGACAAAAATCAGTCATCTGGGTTACGCATTATTCAAAAAGTTAAAAGAAGAATAAAATATTCAAAACCTTTACCAAAATTTGCCCGACTTTAAAAATATAGTTAAGATAAAAGAGAAATGTTCTAAAATTCAGTAGAATACTAAAAGTATAATAAAATGAATATTCATACCAGTTATCAAGGCATGTCACAATAGGGTGTTTGACTATATTTTTTTTATTACTAAAATAGAATAAGTAACAACATTAAAAACGGTAAAAATAAATATATCGTACCTAGGACTTTTCGTTACAAAGTTATTACAACTTAAAAGCAGACGAACTACGATTCGACGTACATATGATGTCACTGGCCAGTTAATTAGTATTCATTATAAGAGTTTATTAAATATTTTTAGTATCTTGTTAAATACTGTGTTTAAGTTATATATTTTGTAATTTTCTCATTTTTTAGTGTGGAAACTAAATTCATAATAACTTTTTCAATTTAATTAACAAAAAAATTTATACTTTTTTCTACTCAGAAGTTTCGATTAATTGTTTGTTATATGTATTATTATTTTCATCACAAGATTGATTGATTTCAAATTATTTTCATCACAAGATTGTTACTTTGTAGTTTTGAAACTTTAAAACTTTTTGACAAAGAATATTAGCATTAGTCAAATACCCTATTAAAGAAATAAATTATGGCACTACCACTACCACTTGTATAATTGAGTTACCACATAAATGTTTGTTCGAATTTGTTGAATAATCGGCATAAAATGTCTTGAGAAAAACACCAAAGCAGGGAATGTAGACATTATAAAGATTTCTTACAGGAATATTTCCATTAATTTTACTTTATATTTTTATATAAGCCCTGTCTATAATGAGACCAAGTCTACAAAAAAATATTCATGTGGCTATTACACTTGGACGATATATAAATATGTTTACTTTAATACTTTTTGTTGCTACTATTGTTTGTATACACATATTATTATATATCTAGTGCCATAAAATTTGTCAAATACTACATTAATTTTAATGAAATTATTATTCGAAGATTTTTTAAACAGTAGTTGACGTTAGTCGCATCTCAAAGAAAAATATTGTATACATTCTTCAAAAACTTGTTTGCTTGGAATGAAATTTAAAGTAAGCTGACAATTCCACTAAAGGCAGAAAGCTAATGATCACAGTTTAATTTGTTAATACAAATACTGGGAAGTAATGGGCAAATCTTTAAAGTGTGAAAAAGTTTCCATAAATGGGAAGACCAAATTGGAAGATATTCATTGCAAACCCATATAATTCTTCAATAACTATTTTTTTAATTTATAATTTGTCTTCCTTTTTCAAAACTTGTGGAAAAAAAACTCCAAATTGTTTTGACGGGATTGCGATACAGAGAAAATTATCTACTGAATATTTGCCTAATATCTTAACTTTTTATATTTGGATTAGTTTTAAAAAGTTTAATACACATTTGATAAGACAAATGCAGGATTGGTCAATATTTAACATACGTAATTAAAAAATATAAAGAAATTACTACGTCACAAATTTGTAGACTAAGAGGAATTTTTAGGTATTATTAGTTAAATTAAATTTTTATGACCAATCAATTTGTGTAATAGTATTTATCGAATCTATTACCCCTGCTTTAACAAAAAATAACATTGTTAACTTGATTTTAAGCCTATAAAACAGACTATGGGTTTATAATATTTTATACTGTGTCTAAGTATACATTTGTTTTAAAGTATTGAAACAAATGGTTAAAAATTAATGACTTTTTTTATTTTGTCAAATGTATTATTACTTCAACATAATATGTGAATATTTTGAAGCAGTCAGCATAGTATCTCTCAATAAATATAATTTAAATAGTTGCCGTCCAATGATATTAACTTTATGGATGGCTAAAGACTAAGCAAAAACATGTGAAAACACATCGCCTTTGGTGTTTTTTGCAATATGTGCGTAGTATATTTAAGAATTGAATATAAAAAACGTACAGAGCGCTGATGCCTTTAAAATATCAATATTGTTTAAAAACATCCAAAGCTAATAGTTACATTTTAATCAATTGTATAAAAACTGCGAGTGTATTATTTTTAATGATATGGAAAAAGTAAACAGAAAGTTTAAAAAGTTGTAACCAAATTATGTGTTATTTACTTTATTTTATTTGTATATACTGATTTTTAAAAAAATATTTCGTATCAAAGGAAAGCAATTTGAAAAAAATGGTATACGAATAAAGTTATTCATATTGTAAAGGCAGAATACCTTTACCTAAATATCCCTACCCAGTAAAGAAATTATAAATAAGATTTGACAGGGAAAGTAAGTGTATATTCCTGAATTATGATAATTATTGTAAGCGGGATTCTTGACCGGAAATCTATATCTACTTTAAGTAGCCCTCATGATTGTATTGATCTTAATTTTTCTCCTAAATTGATCGTTTTTGGTAACGAGAACAAAAATAATTTGTAGTTATAGAATTGGCATGTAAATAAATCCAAATCAATTGGAGACATCAACAAATTTATCGTGATAAGCATTATCTTGGTCTCGTAGGCTACCTACCCAACAAATAATTAAGAATAATACCCAAATGTGAGCCGTGAGCTTTTTATCATTAATAAGAGGCTATAAGTTACAAATTTATTTGTAGTAAAAATTTATTCTTGAATGCCATTCTTCATGTCAATTTATTAGTGAGAATATTAATTTAAAATGCATTTGAACAAAAAAAAATGCATTCTCGAATTTGAATCTCCATTAGATGTTTGTGCACAGCTTTTATTAAATACCACTTTGAGAAAATAAAAAATATCCATAGGTTCTGTAAATAATACTATGATATCTAATGGAAAGTCAGATTTGTGATAATAATTATGTATCAAGCAGCAAGCTGTGATGAATGTTTGACAGACATTTTTGAAACAACCGTGAATTAATAAAAAAAAACTGTTATTTTATTTTAAGTTATTTCATTTCGATTTATTGCAACTGTTACTAAATTAGCACTCTTTGTTGAGGTTTACACAATTCAATTCTTATCAGTGCGGCAAGTTTCGGATTAATTCCATTTTTCTGTTTCATTAAATTTTTGTTTAATTTTCATTCGAATATACATCACACCAAATTGTGTATTAATTTTGAGATTTTTACCAAACATGCTCATTGCTGTCAACAGAAATTTAGAAAAAAATGCATTAAAGAAAAATGAAACTTGTGCTTGTTGTTTTATTTCATTCTTGTAAATATATAAAATTATTAATTTCAATATCATATATAGAAGTATAATTTGCTTTGACTATACATCATACCAAATTGTATATTAATTTTGAGATTTTTACCAAACATGCTCATCGCTGTCGACAGAAATTTAGAAAAAAAATGCATTAAAGAAAAATGAAATTTGTGCTTGTTGTTTTATTTAATTCTTGTAAATACATAAAAAGTTATTAAATAGTGTTTTGAAAAAAGTTCCCATACGAAAGCGCACTTTGCTAATTTAATAAAAGTTGTACGTTTTTCGACTTGTCATTTTTTAATAATCCTAAACAGTAAATTTTCAAACACAAACAGAATTTGATATAAAAAAACCAGACTTATACCTAAATATTAATTTCAATATCGTATAATCTTTTCGCAGCCGCCTAACTGAAGCCACAAATCTTCTCCCCCTCCACCGCGCTCCTTTTACTAGCGCCCAGCCCTACGCACACAGTGTTACCAGCAAAATAATTTGCCCCACTAACCCCGGGAAATCGACGCATATAAACATATCTGATGCATATCTGCTTGCGGTAGTACGATACACATTTCGTCGATTTATGTGGTGCATTGTTCCACTCATATGAAATATTATTACGGCCATGTTAAATTTCTGAATAAAATGTTCCATCCGTGAATAAAATGATCATCAATAAAATGTTTATTCCAACTACAACCAATAGCCGAAGAATTTAGGTTATAATTATTAAAAACTTTATGTCACATTTTACCATTTTATTAATTAAAATGAATATTATTAATAATGAGTATTAAAATACGTTGTCATTGAATGTGTGTGCGTGTGCGAGTATATGTGTATGTGTGTGCGAGTGCCTGCGTGCTTTTATCAATAATTTTTTGTTTTTTTTGTTAATACAAAAAGAAAACAATGATTTTAATTATATAATAGGCGCTTAGAGATAAAAGAACAATATAAATATAAATATATATATATATATATATACACATATATATATATATATATATATATATGTATATATATATATATATATACATATATATATATATATATATATATATATATATACATACATTCTTGAACCAAATCTATAAGCCTATTGCAAGTTTTAGCCACTTTTTCTATATTTGTTTATTGTTTTCAACATATATCAATAATTTATTTTGCATTTTCATACTTGTAATTTTACACTGGGACACTACACAGTATTTATAACAAGACAAATTCATTTTTAATTAAATAAAAGAAACAACTCATGACGCTCATGAAGCCATGACAGTCATGAGCGTTTTCGAGGTAAATTAAATTGGTTTTTTAAAATGCAAAATATATAATGTAAATGTTTAGAAAAATATAATTGTTTGGGTTAAATAGATATTACGGTAAGTAGTAATCACTGCCTCCAATTTAGTCAACTAGTCTATTCTAATAAAGGATTATTTTAAATTCTTGCCCGATTCTTATCGCCCGGTCAATGTCATAAGCTTAGAATAAGTACTCCAGAAGGCGAGAACACGCGCAAAAGTGTGTCCAAAAACTACGCATAAAATGCGTAGTTTCAAAACGCGGCTGTCAGTGCAATTTGAGACACAGCTCTGAAAGGTTAAATGCTTTCTACGTGACAATATAGCTTAAAATGCCGGCTTGGGCTATTCCCACCTGCAAAAAAATCACTGGACTGAAAAACAAACAAATGGGGATTACTTTTCATACGTAAAAACTATTACTTAATTTCATTTTCAATTAACTATGCAATTTTAAAATATCGAAGTAGATTATATATATATATACATTTGTATGTATATATGTATATATATATATATATATATATATATATATATATATATATATATATATATATATACACTAACTTTGTTTTCTAAGAGATTTATTAGTTTGTTTTGTGTGTTTTGGCTAATATCACAGTACTTTAGTTTATTATATATTATGCGCCGTACATGCTACGTCATCACTGAATCAAATTTTCCTAACATTAATACCGAACCCAAAAAGTTGTCATCATTTGGTGTATATAATTTATCACTACTATTACGAAAAGATAGGCGATATATAATCACCAAAAAAAAAGAAATTGTTATTACTTTCTTCAATACAGGGACATATCTACATTTCCGTGACTTTGGCAATGCTTGCCCATGGTCCCAATATTTTTAAAGTTTGTAGCCAATGTCTATTAGTTGTAAGAATTTTCGCGGAACTATAATATAGTGTATTATGTATCAAGCCGATAAAGCTCTTGTCACCAAGCTTACGAGGTTAAGACTAGTTAAATATAAAGCAACAGAACAAAAAAATCTTCCGGTTCTGGTCATAAACTTCAATATTTGATATTACCGGATTAAAGTTTGTATAAAAAAAACGAAATACGGCCTTTTTCTTTCAAACACTGTCCTTTTCCTATAGTTTGCCGTTATTTCGACCTAACAATAAAATATTGTCACTCATTTTAAACGATAAGAACGGCGGCTACTGATCTGCATATATTTCAGTTAAAGTTTAGACGGATGTTACTTTTGCCTTTACTGACAATGAGATATAATAAAATGAGAATGATATCCAATCACATGTGAGATAATAAACATGAACATTGAAAATATCAAAAACACTAAAAAAAAAAATTGGTTGTCTGTAAAGTCGGTTTACGGACGATAGTTTTACGTGATAACGTCATAAAGAAACATTGATGAAAAATTGCGTACTTTTATGAATTAAATTGAAATATTATCACTGAATTATTATTATTTTGTAAATTACAAAGAAGGAGTGATAGAGAGGAACGATCAGCCCAAGAGTCAGAATTTATCTCTCTTCTCGCGTGGCGTCAGAGCTAGCAGTTCGAATAATTCTGCTACTTCAATTAACTCCTTCTTTGTATTTTACAAAATAATAATAATTCAGTGATAATATTTCAGTTTAATTCATAAAAGTACGCAATTTTTCATCAATGTTTCTCTATGACGTTATCACGTAAAACTATCGTCCGTAAACCGACTTTACAGACAACCAATTTTTTTTTTAAGTGTTTTTGATATTTTCAAATTTTGTGACTAAAGTAAAAGAAATAAACCGTAATATAGTAAGCCGGAAAGAATAGTTTTCGAGGTCTAAACGAAAAAATTCCTGACTAAGACTCCTTACAATTATATATTTCTATTGAACTAATTTTCATGTAAAATGAAATGTTTTGATATAATTAAGAAATGCCTTGGGAAATCTTATTTCACAGATATGAAATAGACTATTTCAATTTTTCTTTGGGGATTTGGCGTCTTCTTTTAGTTCAGCATTCGAAGCAGTCGTTTCGAAGCCACATGGATATCCTTTAAAATTCGATAAGAAATTCTTAAAAGTTAAAAACTGTTGGAAATGGTTAAAAATCATTAATATTTAAATTATAGTTCGTTAGTAAGTGAGACGTAAATGGTTTAGATAATACTTTTTCCATTCACTTTTATTGCACATTAACTATTATTTTATACCTCAAAGCTTGTTTATGACTCGGTAAACTTGACCGATATATTTAACTAAGCCAGTTAAAAAAATGTGAGCCATAATATCGTTTTATGAAACTATTACTTGATTTTTTATTGTTTGTCTTTTTTAGCTATTTATCCAATGAAAAGACAAACAACAAAAATAGGGAATAATAACAATGCAGTACAATAGACACCATTTTGCTTCTTATTTCAAGGCATAGATAATAAAAAAAAACGACCATTGTCAATCCCTCGACTGGTTGACATATCAATGTTTGACAGTATTTCAGCTTGGACCAAATCAAAAGTTTGGTTGATGTTTGGAGTATTGTGTATAGTGTATTAGTTACCAAAACTAATTATTTGTATGTATTATTAGATCAATTGATACAATTTTAATGTTCATGTTTATTATCGAGAAAAACCTATGTCTAATTTTAACATAAAAACTTTTTAAACACATTATTTCTCAATAATACACGTGTAAAACTTTAAATTGTAGGTGCGCCCTATAATGTCAACTCGCAGGGCTAGAATAAAAGCGATTGCATCGCTACCGGTACGACGTAAAAATGTTGAAAGTAGCCAAGCCGCCGTTGAAACTTCACAAACATCAGACAAAATCGAAAAATCGCAATCAGAAAATGTCGCCATTGAAACAAATATTGAAATAAACTCGGAGCTTCAGAATGGTGCTCAGGCGCCACTATCATCAGAAGTCACTAATCAACCGCAATCTCCTACAATCGAAGACGAGCCGCCAGTTAACAATATGATAGAACCTGAAAAATCTACTGAATCCACGAATGACGTAACAAAACCTATATTGCCGAAACCGAACACAACGTTAACAGAAAGGAGAGCAAGAATAAAAGCGGTAGCATGTTTACCTATTCGAAGAAAACCTGCGGAAATAAATACCACAATAAAACCTCAAATTAACTCTCCTAAATCTACTCCGAAACCTCTTAATCAAACTCCTAAACCAAATACAGAATCTGTCGTACGTTCTACACCCAACTTATTGGAATTGCAGTCAGTTAAAGATAAATGTGATATTCAGGAAAAAACTGATAATCTGCAATCTCCCATTAAAACAATGTTACAAAGAAAAGAAGAAAGAGCGGGTCTATCATCTAATAATACAACACTTAACCAAAACCTTAATTCATTATCATCTCTCGGCACCGTAAGCCCTCTGAGATCTCCTATTAATGAAGTAATAAATTCAAAGTTACCACCCATTAAAAAGAGTCGTATTGATGGCATAGTGCCTTTGCAATTAGCCCCAAAGATTAATTTGGGTAACAATGCAGATCTAGTTAAGAATGAGATAATATCGGATGTTGCCGATGTGAGTTTCGATCCCATCGTCCCGCTTCCATCTCCGAGTAAGTCAAGACCTAAATTGAGACCTACTCCAAGGTTACCAACAAGGAGAAATAGCGTTCAGGTATAGTATATGTTATTAAAATATATGTCATATTATCATCTTTATTAAAAATATATGCTTCACATTATCTCTCCTCTCCAAAGACAATTTGATATCACAGTAGCCAATAATTGCCTATCCAACAATCTGCCTTCATTGTTCTATAATTATGACTCAAATGTACTACACATCCTTTTTAAAAAGTTTCTTTGTAAATTTTTTGGCTTCGGCAAAAATTTCAAATAACAATTCCAAATGTCCCTTCTCTTCTGTCAAGATCTAAATACTCACTAAAAATCTAAAAAAAGCCAAAAAACCTTTTATGGATTGAGAACAATATTTGAAGTTCCGAGATACTAACTCGGGACACTCTTTATATTTAAAAGATATGGACACATTCAGAAAGGAATTTGTATGTCGACAACATATCGACATCAGTCACACAAGTAAACTTTAAATGATGACAATGTGCCGATGTCACACGAGTTATGTTCTTATGTCGACAATGTTTCGAAATTTCCCCAATTCTTCTCCAGGAGAATAACACATATTCTCAAAAATGCCTTGTAATATATTCCTTGGAAATTTTCATTCAAATATTCATATGGATTCTTTCTGTTTCGGTGTTACTAAGTTTACTAACGTGAACTACATTTCAGCCGTATAGATAAGAATGGGTCGTATTAGGCATTTGTAGGGAAGAAACTTTGTTTTTATTTTTATCCGACTAGATATGAGGCCACAAAAGGATCAACCATCAACAATAATTCAGTTGTACAACTCTAGGTCTAAACCATGGTTTGAATGATATCATATCTGAAATAAGTAAAACTAGATTTTCTTAATATTTAGATGTTGTATAACAAGGATTATACTAAAAAATAAATAGTTAAATAAATGATAATAAAAACAATAACTAAGAACAACATTACACTGAAAATGTTAATATCAATGAATGTATTTTGTGAAAGTAGGAATGTGTTTTTTGTTCCTTTAAATATTAAACCTAATTCTAGAATCATCTCCAACCACTTTAAATGCTGTATCTAACCACAAAATAATTAATATCATTTAAAATTCTTGCAATTATATTTACTCTGTTTCAATTTACACTTAAATTTATCCCACCTCTAATTTTCTCAATTTCTACAGAAGAATTTCTCTCACTGTGACCACTGTTCTCTGAGCTGTACTATTTAATTCCAGTCCACGCTTGGCAAAGAGCCTAGTTGTAATTAAAAATTAGCATATATGAGATTGATTCACAGAAGAATGCTGATCTTATTATAGTAATCATGGAGTAAATCTGTTATAACAATATTTAAAGAATACTGAAAAGTGAAAGCATAATTAAAAGCTGTAATCAATAGCAACTTCTAAATCAACAGTAAAGTCACAAACAAATAGTTTATATAAATAAATCAAGTAATAATTATATTGCTACTAAACAATAAACAACCAATTAAGTTTCTTAAATGAAATTAACTGAGATGGGATAAATAGTAAACTATAAATGTCTACAAATGTAAGTTACTTTCTTCGGGTTCACAAATAATATTCTACAAAAATTATAATTATTATTTAAATATTTGTTTGTTTATTGCGATGTACAAATGTATGCAAGTTGTTTGTTTGAATATGTCTATTAAAACAGGGTAGTGCAAGTGAATCCGAGGAAGAGGGCAAACGGAATATTCACCCATTAGTAGGAACTCCATTGGTGGCAGAATCTAGCAGTAATGCAGAAATGCAGCAGCCAATGCCAACGTCAGTTGTTAGGCTCAGACATGATTCTGCCACATCAAGTATTGCCACTCCTGTAATCAGGTATTGAAATATTCTAGAATAGAGCTAGAAATACTTAATCCGTTCTTGCTAAATGTCACAATCACTTATGCTTGAATTTACAAATGTCTACTTCCATAATACTCCAGGAAGTCCCATTATAGGCGACACTGCTGAAAAAAGTATTTAAAATGTGAAGAGAGAGGTAGATGAAAAAATTAACTTTGGCAATTTAAGTAGTGTAAAACAGAACACCATTGCCCAGAAAAGACTTACTAGTAGTTTGTAATCCAAATTTAATACTATGAATTTAATTTTTATTTCTTGTATTAATAGTATGGATATCAGACCTTTTAACGAAGAAATTTAAGTTCTTTTTTTATATACAATAAGTTTTCATAGATATATCATGACGGCAAGGTTAGAATATTTGCCTCTTTAAATAGATCTTTTACAGATTCTCTGGGTTTCATATTATATATGGCTCGAACTGCTCTCTTATAAAATAAAAATAGTTTTAATATCTGCAGCGCTGCTCCACAGCATAATACCATACGACATGATGCCGTGGAAATAAGCAAAATAAACTAACCTGGCCGTCGCTGCATCAATCAGCTGCCTAATTTTTATAACTGTAAACGAAGCCGAGCTTAACCTACTAGCTACTGAATGTATATGAGCAGCCCATTGTAACTTATGATCTAGAGTTATAAAAAGAGATTGGCAGATCTTGAATCTTTGAATACATATAGTGTTTGGAAACTGTTATGCAACACACTAGCTCTGTTTAGTGATGTAGAACATAGATGCTATGGAGATTGCACCCAAATAAACGATACTGACTGCACTGCCGCTATTACAAAGTGGAATTCTAACTAATAACTTTAACGTTACAATTTTCAGAGAAACATCAAGAATAAGAAACGATTCAGTTTGCTCCCAGCCCAGTCAAGGTGGACAATCTGCAATCAACATGTCACCTCTTAAAGAGAAGAGTTTATTATCCAGGTAAGCGCCAGTATCAACACACTATATAATATTGTATTTCAGAATGAACTACATGAAAGTTAAGCTACGAACAAAATATAGCTTTCATCAATGATGCACTTTGCTCAATTAAGATTTTACATGTGGAGTAAATAATGATTGAACGACCTCTTGGGAACCAATTAGGTTATTTATTTTAATTTTTTTTATCATATATATTAATATGCTAAGGTTAAGATGTTACTCTCCCTTTTTAGAAAAAACCTCACAACTAATCCACATAAATTATATATCATTTTATAGATAATTGCTTGCTCTACCAGCATCCACAACTAAAAAATTTATTATTGCTATTGTTTTTGCAAATTAATTAATTATTAAAATTATATACACAAAACAGCAATGCTGCCATCTAACGGCTCAACGTCAATATGATTGACGGTCGGTAAAATTTTTGTTTAATTTCAAATCCACTCACGTATAAATAAAGTGGCGCTTTAGCTCAATACTTTTGATACTTGCGCCTCTATATGTCAATTTTAGTAAAATATTTGTTTGATCTGTCATCTGAGCTTGATAATGGAATAAAAACGTAATAAGCAGTGTGCAAAATTAGAAATGAATTGAATACCTGCAATCAATTTTGATTTATTAAATTGAGTTGAATAATTTATAATGCGAAGACTTCGCACGGGTCACGCTAGTATCTTATAAATGCAATTAATTGTGGAATTTCTGGTATAATATGCACAATATATTACGCGTTTTGAACTATTTAACCCTAACTGGAAAAAGACTGGATGAATCAGGTTTTTTGACATGCTCTCTAATATTATTGATAGCAAACTCTTAAATAGTGTATAGGAACAAAAAAAAAATTTTCCAATATTTTTACCTCAAATAAATAATAATACCTCTATTTATTATCTAAAACCCATATTCTTAATTAGACTTCTTGATTAGGTACTCAATCAAAGTAGGATTCACTTTAAATTGACCAACACCTCTACAGAATGTGTGCTAGCAGTATATGTTATAAACAATAATCCTTTTTTGACTGCTAGACTTGTCAAAACCAATGTGTATATTATAATTTTAATGACATATTTCTTAAGGGAAACCATTGAGTATGCAACCAGGAATACATGGGCAAAGCGATTTCGAAAAAATTGCAGTTGAAGGAAAGAGAAAGTGGGAAAACTATGTTTTTCCATAGACAGCATCTATGTTATAAAAGTTCTTAGCAGTCCTGCCACATATCAGCCAGCAATATTTCTGTAGCTGGTAGAATCACCTTTACAATTCCATCAAACAATAACTATAATAGCACTAGTAGACAAACTTTAATAAGATGATATTTCTCTAATAATCATGTGGCTAGAAGTCTAACATAATATCGTGACACTTATTTTCATGACCTACTGCTAAACAGGATTAAAAGCGCCCAGTTGAATATAAAATGTGTCATGGCCACAATCAAAAGAAGCGGTAAAAAGTGTAACTTTGCTCCCGGCAAATTACCAGCTAGTTGTGTTTTAAATTTAAAGAAATGATGATATTTTATACTAGCTTCCAATATGCCATTCTTGTTTTTTTAAATATTAATTTCCGATGATAAAAATAGAATAGGAAAATATATTAATATGACACCAGTATTTAATTTAATGTGTGTAATCAGTTAAATCTATTTTGCATAATAGTGTCTCTGCTTTTAGTGTTTTGACCTTATGCCTTCCAAAAAATGACTAAAATAACGCAAAGCATAAATATTGACATCAGCACCACAATAGGCACCAAAAACATAACTATAAATCGAAACATATGTTGTAGACACATTATGATTTTAACAAATGTTAAAACCAATCTTAATATGGCCACCCGGCCTGATATATACGTAGGTCTGTCTTATAAAAGATTAAAACTGAATTGATTTTTAATATGTTCTATTTCTAAAGTTTTACTTGTATAGTTTTTTAAATTGTTTATTTATTTAAACTTATAAGAATGGACGAACAATTTAAAATCGTTAAATGGTTAGAAATATATTGTTGTCAGATCGCGGCGATCAGAGACGTCACGTCGCATAGCAACACTCCGTAGAAAGCTGCGAGCCAAGACAGCAATGCAGAAGGAAGCGTTAACTATGTATGATCTCATATTCTACAACCCGACATCTAACCCAATTGTGTAAGTTGGTATTACAAATATTTATAAGTGTGTATTCCATATATTATAAAATTCCCGTTTTTGAATACCAATTATTCTATAAATAAATATTGTTCAAGGCCAGTGCTTGAATAATAATTATCAAATTATATAAAGACTTTAAAATTAGAAGATCTGAAATTGAAAATGGAATATTGTAATAAGTTCACCGTTTTTAGGGTTTTATATCCAAAGCATCGAAACAGGACCCTATTGTTGTGACAAGTTACGTCTGTACATCCGTCGGTTTGTCTGTCTTTCTGTCTGTCAAAAAGTTCTAAATAAAATAAGATAGAAACTTCAAATTCACATATAACATGTAGTTTCGTGACCGAAACTAAAAATTTTTTAAAATTTTTTTCTCAAAAATATCATTACATAGAAAGCTATACTTAGCTGTAAATAAAAACGAGTACTAAAGAGAGCTAAGTATTAAATATTAAAAAAGTTGTAATAGTTTGAGAAATTTACGATATTTTTACATCTGTGGAAAACATATTCGGCAATGCTTTTCCATAGCGAAAAATGACATTAATAATTGCAAGTAGGTTATTCGACACGCTATATAAATCCCAAAATGTTTTAATTTTTATAAGCAAAATAAGTGCACGATATCCCCGTTAACCCCGTCCCCGCAAAATAAGTGTGTACGAGTTTTATTTTTTTATATATTTAACAAGTCCAATGGATCTAGACTCTTAAGGACAATAATTAAACTTCAAAAGGTCCTTTTTGGGATACTTATTATATTAATATATAATAATAATAAAGTTGAAAAAATTATCTTAACAAATTAAAAAAAAACATTTTGAAGCTAAAAATATGTATTATCTAGATATGTAATGTCCAGATAAATTTAAAAATGTGTATTATTGGACATATAATGATAATAAAACTGAAAAAAAATTTCCGGCTCATTATTGAATAATACTCTGATGATCATTTTAGGAGCAAAAATGATCTTTTATACCTCTAGGTAATAATCATTTTAGGAGCAAAGATTATCTTTTATACCTCTAGGTAATAATCATTTTAGGAGCAATGATTATCTTTTATACCTCTAGGTAATAATCATTTTAGGAGCAAAGATTATCTTTTATGCCTCTAGGTATAGAAGAGGATTCTGTCCCGTAGAATTAAAAATAGAACCCTTATAGGATCACTTGCTTGTCCGTTTGAGCGTCTGTCGGAACTTTCTCAGAAACAGCTTGAAATATCAGTTAATATTGTAACCAAGGGCTGTAGCCTTACATTGCTGCAAGAAGTTTTACGCGATAAAAGATATGGAACTTTAAAGTCTATTTTATATTGATACATATTCTTACTCACCGGTCATCAAAACCTCCAGGGTACTTATGATCGGCCTACAATCTTAAAAGTCGGCATAATGGGAGGTCTTAGAGCACAAGTAAAGGGAAAAATCCAATAATCAAGGATTTCTGATTCTATGTGGACTTGTACACTTTTGGAATTAACTTTTTTATACTTGTGAAAAATGTAGTAAGCAATATATTTATATTGTGAACAATTAATATTTGTAACTAGTTTAATCGGAAATTCTATATACCCTTAAATGTTTATAAGTACATAAATATGTACAGAACCCTCACAGTACGAACTCTACTCGTGCTTGAGTGGTTTATATTATTTAATTTCAATTTAGAGAAACATTTTTTTGCAAATATTTATTACTAGTAAACACTTCACTTCATTTTCCTTTTTTTTATTTTGGGGCCTATTTTTTGGGAGTTTTAAGTAAAAGCATCCTTTTTTGGTAATAGATTGAACAGTAACAATAATTGGGCAAAAAAAGTTAAAAAAGAAAATCATTTTGAAACTGATACTTCAAGTTTTTGAATGCAGTCAAAGAATTTGAAGTGTTTTTTTTATTTGAAATTAAAAAACCGAAGATATTAAAAAAATTTTGGGTATCTTTTTCTTTCTCACTTCTTTCTATTGGCTTTTTACTTATCGCAAATAATAAATAAAACCAAATATATGGCCGACTTATGAAACTATGTAATTTTTTTTTGACTTAAAAAATTATTTTTTAATTTTTTTAAAGAGTATTTTTCTAGTTGTTTTTAAAATTTGCTTTTGCTGATAAAATTTTCCGATTAGTTAATGCTATTTTATCCAATATGAGAAAAGAATAAACAACTTAATACATCTATTTCTGAGTTTCCATATTGATAAATTTTTAAAACAATCGTACATTTTTGCATTAAAGAAAAAACTTATTTGTTAGTGTATATATCCGCTTTGTATACCACTTCACTACCTTTATATTAAACTATACACTGGCCTATTTGATATGGTAGGATGTTCACTTCTATCTCTCATATGGCTAGCGAGCTCCCTCACAAACATGTTTAGTTAGCCAACTCATTCTCTATCAATTTTTACATACCCACACTCTGTCATATAATAGGATCTAACATGTTTTCGGTATTGAATCATTCTTAGCACTACTCGTTTTATACACATACAAATTTTTACTTTTCATAATATTAGTTTAGTTCAAATCTATTGAAGGAAAAACAAACACTAAAATAATTTATATATTTTGCTCCATTTCCTAAAAGTGAAGAAAAGGGTAGTGAAGTTGTGAAAACGTGTGAGAAGAAAGAAAAGCTAGACGTGAAGCAGGACAAAGAGGGATCAGCCCCGCCACCCCCATCAACAGAAGAACAGGAGCAGAATGAAGATGAGCCGAGCGCAGCACCTGTCCCCCAAATTAAATTGGGTCCCAACGGGGAGATTATTCTGGATGAAAAGAGTTTAGTGAGTATCTTAGTTAATATCAGATTTTATTCAATTATACCAGCAGCAATAGGCATGACGAAAGATTTTGAAATCCTCTTCCGTAATGGGGGTATACGTTTACTATTTATGAAAAAAACCATATTTCGGTAATTAACTAGAGTTTAACGAAGTATAAAGCCATTTTTCTAATATTTTTTCGATGGCGTGCGAAAAAACACGCAGGTGTCATGGCGTCCGCTCTGACGTCACGTTTAGGTAAACAACATGTCAGTGTCTATGCGCATAGTGAAAAAGTAAACAAAATTCGTGATAAAAATGAATTCCAAAGTGTATAAGTGGTGTGCAGTACCTCAATGTAAAAACACATCGATAGCTACACCCAACAAGGTGTTTGTACATGTTCCAAACAAGAAAATAATAAGAGATAAGTGGTTAAAGCTCGCACGGCGAAACCCGAACGACATATCCACGAATTCGCCACTTTATTTCTGTGAAGACCGCTTTGATGTGAGTATGTATTATATATTGATAGATTTAAAATGTTTGTTTGACGTGATACAGTTAAAATATTGAGGCTATGAAATAACTAATTTATGGAGGTTATGTTTGTTTTGATCTTGGTTTTCATTCTTATTATCAATTTTAATTGCTTACTTTTGTTTTTCTAGTTGCCAAATGACATGGAAAATTATATGGAGTATCATATAATGGGGTCGGTGTCACAAGTACGTATGAAACCAGGATGTATGCCCAAAAAATTTATATGCCAACCAGACAGGAAAACACGAACATCTGACACAATAGACCGACTCCATATAGCTAAGAAACGAAGGATGATGACTCTTCAAGAGTGAAAAGCATTTTGAAGAAAAAAGTATAATTACAGAACAATCATCTAGTGTTGCATGAACTTTATGCTCTGGGCAAATCTTGCATTTTACTGTACAAATGTTACCTTCCCGTTTTAGCTGTACATAGCTGATTGCATCATCCCCATATGATGGTCTTGAAGACCTGAAAGAATTGAAATTAATTAGAATAAATACATACACACTGACTGGTGATTATCATGTATTAGGTGTTTAATAAGAGGAAAAAATACTAGTAGGTGCTCTGTAGCTATAAAGATTTAGTAGTTTTATCGGGTACCTATTAACTCTTAACTATATAGTAACTTATACATCACTTACATGCTATTAAAGAGCTAACCTCAAAAGTAAACAATGAAAGTATACTTATTATAGAAACAACATATGAAAGTAAAATAAAAAAACTCCAATGAGTTCAAAACTATTTTAATTTTAGCTAAGTTGGTTGTATCGAGTGCCAAATATCTATAAACATAAACAAAATGTACTTACAAGGAAGTTTTGACGTTTCTAAATTCAGACGAGCAAAATTCTTTATTAGTTGCGAGGAAATCTCCCAACATCAATCCTGGGCAAATTTGAGCTGTTTGCCTTGACAAAACCTGATTCCATTGTGTTAGAATCAAGTGAAGTCGATTTAATACACATAAACTATTAAAAAATCAATCCAAATGCGTAAGCGGTAGTACAGTGAAGTTTGTTTGTTTACCTAAACGTTACGTCATGCGCTGTGATTCGTGTTTCAGTCAAAATGGCCGATTGCAGTATTTTAATCTTTTAATTTATTGAAAATCTTATTAATCTCAAAATTTTAAATTAAACTAAATCCGTCTTCTAAATTCTTTTAATATGTATTTTCCCATAAAATCATTAAATTTTTGATTATTTGATACTGTCGTCATGCCTATTCTATAAAAGAATTGTATATTGTTACTAAGGAGGTATGTGCCAACATGTTATGGCCAGTCTGAAATCGTGATATCGAAATAACCTGGACCTGTTTAGAGCCGCATAGCAAACTGAGTACTTTGCTGAGTACCTTGATATATTTTGTTTATATGTTGGAAGATTGTTTATCAGAGCTGTCAAAATCTTACAAACATGCTTTCCATTTTGTCGGATAGTGGCTTAATTGTCTCTTCAAGGTCGCTAGGTACCTTGAACCATATAATAGTTATTATATGCATACAATATCTGACTGTCCGAGTGCCATTATTGCCAGTACAATAGTATGCCTTTACGGCATCGCCATCGTTACCACCATCATCATGGGAGATAACCTGGATACGAGAAGATTAAACAGTCTTAAATATGATTCATATCATAAGCTACACTCATTTTCTGCGAATTAAGAAAATCAATATGAAATTTTACAAAGCAGGAAACGTGGTACATTGAACACCTGTAGAAAGTCAAGGACGCAACATTAGCAAATAAAATTTTGTATATTTAATTTGCAAGTTCTACCCTTTCAGATAGTATATATTTTATCATGTTTTTAGTCCAGAATCCATAGTAATAAAAACAAGGTACTCTACTTGACAGATAGCTTCTGAAAAATAACTTCAGAAAGTTTGAATCTCATTCAATTGCTCATCCTAGAGTAGTTTTTCCCTTTATGCACATTAGCTTCTTTTCCTTCAGACGTTATAAGTTCACTCTAGCTTTTGTTATGGGATTTTAATTTTTGAGCGTGTTTGTCTTTCATATATTTTATATTTTTGTATACTGTTATTGTCAAAGGGTCTTTGTACTATGGCAAGTTCACGCAATTTTATGATTCATATGTACAAAATTCAGAAATAATATTTTATGATTTTTATTTGTTTTTTTAGTAAGAGAATGGAACAAATAATGAGAGAAATTGGTTCGATTCAATATTACGTATATTTTTAAATTACATTACTAAATATGTTAAAAAAAATTGTACTTAATCGAATTTCCAACTACCTATATCCAGAAGTACCATCACATTTTATAAATAAAATGACTGCAAAAATCATTACCATTAGGGTATTTGACTATTTTAAATTTACTGTTTCTAAATTTAATAATCAAGATAGAGAAGGGATATCCCCCTGTCTCATTCACTCTCATAGAAAACAATGAGCATTATGACAAATTACATCACAATTCAGTATTCCTGTCTTTGTCTAAATGTTAAGTTAAAACTCGGAAATTGTTAAGATTTATCCAAAGATTGTTCAGTCCTCTTCAGCTTGTAACTTGTAATTATGATTTATGAATTAAAAAATTAGTGAAATATCCTAGTCTTTCCAATTAGTATTCCAAAGCTGAGAATTATTTTTTTTGTCTAATATTAATCACACAATCTGTAAAAATGTATACTATCTATCCTCTTATATTTCCAACACATTTAAATTGAAAAAAGTAAGATTGTTTTGGGTACAGTTAAATAAGGATTTTGAAATCACACAACGTAAACATTTTTTTTATCTAACAAGCAATTTGTTGATATTGATCTACTTATCGTGTTGTATTTATTCACAATCTTTTCATGGCACCTAAATCTTTTTACCCAGGTAATAAACACCTCGGAGCAATCGGCCCGCCGTCTCAGCACCAGCGTGGTCCACGAGCAGGAGACGGCAGGGGCCCTTGGCAGTGGAGGTCGATACACTCGTGCCCCTCGCACCAAGGACTGGAGCGACGCCGAGACCGTGCGCTTCTACAGAGCCCTAGCCGCTATAGGGACTGATTTCTCACTCATGTTGTCTCTATTTCCAGACAGGACGAGGCGTGACTTGAAAATCAAGGTGAGATCAGTATTTTTACTTTTGTCTAATTAACCTCTTGATAATAATTTTCACCTATCCTCAATTTTTTGGTGTACATATTTATTCATTTATATTTTTTTATATCGTAGCCAAAAATTATGTTCTTTATTGGGCGGGTCTTTAATGTCTTATAACTTCTGGTACGGAGTGTTCAATACTGTAAACAAATTGAACGTTAATATCATATTTTTCTCTTTGTAATAACCTCAAGTACGTATATTTCTCGCTGTAAAAACAAGGGTGTCAACATTTTTAACAATCTTTAGTCGATCTGAATTATAGTAAACACTGTAGAAAAAAGACAAATCTTTTTAAATTTTGATGTCTGAATTAGGCTTTTTAAATAAACAAGAGAAGGACCTAACTCTAGGAATAGCAATTTCCTTAAGACAAATCATAATTATAGACAAGACTAAAAGTAAAATGGCACATATCTCAAAAATAACCAAAATTCACATTCCATCTGTCAATCAACTGCCTTTTTCAGTCCATTATAGGACATAAGCATCTCCAATGAGCACCATCTAATTTGCATAACATCAACTAATTTGCATAAGATAAAATAATTTTATTTTTATGTAAACATTTCATCAAATACTTAGAATTGCAATTTGCATAAGCAGGTTTCTCGCATTGGATCCTTGGAGGTTTACTAAAAAATGGTCTATGTCTGGCAAAGTAACTGTACAAACATTTTAAGCTAAGGTTTTTTTTTTTTAAAAAACTGAACAGACATTTCATTGAGTCAAGCAAAAAGCGCTTCCGCATTGTACATTTCTTAGTAATGACAGTTTCTTTTTTGCCACCTGTGGATCTTGAAACATCATCTCTTTTAAAAAAATGTGAGAATTTTTTGAACTCTTGTAGTTTTCTTCATATTTTGTACAGGTTTCTTAGTTCTCAGTTGCTTTACACCCAAACCTTCATACACAAGATTAGTTTAAACTCTTGACTTTTGTACTTGAGCATTAAAAAAAAATTCTCTGATGGTTCTTTTTCTCGAGCTGTGTTTCTAGACATTTATAGTGATCTTTGATTTCTATTTTTTCTTGCCTAGCTTTTTTACTTAATCTTTCATACCTTTGCTTATGATATTTTCATTGGTAATCCTCTATCGGCATCTGTAAGTTAATATTTCTTCCATATAATACCTACCAACCTCTTCTTATTTATCGCCTTCCATGAGAACAAGGAGATAGCGGAGCTATAGAAGGTGGAGAAGATAGTGGAGTCATCTACAGACAGTATTCAACAATTTTTGATGATGTCTATGTCACTGATTCGCAATTTTCCATCTTCACTTGGCCTGACAATGTTCTCAGTCACTCGAGTCTTTGACTCATTTCTTTTTTTCATGAAATCTCAAACGATGCTTTTGCTCGGCTTCTATATGCCTTTCACCATCTTGCTTTAATCACTCTTTATAACGGTGTTGTTTCTCCGCAGGTGTTAACGCCATATTGTTTTTGGTTGTTGTATGAAAAATACAAAGAATTCCTCTAAAATAATAACTGATGATTCATCCAGGTTTTACTTTTTTTTTACAACTTTGTTACTACCATTACAACTACGTTACCATAAGCATTAACGCAGGGTAGTAGTAACGCAGTTGCAAAATTTGTATATTTTGCTACAAAAAAAATACAGTTTGGAAAAATGGCTAATAATAATTACCTCGTGTTAAATATGCCCGTAGTATTAAGTAAATAAATACCAAGTTGCAATGAATAGTGATCAAAATGACTCACTTTTGGTGGTAATGCTGTAGATGTACAATAAACTCACGTGCTTTGAACTAAGTGTGGGTTTAGTTGACATTATCCACACGATTATAGACCATGAAAACAAAAATTTGCACTGTCTCTGGTCAATTGTTACTTGGTAACACAATGTATCTGTGATTTCGTGATGTGCTAAATACGAATAATAGTTTTATTACTAAGTTTTAAATACTGTCAATAAAAAAGAATACTATTGTGAAATAAATTGTTTTTTGTAGATATTGAATGAAGTCGCACTTTATTTACATTTAATGAACTTTCTGAGCAAAATTCATTTGATATTACCTGCACTGTTTGGGAGACACGCCATTCGACTATGAAAAACAACTGCGCTACTACTTGTGTTACCGATAAAAGTATATAAAAATAAAATATTTAAAGTTTTGCAATAAATTATAAACTTTAGGAAACGCATTAATAGTAGATATAGACTGTATATTTGAACCAATTACAAGCGTGGCTAATATAAGTTATGAGCTTTTATGATATTTAGTGAGAATACCATTTTCTCTTCATAAAAAAGTAGAACAACCCATATATATGTAGTTTAAATACAAGTCAATTGTAATATACATCAGAATGTCAGGTTCCTAAATCTCATCTTTATCAAGATCTGCTAATAAAATTAGGTCAAAAAAGCAACTTTAACATTCTTCAATATTATTATGTTTCTTAGAAAGAAATTCATAAAATATATTTGTACTCTATTCAAACAGCTCTTTTTAGTGATACGTCCACCTATACAGAAAAATCTTTTTTCCTACCTGCTTATTAGTTCTTCTGTTTAGTTAGAAATTTCTGTCAAACAAAGACCAGGCCCTTATAAAAATATCTTCTTAAATTTATGATCTTGGTGAAGATTATATTTTAAAGATGTTACTTTTTTAATTCAGTTCAAGAAAGAAGAAAAAATAAATAGCGCCCTAGTAGATAAAGCCATGCTGAATCCTGTTGAATTCGACGTGACGCAGCTTAAGAATGACTTTGAGGAAGAGAGGAAGCGTTTAGAACAAGAGGCTGAGGAGAGGCGGCGCGCTGATGAGAGAATGAAGGAGAAAGAAAGACTGGAGAAAATAAAGATAAAGAATATTAGGAATACAGTCAGGCTTGGTAAGTGTGATTTTTTTGTGAAATAAGTTTAATCTAAATAATGTGAATTAAAGTCAATCATATACAAACTTCAAATATTATATTTTCATTAACCGTTTTAGTGCCACGGTTTTTTATTCATATATACTTAAAAATCTCAAAGAAATCTTTTTTTGATGTCATTTACCCTTATCTCGAAAAAAAAACTGTATCTCTTCCAAAAATTATCCAATTTTAATAATTTTTTCGGTGTTTTCTTAATAAAAACTTGTACAAGGATAATAAAATACAAAGAAAATTATGGAAATATATATTGTGACAAAAATTATAACAAAAATTGAAATCAAGGTCACATGGTATTTTCGCAGTCAGGTACATCCTCTGTATCAGCAAAATAATTGTTATCGTCACTATTATCACTATCAATCAAAATTTGCATTACGTGAAATTGTGAGCGCACCACAATGTCCACTCCCACTATCACTTTCTTCACAACTTGAAAAACGATCATTTTCACTCGACTTATTTTCGTATTCCGACATTTTGGGTGAAAAATTTTCTTTTCCTGGATCGTTTTTATATTGTAATTACTAATAATATTATAATTTGAACTTTATGTAACACGTAGAAAGATAAAAAATTAGCGATGCATGCGAGTGACCTCCCCTAAACAACTGATTTCGCGAGCTCCATCTCGCTCGTGGCAAATTTAGTTAATACGCGCGATGGTGCTCGTTGGCACTCAAAACGGTTAATACCCTTTTATTCATTAAACTCTCCACCTGAAAAATCTACTTTCAAAATTTTAAATATTTTAATATTTTATGATCCAAAATTATAGAAACTGGAACATTATAGAAACCGATATATTGTAAGTAATGAGTGGACACCAACCGACACGAACATGGATACGTGTGACAAAATTTTCACATTTTTCTATAATATTTATATCAAAGTCTGAACTACATCTAAACAAAACATCAAAACAATAGATCATCTTTGATCTAATGTTTCGACTTTTATTTTAAAACATAGATTATACAAATAAATTGTTAGTCACTATAACAAAATGCTTGGTATTGACTAGTAATATAAACAAAATGTCCAAAATTTTTTAATCATTTACTTTTTAATGTAAATGAATTAAATTTTCATTTAATTCTTCCCACTCACCGTTTCCTACTTCTAAATTATATAAAATATTACGATAGATATGAAACATTTCGTAAAACCATGTAGATATCAGCTTGTGTTTTTTTCTAATTTAAACCAGCACCATTCTGGTTGAGTTACGATAATGCAGATTTAAATAGTTTTTTTAACTAGCCATTGAAAATTACTAAAGCTTCTCTTTAGCTGGAATTAAGACCCTCCTCTCCAGATCGCAAATAAATCCAGTTGCTTCAAGTGTGTATGAATATACTATATTTTGCAATGATTCCGTATGTAAACATAATAATTTGAGAAATTTAAGAGAATTTTTTATTTCAAAAATACAGTATTTTAGTTGGAAACTTTATTTTTGTCTTTCTTTGAGCTTAAATTTCCTTACATATTTTTATAGTCCATGAATTATTTTGATATTATAGAATAAAGTTTATTTTTACTTGTTTTACATTATTTAATTTACAAGAATTCCCTAATCCTAGTATTTTCAATCCCAAATATACCAGGGTTTTTTGAAAAATTTACTGTTAATGAAAATATTACCTTGTGGTTCAAATTGACCCCTACCTGCCCTTAGTGTAACAAATTTTAACCACAATAATGATGTTTTAAATTTAAGTTGTATATTGAAAGGCTTTTCTCCTAATTCATTTTTCCAGTACTGCAAAGAAATGATTCACAGAAGCTTTCGTTTCACCAGCCCCGAATATTTACTTACTATTGCTAGATTTAATCATATCCTTATTATCATAATAAAATTTGTTTTTTACAAAATGCTATTTTTCAGCTTTGATTTTAAAAAAGCTTGCTCTCTCTAAAATGTTATTGGCTCCTTATATTGTATCTAAATATTATAACTATGAACCTAGTAAAAATAATCACATTATTCAGCCTTTATACTAACTGCGAAACATGTAATTAACCAGTTTTACTAATGAAAATAAGATAAAATTCAATTAATTTAATGAATAAACTATTTTCTTCTATAGGTGCAGCCGGAAAGGCAATGGCTTCTATATTACCAGATCACCCACTGGACAACCGCAGCACATTGGGAACTGCAAACGACCTATTGGAACAGGACAACATGCTAAAACAAACAAGAAAACGGAAGCAAATCGTTCCTAAAACAAAAACGAAGAAGCCTTCACTGCCCGTCGTCCAAAGCACAGCTTCTAACTCCAATTCTGCCGGATCAAAGTCTCCGTTTTTCAGTCCTACTGCAATCATACCGAATAACGTTGAGACTGGGTCCCTAGTTGTGCTTACAGTGCCAAATCCCGGGAATCCTTCGCAGAAAATGTTACAAACTTACTTATCTGGTCCTGATGGGAAATTGAAACCAATAGGTTTACCTCCTAGCTGGTTAAGTTCTGTAGTGCAATATATGTCGAAAGGCTCAAACAATACGAATGTAGATCCGCTTAGCAGGCCAAGCTCGGTTGATTTAGCTAATCTCAATCAATCAAGTAATGATGCATCCGCAGTGGATAGATCTTCATGCAACAGTACTCCAAAATCAGTACAATTCGGTGTCATCAACAACGTGCAGCAGAGTGTCATAAAAACAGCACCGGGACGAAGCAAGAGCCCCACTGAGAGTAGTAGTAGAATACGACATAATTCGTATACAATGACAAGTCTTTAACGTTGATTGATTTGCTTTTGAAGCAAAATTTTATTTGTGCGGAAACTCCCTTTCAAATGAAGCTTACGCTTATTTAGAAGTATGTAGATGTATTTGTAATATTTTTATGTAATCTTTATGTATAATTTTCCATTCCTCCAATTATATCATTATGAGTCGGAACTAACTATATTTATGTAGACAAATTGAATAAACATAGTCTATTGGCTGGCCATAACGAACATGCATAAATGTAGCGAAATTTCACTCTATTGACTTGTAAGATAATTTATTTTATTTTGCAAAATATTACATAAATGTTTATAATGTTAAAGGAATACTGCCAACTTGTCCCTAGTGTATTTCAGAAGAAGATTGTAGTGACAGCAATATTTAAAAAAAAAATGCAAATAATTATTACATAATGCTTACTATGGCTAGTGATGTTAATAATGTTAGTTTAATAATGATAAAATGAATGGAAATCTCTGCTACTGAGAGCAGTTTTCCGTATTGTGACTGCCAGTCTTAAGAAGTATTACAATATCACAACTGATACTCCCGCAGTAAATAATTTAGATTTGTCATTTCAATAATGTTTTACCCTCCACTGCTTCAGAGATGAACAACACATTACAGATCTCTACCATAGCTCCTTTAGGAAATTGGTCCTCTGAAGTGTGTATTAATGCTCAATATCCTTATTGAGGGCATGGATAATGTTATGATATGTACCATTAACTCTTTAACATTTCTTTAATGTTGGCACGAGCCACTACTTAACCAATTTTTTGCCAATTCATATCAAAAATGTATACTGCTTTGTAATCTTGGGTATCTACAGTTACAGGTTCAAGGAGCTCTGAGTTTTTGGAAAATTAAGAAAGATATATATTTATATACAAGGACGGATACAGAATTTTTTTCTGGGGGGGGGGCACAACCAAGTTGGCAACGAGTGTCAGTTGAAGTAAATTAACGGGAAAAAACTCATGCCGATCGCTCGCTCGCAGACACGCGTGCTACTCAAAAATGTAGACTACATATGTAGTAGCTATGGGTACCAGTACCGGTATTATTTATTCTATAATTTCGCTCACGCAAACCCACTTTTCATCGTTAATAAAATATTTGTATGGAATTTTTACGTATATTGCTTCGTAACTTGCGAGAACTAAACAAAATAAATAGATTATTCTGGAACTTCTGGGGGGGAGGGCACATGCCCCCCCATTGTATCCGCCTATGTTCGTATATAATCCTACATATAATAAATATAGATTTGTTTGAAAAAATTAAGCAATTCGTCAAATATAAATCTTTAAACATAGGCAGTCTTATAATATCAAAGGATAATAAAAATTTTAAAAAAGTATAAAAAACATCACAGTACACAAATGGAAGAGTAACCTCTGTCGCTGTCGACTGTCCTCTGTCACTATCATCCATCAATGTACCAAGTTTAATATAAGTAATAAACTTTCGAAATAATTCTGTCGCAATGTGTTATGATTTTGTAACAATAAAGTTTTCATATTTTATTGCATAATTCAGAAAAATTTATACTCTAATAATTGTTTTTAACTATAAATTGGCTTACATTTATGCGTTGAACGAAACGCTCAAATAATATAAAGTGCAAACAACATAAAAGAGAAAAATAATCAACAAAACAATTCCTCTTTAATTTCACATATATAATTACCTCTGACCTCTACGAATGTAAAAAATATACCATAATTCTTTTAAAGTTTTTTTAAATTTATTTGAAGTTCGTGGTCATTGCTAATACTACTGGACAGAAATTGACCATATCATATTACTATTAAATATCACACCAATCTGGAAAATGTACAATTCTTTTTGATAATCTCACATTACTTATAAGGAAAGATTGTAAAAATATAGACTGACCCTGGCTTTGCGCACTTAAAAACTAAAAAAAGGTGAAGTGTACAAGATGGTTTTTTTTAAAGTTCTTGAATAGAAACTATAATATCAAATTATATTATAAATTATATTTTTCTAAGTCATTTTCTCAAAGCATCCTTGTTTGAAGAAATTTTTGCTACTAATAATTTTCACAAGTTTGGAAACAGATGGCAGTCAAAGGAAGACAAATATAATAACTGGAAAATATGGAGACTTGTTCTTTATGTGTAGATACTCAAAATTGGGTGAGTTGGCAAAATTTTGTTTAAAGTGCACCATTTTCATCACCAAACCGATGTGGTGTTCAAAGATTTTTTGTAGAGAAGAACTTATAGATCTTCAAGACCACTCTAGCTAAGTTATATATATATGTATATATATATATATATATATATATGTATATATATATATATATATATATATATATATATACACACACATATATATATATTTATATGAAGGTGATTGTTCCTTACAATATATTTTTACAGAAGTGATTCAGCCCATAATTTTCAACCAATAAAAATGAAGAAAAATATTTTCAAAAACAATTTTCTTTTAATATAGTAATTTTTTTCCAACCCTGAATAATATGACGAATTACAACTATAATAAAAATTATGGAAAAAACATCCCATTGATACTCTGCTCATCTTTTTAGTGATATTATATTTTGGAAAAGGGTTTTCTTTAAATTTTAAAATAGATAATGGCAAATCATTTTCATTCCCAGGAAAATAGAACTAAAGAAAACCACTAATAAGATGAGCTGATTATTCGCAATGTGTCAATGTGACATTTTCTCCATAATTTTTATTATAGGTGTGATTTCTCATCTTATTCTGAATGTGAAAAACAAAAAATATGTTAACATTTTGCGTTCAGAATGATGAGAGGAGTGAAAATACACTCTATTATATTATTTATTGTATTATTACAGTAAAAGATAGAAGTATGGTTTTCTATATAATCAAACTGTGTTGTAATGAGATAATCTTTGTTTATTTATGTATTTATAACTAATCAGTCTCATAAAAAATGTAATGCAAGAGATGATTAATTTAATATGTTACAATAAATTCAACGTAATGAAAATTTTCAAGTATGCAAATTGTTATTGATCAGTTATAAAAGAAATTTAAAAAACATTAGAAAGTATCAAACGAACATATCAATGAACATGAACAAATTATAAAAGGTTAAAAGAATATTAAGAAAAATTTTTTTTATCTAACCACATAATTTGATCACGTGTGCAGTTAAGATACAAAAATACTGAAGAATGAAATTTAATGCTGAGAAAAAGGGAGATATGGATATTTTAATATTTATAAATTGTTTACAATACCTTTATAGCTGAAACAATTTCTGACATATATAACACAGAGTAGATATCAATCATGGATTACTTTTAAACTAATACACCACTATGAGTATCCATCTTCTTGTATACTGCGTGGAAAATAACCAAACTCACTGCTGCTGAGACGTCCTAAACATTCACATCCCTAAAAGAGCCTGTACCGAGGTTGTAATTACAATTTCTAATTATAATTTGTAGTATCAATTTTTATTAGAAATGATTTTATAATGGAAATAAAGTAAAATGGATATAGTTAGTTTTAAATATTTTGAATAAGCCATATGTATTGATTTATCCATTTTATAAGCTTTCGTTTTATACTCTGAGGAAATATGGATGATCATTTCGCTTTTATTTATGCTTTTATATTTTGAAGAATTTTTTATAATTCTACGAGTTTTATCTATAATAAAATTGCATTTGATATACTAGATTTAAACAAAAATTGAAAATAACAAGTCTGTGAAAAAATATATATTTTCATATATATCCCAAATATGAAAAATAAGAGTTTATAAATTTTTTTTATTTAGAAAAATGTCTTTATTTTAATTAAATCCAACATTAAAATTAGATCAAAATGTTACATGGACATGTAACTCTAATATATAAAGTAACTCGAAGAAAAGTATTATTTAGCCCTTCACTATTTTAAACATAAACTTATTTATTATAATTTTATTGTAAATAACAAATAATTTACAAAAAAACAAAATTGAAAATATGAAATATTTGTCCTTATATTTCGTATTTTTAGTTTTTTAAAACTTTTTTATCCTCTGTCATAAATGATTTTCCATTGCAAAAATACTGTAAACGGAATTGGGTGAATCTCTTCACGTTGGTATGCAAATTTTATTTTACTAAATGGCAGATTCAATACAGATTTTATTTTCAGTTTCCATAACTGCTAAAAATTAACATAACATGCAACTCTGCAGAAACTGTACTAGAATATATCTGTTTATAGGATACAATGTTGTGCTTTTAGCTTTAAACTTGAAATAATTGTAAACATATTTTGAAGTTATTTATAAATAAATATGGCAATAACAGTATATAAGTTAAAGTAAATATTATTGAACTGATAAGCCAGCGGTAAGACCATGTGTTCTAATATTCCCTCATATCTCATTTACTTATAGAAGATATAACTACTTAGTTTTGATTATAAGCAATGTACAAATGCAGAATTACAAATACGTATAACCTGAAAGAAGTTGTGATCGCTTTTAGAAAATTAATTGAAATTTTCTACAATTTTCATTATTTTTAAGTGAAATTTCTATGCTAGCCATCAAAAACCAAATTGTTATAAAATGCAATGCGACCATTGGCAGCAGTTTTTTAATTATTTCCGAATTATTGAAATGAAATAACGCCAAAAGCCATTAGAACTTAGTTGGGTTCGCCTTGAATCATATAGAAACCATATCATGGCTATCTTAAAAAATTTATTCCAATGAACAAACTCCATATACACAATGTCATTTTTGTATAAATACATTCTGAGTATAAATGTTTTTACATAATAAAAACTTGCGTTGAAAAAATAATGAATCTTGATAGAAATGAGAAAGTGCTTGTTTCCATCATAACAATTTCAATGTTTTACATTTATTTCATTTATTTTTAGCGTGCAAAATATTATAAAACATTTGTACATAAAATATTGTTACAATTATGTCAAACAATAACAATTGCCTCATATTGGATCAATTATTACGTGTTTTATTATACTAGCCAAAATAAAATAAACGTCAAGTTTGTAAAGAAATAAATGCTTGTTTCAATTTAAGTTAAACGAAAAATAATAAAGAATATTAAATGCAGATTTTCGAACATATAAATAATTATATTTGGTTACAAAATATATTACAAAAGGAAGACGTCTCACCCTGGGCAAATGAATCGTTTAGTCTTGTCTGTTCTCAAGTGTCCATAAGAGGGCTTTCACATTTTACCGTCTAGTCAATTGGAAATTGGCAATTCCAACAATGTGGAAGAAAGTTACGAAAATTGTATTCTTATCTTGCCCATCTTTAGTCATTTCAATTATGAATTATTTCAAAATTATACATACGAACATATTAAAAACTCTTTGAAGCTTTAATACATTTTATCGGTCAAGTGATACGAGACAATATATAACGGGTACTTTGTTATAATATATCGACATCCACTGTACTTCTTCACCGGTCCAGAATTGATTTAAATCCGAGCTATAGTCTCAAGTATAAGATGATTTATTAAGAGTATTGAGAAACGGGGTTGGAGTCACACATAGCATTTTCATATGTATATATAGATAAGTACCCAGTGTTTTAAACTTCCATTACTTCTTCCCCTAAAGTAAGTAAGTAGGTAGGGTGGGGAACCCATGCAATCAACTATCACTTTTATATATGTGATTTAATGGACTTTCTTCATGGTTCACTCGTGCTACTATTTGAACCCATATTTTTTATTTTTTTTATAGGTGTAACCATAGACAAAGTACAAATAGTGGCAGCATTGGCCGAAAACTTGAAACAATCAGTTGATTTCGATTTCGTACTGCTTGTAAAGGTGTGTGATGAAGCAAATACACTCAGTTAATATGTATGGCGCTAAATGCACTCAATTTGTTATAGTGTTGCTGAAAGTCATCGACCATAGCAGCACCTGCTGCTATACTTTTTTTTACTCTCCTTGTGTGCTCGTGTGGTTTTATGCATACATACAAAACATGACTACTAAAAATATGCCCTGGGAAATCTTGTATTTTCATTTGATATACGCCTACTCCTCCATCTTGCATTCTTTTAATACAACTGTTCGTGAGGATTTATACACGGAGTTTGGGAATAATATTTGACAAAAAGAGACGTTATTCCTTGACTGGAAAATACTTGATGGTCATTAAAATAAAATGTAGATGACTTTTCTCAGAAAATTTAAAATTATATTCATAATTATTTATTACCTTTTTCGGACTCGCGATACCTCCGCAATTTTTTTGCACTCAATTAGAAAATGGGCGTGTTTATGTTTTATTTCAATGACGATTTATTCCTTTATAGCCAACGAATAGCGTTTTCCTTTGTCCGACATATAATCCCGGTCACCGTGTATATTAATTTAGATATTGATAAATTATGTTTTAATCTTATATTTTTGCAATTTGTGAATGTCGTTCAAAATGACGTGTATAAACCCTGTTGCAACTCAACCCAAAAAAACTACTGGTCTAACATTTTTCGAAATTTAAGATGCAGTAGATTACATTGATTAATTAATTAAGATGCAGTAGATTACATTGATTTTATACATTTTTCTCATTCATTTACTTTATTACTAATTTTAAAATCGAAATGAAATAATGTTGAGTGGTTCTAATGCAAAGTATAAGATTATAATAACTTTTTCAGCAAATATATAACAAAGTAATTTAAAATGAAATGAATATTCTGCGACGATACGCTCTTTTATACATAATTTTCGCGGCCACATAAATAGACACGGCAACAAAAATCGAAACAGAGTATAGGAAACACAGCATATTGGTTCCGAATTTATAAATACATCAGCGCCAACCGCTAAGAGGATTGGACGTTCCGGAGCCCTTACCTGGGCGCCCGCAACTGGATGTGGTATGCTGTTTATTCCAGTCACTCGAAGGTATCGACCATCGGTCGACTGAATGGGGCGCACTGTTTAATCCAGCTGCTTGGGGATAACCATCAAATAGCTCATGTTTCTTTATGGAAATTCTCTCATGTTCTTTTGAGACCAGTTTATTATTTGGTTGTCGCCGTTTTAATAAGCGTGTACAGCTACAGTGTTCCCCCTCAAGCGAAGCATACCGGTAGCCAAATTGCACTCTGCGCGTCTTGAACGCTGAGGGAAACAGAGCGACTGGTAATGTGTCCTATAGTTTGGTTTGCTGTCTCTGCGGTGGGTCCTGGTAAGTGTTCTGTGACGGCGGGTCGTTATCCTCGCTGGATGTGTTTGCGGGTTTCAAGCGGTCTTATTTGTTTGGTAGTTGAATGGTGAACTTCTTGCTACCGCGTTTTAGTACTTAGTAGAGGCCGTCGTATAGGTAGTGGTAGTAAGGGCAGCTTCTCCACGTCGTTGCATACGAATATACGTTCGGAAGTAAAGAGGTTTTGTTGAAAGACAATAGTCGATGTCCCGAATGTGGTCACGTAGATATATATGGCTTAAGTGCGTTTCGTAATTGTTGCCCGTAGTTATAATCTAAATCGGCCTGTCGTATTAGATTATAGCTGTAGGTCAGTTCGGTCACACCTACTCCAATGTCTGTGTGTAAGACTGTAATGGCACGATAGGTAATTCGTGCGTCCATGATATTTAGCTGCTTGGCTTTTAGTGAACGGTGCCAATGCTCTTCGATTCCGTTGCACCGTGGATGATACGGCGTGGTTCGGGTTTTTTTCTATACCCAACAATTTATGAGGTTGGCAAAAAGTTGGTTTTCGAAATAGCATCCTTGTTCGCTGGTTATTGTTGCAGGGCATAAAAATTTCATAGAGAATCCTCGCTACCCATTCAATGGTAAAGTTGTCCGTAGGTATCACCTGGGACCATCTAGTAACTCGACTAATAATCGTGACAAAACATCGATTGCCACTCAGTGTAATGGGTAAAGATATACATGGTATATATGCATTGATCCAATTTGCGACGTGAGTGTTCATAGACAGTCAATAATATGTCTGCACCATCATCTTGCAAGTGGTTCGAATGACTTATGTCTGGACGAATTGGAATGTGTTGCTTCGGTACTCCTCCGTTATGTATGGGGAATATACTGAGTTTACATTTCATAGCGATCGGTGCTGAGCGCATTTGTTGCTCGGTGCACTCGGTGTTGGGTAAAGCAACTTACTCGAGCAATAAGTTGCTCTATTAGGCTAGCAACTATATCACTGTGTCCGCTACTTGTGCCTCTGCTATTTTTGTGAAATCGAGCGTTGATGGACTTGAGATTGTTTCTACTCGACTGAGAGAAAAGTGTACGAGTTGATCCTTTGATATAAAATGATGCTTTGAAGTTGCAGCGGTACTATTAACGACATCTAGATGTTTTTCTCGGCAAAACGGACCTTCCAATAGCCCCTCGCCTCAGACAATTCGTAACGACGGTGCGAGTGACATGTAAATTTTTATAAAAAAACAAAATTGTGTGACTTGGATCTAGGTAAGGTTGATTCTAAACTTAGGTAACTTTTGTTCTAGGCAGTCAATGGCAATGTTGTGTTACTGGCAATGAATAGTGCTGTATTTAGTTTTTTAAACGCCATGCTACTGTAAAAAGCATATAGGTTATGTTATCCAGCTTCGAATAAAAAAAATTAAGTTGGGGCAAGATGTTTATGATGTTGATGTGCAAGATGATCCATGCGGATCATCTTGTATCTTATGGAGGATCATCTTATATCACACAAATTTCTAAGAATTATTTTTATATTTATAATATATTCTAAGTTTTAAAATTATTCTATGTGTAGGTGTGTGTATGTATTAGTAATAATAACCAAAAATCAATACTTTTTTCGTTTTAGACTATGCCGTGCAATTATAAAATAAAAACAAGTTGTGGTGGGTGGGCAGAAGATTCTATGATTAAGGCATTGGACACTGTATGGCATACCGTACAGAACAGCCAGTAAAGAGTTTGCAGTCCCTGTCCTGTACCCGAAAAGACGGGCTAAAGGCAAAAATAAAGGGTTGTAGGCGTAATCAAATATTTAGGTGAAAAAAAAACAGTTTTTACAGCAGGTTAGGAAAACGAGCTCGTGAAACACATCAAAGATATGAAGACAAGAATGTACGGGTTGACGCGACTAAATATTTTATCATTGGCACACCAACTTGCCTTAAAAAACAATATTGACCTGTATTTCAATTTTCAAAAATTTTTGGGGGAGCTTACTTAAAAGCAGCTGTTCCAGTAAATGCCATCCACGGGTTTGCCAAAACCGGCATATATCCACTAAACCCGAATGTGTTCACCGAAGCTAATTTCACTGCTACAGCAATAACCGAAATGGAATTCAATGAGGATCTGGGCACATCACAAATAGAGAGGGCCACTGTTAGCTCAAACACAGTCTAGCTGCCACAAACGGATCCCTCGCCATTACTAGATATTGAGACTTTGCAGAATAAATTACCATTGGCATCATCAAACCCTACAAATGAAGAGTGTCTCTTAGTTCGTAGTTCTTTGTCGCCGATACCATCCACTAGCTACGCATTCAACCAAAGTATGTCACCATCAATTCTTAATGATAGCCAACATGATCATTTTCATATCTCGGCAGCCCATCTTTGGTAATGGATAAACCATTACCAAAGATTTTAGGTAGACGAAATCATTTGAAGAGAAAACGAGTGGATATGTCGATTCTAACTAGTACACCATATAAAAACTATTTGGAAGAAGAAAGCAATAAAAAGACTGACAAAGAAAACAAAAAAACACAGAGCCAAAAAGTCTCTTACTAAAGAGAAACAAATAGGGAAAGGTGTAGACAAATGAATGCCTAATAGGAGGAAGAACACTTCTTATATCCCTGTATCAATTAGATCTACGGAAGATGAAGACACAGAATGTTTATACTGTTTAACAGCATTTTCCAAAGATAGCAGGGGTAAAGGATGGATAAAATGTAGTGTATACCAAAAATGGGATGACGAAGACTGTGCTGGTATAGATAGCGAATATGATAACGAATTTACTTGTGATTTATGTATAACAACACCGGGAAAAAACGTTTAAACTTTTAGACAAAGTTATCGTTTGTTTTTCTTTTTGAGTTTATAATATTCATTAGGCATATAACTTACTTTTGCTTTTGTTTAAAGTACATCATTATTTCTTTGAAAAAAAATTGTTTGATGTCGATTATGGAAAAATTAATCCTGTTTTTTTAATCATTTTAGAAGATTATATAATTTTGTTAAACTAATTAAGTACACCATTGATCTTATATTTTGTAGAATTAAAATTAGCTTTATTGTGAGACTAATTAGTGAGAGAGATTATATTATTTTTCGTCCCAACATACCCAAGACAAAACGAATAAACGCATTGCTGATTCTAACAAATTGTTGTTTCAATTCTAATATATTAAAAATCCAGAACTTTTGTGAAATAAGGGCAAGATGATCTACGGGATAATCTTGCCCATATCATAAGAACCATCTTGGAGACCGGGGAGTCTAAGATGATCCTTTACTAGGGTTTTAAAAATAGTAAAATATTATACTGAAAAATCTATAAATTAAATCTTTCGAGTATGACAAAAGGTGGACAGATAAATTTGCCATCTTCAAACGCGTTTATAACTATATTAAGTTGAATATCGCTTGAACTACGAGTTTTCTCCCTTAAAGGATCACTTGTACACCTACGTTGTTGACTACGATGTTGCTTTGCCCAATGATATCGCATAGTTCGATGGTGAATTCAGAGATAAATAGTACTTTTCTCGCTCTTCACTATCTTGTTTCGATGAGCGACGATGGCTTATTGAGTAGATACGTAGGTGAGCGGCTTGCGTTCGGCGAAAATAATAAGGTCGCGACCTTCGAACAATTTTTTAAAATAATATATCGCTATGTATATTACCAACAGCGATCGCTCATAGGTACTTTTTAGAAAGTAGCCAAGTTGTTTCCACTTCCCGTCAACGAATTCTTGCAGCACAACGCCAGCTTATATATTAAAGGTAAGGCTGCGTTTTTTATGCTGGTCTATATAATTCAAATACTTGATTTGCTTCCTGAGACCAAACAATGCATATTTTGTCTCGTGTTCAGCGGCGCTTGTGGCGATGCGGCGTTCCGTATATTTCCTTGGTAGTAGTTGATCATATCGAGTAAACTTCAAAGTTTGTCTATAGTTTTTGGTTTGAGGAAGTCGATGACGGCCTTGATCTCCTCTTCCGAAGGCTTGATACCGCCCTGGGATACGCTGTATCCGAGAAATTTTACGAATTCACCTTGACGAAATTGCACTTGAATGGGTTGATATCATTAAGAGTTACTGCTTTATCGGTTTTTGTAGTTGCACGATGACCATTTGAGTCAGTTGCAGCAAAATTTTGTTTCAATCGCTGGTTGCTGTCTCAAAGTAGCCGAAACGCAAGCGTGGCCGGTCTCTCCAAAATGGCGGGATTCTTGGTGCCAACGAAATGCCGGTGACTTGCGATGCTCTTTTCAGTGGCATGGTATAGGTGCATCGTCGAACATAAATTTGTTTTCACGATAGTATACTTAACGGGAATTCAGTACTGAACTAAGACGAGTTATTGACTGGAGCTAAAGAAATAAAATACGCAGAAATCCAGTAAGTGAATAATTTATTCTGTCACAACACGTTCTTTTATACGTAAATTTTAAGGCCAAAAATAGAAACAGCAATACACAAGAACCGAACCAGTCCATAAGAAACAGAGATGGATAGACGATGAAAGAAACGGAGCATAGAGCGTGATAAACGTGCCCGTTCTTTTCCACTGCCGATTACCAAGGCATGAACGTGTACGGCATGCTGTTTAATCTGGCCATGCGGGGTAGCCATCGCGTAGCGTAAACCAACACTCACTTAGGTGTGGCGCACTGTTTAATCCAGCTGCTCAGAAGTAGCCGCCGTATAGCCCGTGCCAACTTCGTTCTTTGTGAAAATTGTGTTATGTTCTTTTAAGAACAATTTATTACTATTTGTTTTGTGTTGTTAAGTCTGTGCCGCTACAACTAATTACAAGTAATGTACCTTGCACTATACGCCCTCATTAAATTTTTGACTATGTCTATCTAGCGTTAGTCATCTAATGTCCCCAGTTACCATATAAATTAATACCGGATAGTCACATGTATATCCAGTACATGTCAAACTTAAATATCACTTACCAATATATATGAAAATATTACATGTATCGATAAATTGGTTATAATTACAAAGTGCTTAATTCTGGAAGCACCAACTGTCGCTGTTTACGTTTCTAAGAGAGGCAACAAATAAAAAACTGAGAAGTTCCAAACTTGTAACGAAGATACACCTACTGAATGATTGAACAGCTAAAGCGCATATTAAGAAAAAGTGGAAAATTTTGGTGGAAATTCTTACGCTTTATATGATTTTATTTTCAATATTAAAGGTTTGAAGTTATTAGTTACAAATGTATGTTCAAGTAGAAATTTTAAAAACTCCTTCATCGATATAATTTATGTAATTGAGCAAACTATTTTGAACTTGTTGCCTGAAAATATTCTTGCACAATATCGTTATGAAATTGTTGGAAATACGTCTAACTAATCAATTATAAATTGTTGAGTTCAGGGGATGAACAATTGCACTCCATAACGGATTGTAGTAAATTCAACGTAATTTAAGGTATTTGCTACTGGTAGTCGTTACTTTGCAAAATAACTACCATCGATCATGTCAAAGTATGATGATGCGTTCTGGAGATGAACAATGTAACTCCTTATCGGGTGGTAGTAAAACAAACGTAATTCAAGATATTTGTGACAGGTAATTTTTACTTTGCCAAATAACTGCACCATCGACCAGGTCAAGGTCTGACGATGAGTTCTGAAGATAAATAATGCAACTCCTTAACGGATGATAATAAATCAATCGTGATTCAATATATTTGCTACCGGTTAGTTGTTACTTTAGTTATTAATTTACCAAATCCGATATTAGATTTCGGATATGTAGAACGGAACTCCTCAAGGAATAACAGCTAACCACTGGCGGCAACTATTAGCGCTTCCTTTTTGTGTGTTTTTAATAACCAACTTTAGACGAAGAAGAAATTATCTCTTTACCAGCTTTTGCTCGTGACTTTTAATAATTATACAATATTTTAAGAAAGAAAATAATTTAATGTTAGGTTAGGTTAGGTTAGGTTAGGTTAGGTTAGGTTAGGTTAGGTTAGGTTAGGTTAGGTTAGGTTAGGTTAGGTTAGGTTAGGTTAGGTTAGGTTAGGTTAGGTTAGGTTAGGTTAGGTTAGGTTAGGTTAGGTTAGGTTAGGTTAGGTTAGGTTAGGTTAGGTTAGGTTAGGTTAGGTTAGGTTAGGTTAGGTTAGGTTAGGTTAGGTTAGGTTAGGTTAGGTTAGGTTAGGTTAGGTTAGGTTAGGTTAGGTTAGGTTAGGTTAGGTTAGGTTAGGTTAGGTTAGGTTAGGTTAGGTTAGGTTAGGTTAGGTTAGGTTAGGTTAGGTTAGGTTAGGTTAGGTTAGGTTAGGTTAGGTTAGGTTAGGTTAGGTTAGGTTAGGTTAGGTTAGGTTAGGTTAGGTTAGGTTAGGTTAGGTTAGGTTAGGTTAGGTTAGGTTAGGTTAGGTTAGGTTAGGTTAGGTTAGGTTAGGTTAGGTTAGGTTAGGTTGTGACTGTGATGACTAATATTATTAATCACTAAAACTTCTAAAATCAAATATCTTTTAAAAAACCGACTCCAAAAAGTAGGTACCAAAAAGTAAAAAAATAATTAAGTCAAAATAAATATCGGTTTATACGCAATAAATAACTAAGTTACTTATTTTTTAAGTCGGTACCAGCACCACCGATCAACTTAAACACATGTAAAACTTTATATTATGAATACGCCCTTTATAAATCTATTTCGTATTGCGAAAAAGTTCAGGTTTTAAATTTACATTATAAATGATATTAAATTATAAATTTCTTTAAGTTGGCCGACAGTGCCGGTACCAACTTCAACAATAAGTAGCTTAGTTATTTATTACATATAGGCAGGTACCTATTTTGAGTTAATCATTTTTTTTTTTACTATTTGTAATTACTTGTAGCTGCATAGACTTAAGAACACACAATATTTCGTATTGTGAGTAAATTAGAAGTTAAGGTTTTAAATTTACATTATAAATGATATTAAATCTAAATTTGTTTGTTGGCCGTCGGTGCTGGCACCGACTTCAAAAATAAATAACTTAATCATTTGTTGCGAAGTGTGTACCTACTTTGAGTTACTTATTTTTTAGTTTTTAGTACCTACTTTTTTTGAAGTCGGTTTTTTAAAAGATATTTTATTGAGAAATAAAAAAAGTGTTTATAAAGTGAAAATTTATTTCAGTGCATATTACCATATGTCAGTAAAAACAGTAGTGATCAAACTGAGTTTTAAATCAAACTTCTTTACTATTTACTTAAAACAGACTAGTTCTTAAAATATACGATATAAAGATAGCTGACTTTGGTAGCAAAAAAAAATGAAAATGACCGTTTTTGATCCCGATATTAATAAAGATGAATGTTTGGGTACCAAGTCATAATAATATTTCCACTTTTGCTTCCAAACAATAAACTAGTAAACAAGGAATGCTTAATAAAAAATTATTCTTATTAGTAATAATAAAATTAAATTGAAAATCCTTTTTGTTTATTTACTTAGATAATTATTGTTATTTAATAAAGTAAGTGAACAACAACAAAATTGAAAATGTTAATATATCCCCGATTCTGACGCCCTGGTCTTCATCAGACTCTGAACATCTCGGATATGAAATATCCACGCTTATAAAAATAATTTGAGCCCAAACTCGATGTTCTAGGTGTCGTTTGCATCGGGACGTTAAAGAAAGGTTCTTTCTTAAACACGTAAATCGTTAACTTCCTCTAGTGATTCCTGGCAGTAATCTTCACCTTCAAGAGGAGGAGTAAAATGTAGCGCCATTAACACGTCTTTGTAAAACTGCAGAGCGGATATCCCGTCAACTGTCTCTAAAATATTTGGTTATAAGATTGTTGGTATCCTTTACTTTGTTTTTATTTAAAGCAACTGTTTTCAGAGAGATCTTGCATTTCGCATCGAAATCATTTATAGCGTTTGCATATATTAAAAGCTGTTCCTGACACTTTATATGACTTTTATATAAAGCCAATCGGTAGAAGTATGCTGCCCCTTTTTGGCATGAATCAGAATGAAACGCATACATTTTTTACATCTGACATTCCACAATGTCGTGGGTGCGAGAATTATCTTCAACGTTTCTTTCCAATCGTTAACTGGACAGTCATCTCCAAATTTTAGAATTATCCCATTTTGAAATATGATTTCTTTTATCTCGTCAGGATATAGTATTACTCCTTTTCTTCTCAATTTTTTTGGACATGCTAAACACCCAATCTGGGGTATATAAAAATGCCTTGTGATCAGACAAATTACCTCCATGTTTTGGATGGTTGGACATAATAACAACCACTTACGACAGGCAGCAATGACTACGGAGTTTTTATTTTGACCTCAACAACCATCAGCTATTAAGCGAATTCTATTGATACTGTTTTTCTAACAATCTATAAGTCTGTAAAATATGGCTGATGAAATCAAATTGGAATAGTTGTGAAACTCATCTTCAGTACGCGACTATATTTTCCTTTATCATTAATTGATTTGAAGAACCTCCTACAATAGTCAAGTTTCAAAAATAAAGCTTCCGACTATAGTAACAAATTTAGTCTTGTCATTTTGGATGTGGAGGAGTCTTGTGCATTCAAATGATATGACTTTAAACCATCTATTCGCTTATAAAGTTTTTTCAAAATAGACTTTGGCCCTCAATTTGTGCATTCTTTTATGCGTTATGAGTAGATTTTTCTTGGAAAGATCAGAGTCAGTTCGCATTTTTTCCGTCAACTCCAGACATATTGAACACACATCTTTCCGCAGGTGAACCAATTCCTAGATTAAAATATTTGTTGAAAATAAATCTGTAGTAAAACAGTTTTATTTCAGGTCTGGCCCATTTACATGAATAATTTTCATAATTTCGTTCTGATCACACTTACGACTACCCTCTTCGAAACTAGTAGGAGAAGGGGAGCATAAAGGAGATGTTGGGGGAAATTAACAGTAAAAGTATAAACAAAATTTATTTATTAATTAAAACTAATCAAAACACTTTGGTTACATATTAAATTATCATTTGGCATAGAATTTGGTGAAGTAACTAATCAAATAGTGTTTTAATTTTACGAAACCCTCGTGAAAATCCCATCGTGCCCCAGGGTAGGGGCAATATAGGTTATCCAATTCGGGGTACATGGTTATTTTGCTTCGCAGTATAAGCAGATGTGGATTTATTCTGTATTTTCGTCATCCACACCAGCACAGGCTGTATTATACCAACGTCCACATAGCTGACAGGCCACCCAACGCTCCAAAGACTTCAACATGTGTGGTTCACGTCAAGGCAAAGCAGGCATGAAGTATCTTCGTCTATATTTTCTACATCATAATGAGATTTTTGGGTCTTCTGTTTCTTTGCGTTTTTCTTTAATCGGGAATCATTTCTTCAATGTGGATTTGAGCACTTCTATCTCCGTTTAAGCTATTATCGTTCTTCTAACTCGTTTTTGTAAGGGGTTAAAGTGAGAACAACAGTTTTGCCTCTTTTCGAAGAAAGTTGCTAAATCAGACATACTTTTCGAGTCGTCGATCGGATTACGCTATCTTCGTTTTGAATTGATGGTCCAGGCTGAAGCTCTGAAATAGAAGTTCTCTGATATGAGGGTGACGTAGTTGTAGGCAAAAATGGTTCAAGTCCTCTTCAAGGGGAGGCAGGTGTTGTCGGAGTTCGTGTGTTAAAGAAGCTGTTTCAGGCTCATCATTTATCAGCGCTACATTTGTTTTTGATGCAGCTAAAAATCTGAATCTGTAAAGTTGTTTTGATTGAATGGCCATATACCACATTTTTTGAACGCATTGATTGCTATAGATATTGTTGCAGCTTAAATGATGTATGAGCAAAGATTTCGCTTATTTGAAAAATTGTAATTACTCACCCCGGGTGCGACCTTAACCAGTTAGAGCAAGCTTGATCATAATATACACTCAAAGGTTTCGTAAAGCCAACGTCCAAGGGTTGAAACATGTGGGCGCAGTGCGAGGGAAAGCAAAGCATTACAAAACCATTCTTGCGTGCAATTTCCATAACCTCCATGTTTTGAGTATGCATTATATGACCATCTAGAGGAAGCAAGACCGGGTTAATTATTGACGCACTACATGGCTACATTAAAACATACCTCAACCGTAACTGTCTGCTGAAGAAACCGAACCTACCTGCTTTCTTCCCTTTTCTGCAATAATTTTGCTCTTTGTTTTGGAGACGCATGATATGCCAGTCTCATTGCAATTATATGTTCTATCTGGCGTCAGGTTAAATTTGTCGTATATTTCCCCGAGCAAAGAACAGAATTTATCCACAGCTACTTTGTTAATGCCCATTGCTCGAGCTGCCGATGGGGTCTGGTTTTCGGTGACGCTTTTAATCAATCTACGCCAGCTATCTTTTTATCATAGTTAAAATTGTGAATCTCAGCATTTTTTCGACAAACTGATACGCTAGCTTTCGTAAGACGATAGTTGTCAATCCAAACAAACGTTTCTCCATTTCTTTAATATAATTCACAAACTCCTCTTCTTCTTGTTTGGAAAACATTATAATAATTGAATATTTTTCAATGTCCGAATCTCATCTTCAGTGGTATATCTGAACTTTGAAACAGTTATAAATTTTAGTTACAGCGTTAATCCACTTTACGATTTCGATAAAAAATACATTGAAGTATAACATGGATTCATATAGGTTGCGGCACATACATTTTGGACCCCTCACAGTTCTAAGAGTGTTCAAAGCCGAAGCTCTGCCATGTCTTGATGCCTCTGAAGCCAACTAGCAATGTCTGTTCTTACCTCTAATCAGCCTCATTTGCAATGTTATTACACAATGGGAAGCCGGCGATGAAGACTGCTCTGCAGACGGGTCTTCCTCGGAAAGTTACTCCCTGCTGGAGGAACTGTCCTCATCTATAAACTCATTTTCAATGTCACAGTTGACGCCATTCTCACTGTCATGATGTTCCACCTCATTACCCGTATCTAGACCGACATGCTCGTCATCATTCTATAAAAGGGCGGATAGGATTTGATCTTCATCCAGGTTACGGTTCTCCATTACGGCGTGTTTTCGAAATAGAACCTAATAAAAATAAATATGATCCAAAAAAAATAATAAACAACAAAATTCCACGAAAACATCACAAAACTGAAAAAAAACTAAAAATCTTACGGTCATTTTAAAGATAATCAAATAAAATATTTAGAAAGCGAAAGTTACTTACGTCAATTTTTCAGGCTGTCTTTGTAGGGTTAACAAAAACAAGAATTATACCTGCTTATCTTCGAGAAAAATAACAAAGGAACAATAGATGCGTAGCTAGGAAAACAAAATAAAGAAAAAAATGCATGTAATACAAATCAAAGTTGATGTGTTTCCTTATTTTTTTTTATATTATTGATGTAAAAATTTATCAGAACCGTTAATTTGAAGCGTACAAATAAAATGGACGTCGTTTATAGTTGCGTACACTAAGCGGTACTGATGTCACGCACGTAGCGAATCCGACTCTAATACGAATTCAATATTCTGTTATAACGCTATTTTATGCTGTCGATAGATGATGAAGCTCCCTGTACAGCGCCATCTATGCATCTACCGGCTGCCTAAGTAGGTGTTGATAATATTAGGTACGCCACTTGTTTGCATGTATTCAATAAAAATTGTCAGCCACCTTTTTGTAAAGTTGTATGGAGGTGTCCAATATAATCTGTGCTTATCTGTGGGTATAACTAATAGCCGAATTATTACATGTCTATTGAATATAACGTCTGCGTGTCTGCTCTGTGATAACGTCATTGCAATCAAATTTCAGATGTTCTATGCAATCATTTTTACTTTTTTACATTTTTTGTATATGTTTTTCTTAATTATCAATTCCTGTTTATATTTGCATATTAAATCAAATATAAATTAATAAGTAGTTCGTTAAAAAACACAATTCGTCCAGAAAATATTTTTTAAAGGCATTTTTTTCTTAAATAGTGATCGGGGCCTATAACTACCCAAACAATATTTAAATACAATAAATGAAAGGAGATAAAAGTGGAATTTTCTGCAAATATAGTTAACCATTCCAATCGAACAATTTTATTGTTTTTTCACTACAATTTTCAGCAGTTTATATGCACTAATAGTTTTAGATGTTTTTTCTTAAACAAAGCAAATCATTTTTAACTCAAAAAATTGATTCGATCCCGAACTTAATAAATAAAGCCTGATTTAAATATATACATGATAATACATGACATCAATACAAATGGTTAAGATGGTGTTCAAATACTAATTTTTACTGAAAGTGTATAGCTATATATATTCAAGTGTTTTGTAAGTATTTTTGCAGAAATACATAAATTATTCCACTTCATGATATGAAAACATGGCCATTAATTACATTTCCTTATTGTTGGCATAAGTTAACGAAGTTAAGGAGAACAAGCAAAACAAAAAATCCGAAGTAATATTAGATCCTGAAGGAGTAAAAAAATTAGCTACGTTATTGATAATTTATTAGTAACTGAGTTGAGTAGTCATTTATTTATTAATTTACATATATCTAATAAAATTGCGAAAACTAATTTTCTACCATTTGTTTTATAAATTGTTATTTATATAAGTAAAAAATACCTCAAATAAGTTTCCAAAGAAGATTAAATATAGGTTTAATAAAAAGTAAACATTAATGAATAATTTTATTTCTGGCTTAATATTAGCTTCTTATAAAGAAAGGTCGAGTCCGTATTACTTCAATGTATCCCTAAACAAAAAGTGCGTAATTATAATAATAGCAACCCCAAATTATATTTTGACAGAGTGACAACATTGCAAAAGAACTTCAAAGTGAAATAATCGAAGTTTTTCAGGTACCTAATTATTTTATAAATACATATTTGTAATGTTTTCGTTTTTGTTTTAATACACATTTAATTAAGGCAGTCATTTTTTAAAATTCTAATTCAATTTATACTTGTTTATGTTACACATATTTTTTACAGCTGTCAACTGTTTACGTAATTTCTAACCTTTTAAAAACAAATCCTGTAAAAATTAATGGCTATTTTTTAGATTTTTTCCAGAATTCTTATTAAAAGTGAGGTATGAAAGTTTCCTCATAAGTTTTTTTGTTTAAATGAAAGAATGAATGTACATAAAATACAACGTATTTAATAATAATAGGGCACGGACTCGATTATTTTGTTATAAAAATTTTTTTTTAAATATACTTATGAGAAATGCTTGTCAGTCCGTTATCAAACATATATTTTTTATAACCTTTCGTTACACGTTCCTATTTGTGCATTTCAATATTTAGATTTTTTGGGTTTGTTTTTTTTATATCAATTCATGCTTGTATTTAAAAATTAAGTGTTTAGGCGTTACTAAGAATGGCAATTACGACGAAAAAATTATAAACTTCCTTGACAAAGTGCATTTTTGTATGAGACATTTTTCAAATCACTTTAATTAAATAATCACGACTAAGCCCTACTTTTGGTAAATATTTCATTTCTACATATATTCCTTCATTTAAAACAAGAAAATAGGAAATTCACATTTTCACTAAACTGAACTTATTCCAAAGTTTAGATCCAATATCAATTTTATTTCTTTTTCTATAAATAAAAGAATATTTATAAATAACGTATTTGATAAACAATTTCCACTTGGATTATTTTAATAAAAAATCGACTTAAGTCTCCGCTACAAAGAACATTAAATTTGTAACATTTTTTACCCAATTATCTTTCTTTATTTAAATTTTTGGACTTTATAGGTTTGTTTTTTTTATTTAAATTCATGTTTGTACTTGCATATTAAGTGTTTTTAATGTGACAATTAAATCGACAGTATTATATACAAACAGCTGATTTTGTTGTGTGATATTTTGTTAAATCAATTTTTTATTAAAAAATAATCTTATAAATTTCTTGTAAAAAATTTTTGTTAAATACATTGTTTTTAATGTGTTCATTTAATAACCATTATACAGTGAAATTTTCATTGGTACTAAACTAAATTTATTCCCAATTGAATATGTTTTGAAACTTTGAAAATGAATAACATTAAGAATCAAATATTTTCTCAACAGAATGGCGTCAGTGTCACCGTTCATTCGTACTCCATTTAGCGATATAACAGGCTCCATTATTAGCCACCAACTCTTAGGAAGATGTGCTAAACGCGAAGAGCTTGCTATGGATTGTATGGAAGCTTATGGAGCAACAAGAGGAGAACAACTATGCAAACCTTATATAGATAATTTCGCTGAATGCCAGACCAACTTCAAACAATTCAAACGATTTGTTGTAAGTATCCAAAAGAAACATCGGTGATTATTAATGGCTAGTACCCCATTTCATTTCATATCAGTGTTAGTAATTCAAAATAGATTAGCAGTTGTAAAGTTGGTGTTTCTCTTAGGAAATAAATACTCTTATAGTTCCTAGTGTCCCCTGTTTCTTAGAATCGGTCATTTCTTTTCTTGTCATTATCATTTTCCCAACTAGTGAGTTCTTACAGATCAATCTTTTTGTTAGTCAAATCATTCTTGCATAAATAATTTTGATGTCTTGCAATTTAACCAGTGCAAGTAAAAAATTTAATTCCTTTTGACTTTTCTTATTGTCCCTTTAGAGTAAGTCAAAATATATTATTTATTTACACAGCTATGGAAAGTTTACAGTTTTACTGCCTGTGTGTTCAATAATGGTAATAAAACAATTAAATAAAATTTATGACACTATAACACATAATGATGACAAACTTCAAGAAGTTTATTCTCATTCATCACAAACAAATCACACTCTGATGTCACTGGGATTATGTGATTGAGCAATTTTATGCCTTAGGAATGTAGGGAATTCAAGTATAATTCAATTCTCGATGTCGGAATTTCTCGAAAAGATGACTGCGATCATAGGCAGTTACAAAGAGCGAGAATCTTTCTTACAAAGTAGGGCATGAAATTTTTCCACTGAAAAATCGGAAAACAAATTTTAGGAATTAAATTTCTCTTCTGCGCTGCAAAGTGTAGTAGCTAGAAAAAAACAGAAATAGAAAAGGAAATGCAAATAACAAAGTACTTTTTTTTGGAGACTGGGAATCCTTGACATTTTGCGATACAAACATAAGCTTTCTGAATGATTCTTTTCCCTCAGTAACCTGTATAGGGTACTCGAAGGGAGCGCAACCATAGCTCACCACTGAGCATTGGCTAGAGTTAGTTGTAAGCCTGTATGGGGCCGTAACCACCAATGGTATATTAGGACTCTAAAGGAATATAACCATAACTCACCACTAAGCATTTGCTCAGTAAGCCTGAATGGGGCTGTAACCGCTAATGGTTTATTAGTACTCGAAAGGAGTGCAGCTATAGCTCACTACTGAGCATTTACTAGAGTTGAGTTGTAAGCCTGTAGGGAGCCATATCCACCAATGGTATATTAGTATTCAGAAAGGAGCGCAACTCTAGCTCATCACTGAGCATTTGCTAGAGTTGAGTTGTAAGCCTGTAAGGAGCCATTTCCGCCAATGGTATATTAGTATTCAGAAAGGAGCGCAACTCTAGCTCATCACTGAGCATTTGCTAGAGTTGAGTTGTAAGCCTGTAAGGAGCCATTTCCGCCAATGGTATATTAGTACTCAGAAAGGAGCGCAACTATAGCTCATCACTGAGCATTTATTTGTTAAGAGTTGAGTCGTAAGCTTCAGATACGGCCCCTTACAGGTCTGTAAGGGGCCGTATCTGCCAATGGTATATTAGTACTCGAAAGGAGTGTAACTATAGCTCATCACTGAGCATTTGCTGAGTTGAGTCCTTGAACCATTTCCTACACAAGCTTAGACTTGAATTATTTTGGTTACGTCTCTTAGTGTTGTTTAAGATATTAGTTATATAAACTAGGAAATGAATTAGTTTTTAATACATATTGCGTATATGTTCATATAACATTTCCAATATATTATCCAAAGGCTTTATTTTAAAATACACATTTTGGAAATATCTTATAACTCTGATACGACAGATACTATAAATCCAATGGTATTTACTTTTGACTTCATATTTCAGAGGAATTGTCAATGTTTATAACTAGTAAAAAGTATTTAAGCTCTACAGTGGACATTATTCTTTACAAAATAGTATTCTAGTAATAATAGAGTCCTCCTAAACATTTTAAATCATTTGACATGACACATCATTTATGCCAAAGATAAGTCTTTGCTAACACACAGGCAGGACAATGAGGTAGAATATTTGGAAAAATAGAGGAAACTGAAATGTTTTAAGAGTCAAAGAAAAAAATGTTTCATGTAGACATGATGTGTCTACATCGATCAACAAAATCGATTAACAAATGAAATGATTTTGAAAATGTAAGAATGCATAACATCGTTACTCCTAAATAAGGCGACATATTCAGCAAATTCTATGGTGCACCATATCTTTACAGTATCCTCATTTGGTAAAACTGAATTTTGTCCAACTATCTTATAGAATTTTGCACATTGTTCTACTACATTTATCGTCAGTCATTAATAGTTGTTTATTGTGTTCAATCCACCTTAATAGACATCTCGGTTTCTCGGCTTACAGTTTCGTTCACTTTGTACTTTTTTATATCTTTTTTTTAATATTGTTTCAATATTCATGAATGCAATATAAATTTTCATCATTTGTTATTTTGTGCAAATTTCAGACTTTCTAAGGAATGACGTCTCATAGACGATAAAAATCAACAACAAATGTAGAGCAAATATAGAAATAAATTCTAAAATGTATCTTAATTTCAGGCCATGCGTAAAGAAAGAGAACGCCAGATAGCTTCAGGAAAACTCACGGGAGACAATAAGTATGTAACGCCTCGCATTGACAGCTACTAAGTTTGTCTGTTGCTTTCAACCATTTATTGTGAATCCAAATTATTTTAGATGTAAATTCAACTTTCAAGTAATATAATATATTGTAAAATAAATATTGTTTAATTTTGTCAACAACGCCAATATTAAAATAATATTAAACTTTAATTCCCAAACATTTTGGGATTTAATTTAGAGTTTTTGTGTTTTTTCTCAATATTCCCTTTTTCAGTTATTATAATATTACAAACAAAATAATATCTTTATTCTCCTATCTGATTTTTAAAAAAATAATATAGATTTAAAGTAAGTACAAATATGTAAATTATCTTACAGAGTAAATGAAAACAAGATAAATAAGAAAATAAAAACTGGCCCAAGTGTGTATCGGAACACACGTAAACTAGGTCCATAGTTTTATGCCTGTGAACGCTACCTGGAGCCAAAATTTTTTTCATTTGTAAGAGTATAATGTGTCTTTTAATATAATATCATTGCTGCCAACACATTTTCTTGAGGAACCTTGTCGGGTGGGTTAACACCCCACTCGATAAGATTCATACCCCATAAGATTAAAAAAAAGTGTGTACCAGGGGATAAACACATTTTTTGTTTAACACAATTATATAAAATTTTACATATTAATTGAAATTATCCATGATTTCATTTTATCTACTTACATAGTAACTAGTGTTTCATGGCATATAATTTCCTGGCGACATTTTTGCAGGGGTGTATTATTCTGAATATTAAAGGGAAAAAATATTTAATATTTGAAAAAAACATCTTTTTTATAAACTAATTTTTTATTTATTCAGAATGGTGGACGAATCATACCTATAATAACAATTATGGGGAAAACATCATGCCAACACTTTGTGTATTGTCAGCTGGTTTTATTAGATATTTAATTTTGAAAGAGTTCTCTTATAGTTTTAAAAGTAGGATTTGATATAGTAAATATAATGAAAATTTCTTTAAAAAAATTTGGAATATTTTACATTTTGAACTTTGAAGGTTTTTATCTCTCAAATGGCAGGGTTTTTGCACATTCACCAAAAATGTTTTACATTCAGATATACGAGACGAATTGGCTTTGTAAAAAATATGTTGTGAGCGATAATACACCTGTACAGTAACTGTTGAAACCATAAGGCTGTGACAAATGAGCAGAAATGACTAATTTATAAGGGTTTATTTAATTATGGAACTCAGAAAGAAAATAATTTTAAAACAAAAATTTTAAATTCAATCCATTTAAAACTTGAATTTTTTTCTACAGTTAGTATAAAAAATGAACTAAACACATTCAACGAGCAGCAATATCAATAAGAATATTTGTTGATTAATTTAATAAACTATAGAAGAGTGCCAATTAAGATGACACTATAGGAATCAATCCAACCGTAATTTTGTTATGTATTCACATTATTTCACGATTACGTATAAGCGAAATTTTTGAAATTCATTAATAGTTTCTAATCAAATTTTTTAGAGCTTCTAGGTCAAACTAGTATCTGTATAGTAGATGACATGTGAAAAATATATCAAATAAGCCATTATCAATATCATACCTAATGACTCTACTATCCAGACATTAATTTATTTACCAGTAGATGTGGGTAACGCACCAACATTTTTAGACTTGGTACCACGGTCAGTTTGTTGAATTATGGCATGATTACTATGCTATCTATTGGTTACAATGCAATGTATGACTGCATTTCAAAAGTATCTATGCTGCAAAGCAAACTAAGTAAAACAGGCGAAGATGCAGCACAAAAAACAGTGATAACATTTTCAAATGGTTTAATATTTTGATTTTCATATTTCAGGCATTGTTTCATAAGTGCCTTTAAATCTATATTTAATTTTTAAAAATGTTTAAAATCTAATTATAAATTTGTTCTCTTTGTGTGGAGACAGAAATTTGAAAAAAAATCCTATTTTTTGATATATCAATACACATTCAAGTAAATGTTTTTTAATTATGTTTTGTTGTTTAGGAATATTATTATTTACTTCAATAAAATGTAATTTAAGGATATCAAATAAAATATGTTTTAGAAAAATGGAAAATATTTGAGAAATAAAAAAAAACAACTTAAAATTTTCAGATAGAATCTAACAAATCGAAAATTATTTGCAATTGAATGAGATAGAAACTTGCCATCCAGAGCAATTACTAAAGCTTTGCCCGTTTCCATTTAGTTATTGTATTTTCATAATTTCATAGATCAAATGTTAGATGTAACGTGCTATCTATCTCAGGATTTATTTTGTCCAGGAGAATGGATATGCTAAAACAAAAATATTGATGTGTACTAAAAATATACTCCATATCCAATTAAGTAAACGTTTTAATCAATTTATTTCTAACATAGAATTACATCTTTCCTCGGTTTAGGCCGGAGTATCTTCCATTTTGAAACATTTTTTAAAATTTTTTTTGTGTTTATATAATGCAACTACACCTGCTTGTAAAATTTATTACAATTGGTCTTAAAATGATGAAAGTTGAGCTATGACATTGTGATATACAAATGGACCTAAAGAATCAATAAGGATTCCTTATTCATTTTGATCAGAGTCCTAAACATGTTATACGATTCAAATTATTTTGAATATATTTTATTCACTATTTTTACAAAAATGGCCTTTTTCTAACGTTAAAACTGAATTCATTCCCGTCTTAGTCACACAAAATACAACCATCTTACTCCTACTAAAAGTATAGAAAAAAAGTACTAAAAGTATAGCAAAATACTTGCCTTAATTTCCATTTTTGCTTTAATATTGGTGTTTGTGCTATAATATTGGCGTTTGTAGATGCTGTCGTTTTTGCATAATGCAGGTATGTATACATATAAGCTCGTTTACATGTCACAAGCTTTGTTTATCATCTAGACAGCATTCTGTGCAATTGTTAATTAATCATGTCGGAATTGACAGATTTCCACAACATAGCCAAAATGTGAGGTCATATGTTGGGTGCTTCTGTAACTGATGTAGTGGAAAATTTTAGATGTAAAATAAGATATAATGTTCAAGCATTAAGACTGAAAAAAACTCATCTCACAAATGCCAGCATGGACAGCAAAGTGTGCTCAATAACAGAGAAAAATGAACATTACATAGGGTTGTGATGAAAAATAAGAAATCTATAACTGCATAAGTGACTGCTGAAATGAATACCTTGTTCATAAACCCAATTAGCTCCAAAATATTACAAATTAAACTTCATCAATCCTCAACGTACTACTAAAAGAAGTGGTGCCAAAGTCAAAAACTTCACTAGCCACTTCTATGTGACTTTTTTGAGTGACATAGTCTATGCCATGGTGCTAAGTTTGTTTCCTAATGATGCTTCACATCTACTATGGCCTCCATATTTACCCAATCTCACTATTATTGAGCTCTTGTGGGCAGCGTTGGAGCCAAATGTTAGAGCACACTATCCACCTACTCCATCTTTGACGGGACTTACTAATTTATAACAGAAAGAATGGTACAAGATTCCCCTGAAAACTATATAAGATCTTTATTTACCCATTCTGAAGAGACCCCAAGCAGTTCTGATTGCCAGGGGTGCTCCTTTGAATTGTTAGTTAAAATTATATGCTGAATTAACTTAAATGTGCGACACAACACTGAGTTACACATGTCTATTTTTCAGTATGATATCATATACCTCAGCAATCATCGTGCGATTTACCAGAAAATATCTGATATTTTTTGAAACTAGCCAAAAACTATCAATGCTATCTTCATCAGTGTTTTGTTATGAAAATTTAATAAACCAATGTCAGTTTACTAAAAAACAAAATTTGTTTCTATTTCTCATATAATTATGATAGACATAAATTGGTTAAGAAAATTTTGACATTTTTGTATAAACAGTACAGTAATAAAAATGAAACAACACAATCTCAATACATCAAATTATAATATTTAATCATTTGTCCCATATACATATAATTCCAAAGGAAAATTTAAAATTTTGTTTGCTAATTTTTGTGATGTTCAAGACACTTCTAATGTATCATTGGGGAACCATTTTGAACTCTCCAGAGCGTCCCACAGACATCTGTCGTATTCCATTGTTTCGTTGTTTAATTGTTCAACATCAATCGGCTTTCTGTGATCTGTTTTACAAAAAATTATTCAAGTTTATAACTCCAGATTATTTTTGTTATAAAATAAACAAACATACAAATTTAAAAAATCAATGTCCGTACAGGTGTCTTGTGAATGATAGTCCAAATAGCAATCCATTACAGAAGATCGTAGCCTATCAGAATTGGATATTTCATGTTAAGTGATAATCCCCACGGTTTTATTGCCAAATTTTAATTGAGCTCTGGCTTTGGATTATCATTTTACATAACCTGTATAAATTTTATATATTCAACATTTATAGTTTACAAGCCAGAGGATGGTGACACGCAGGTAGACAACCAAGCAAGTGCAATAAATAGGGTTCTGTTTATAGCCTTTGAATACAGAACTCTATAAAGAACAATGTCAATTCGTTAATAAACTACAAAATAAAGGCAAGCCCATGATGAAGGCTGAAGGCGATTTTAAAACATAATATCAATTTTTATTACATTTTTAAATGACTAAGATATGAAGTTTATGTGGTAAACGCCTGGGCTCTAACGCATTGTATACCATAATAGATTGAGCTAAAATGCAAGCAAGTTACAGTGCGCATACAATAATATAAACATTTGTATTGTCCTAATACTGAAATACACACGCCCATAATTAATTTTGTTTTTACAATGTTTAAAGCCATATATAGTGAGCAAGTAGTCTGAATTAAACTTGAGCTTTCCATAGTCTTTTACTTACCATCTATCCTTAATTCTTACTAATAAGGGTAATGGTCACTTTACACAAATGAAATAGTATACAATCGTTAAAGATGACGCCCTAAACTAAGAATATAGTAATATTTTTCATCAGTAACTTCAACAGACTAATATATAAACAATTAAATCCGGTCAATAATTAACCACAAAGTGTCAGTAAACTGTCACCAATAATCACCTTCTTGGACATAACTCACTTATTTGAGGTTAAAAAACACAGGACACGCAATCACCTTAACTTGTGATAAATGTTGATATGTATTATTAATCAATTCTGGATAGAGTTTTTTCACAATAATACAACGGCATGAATATCTAACACAGCCAGTCACACTATCTTTACAAACATTTAACACTAACCTAACCGACTTCGATACCAACACGATTGTCTGTTGAAAACGTATGCACTATAACATTGTGTAATAAGCAATCATTTCAAGTTGCTGTTTTGACATTACGTAATTTAGTATTGCCATAAAAAGTCAACATATGAAAAAAATGTTAACTAGATATTTTAAAGACAATTTATTAGCAAATACAGGTTTATACAAAAAATTATATTTTTTAAAACTGTATTTTAAAAAGGACCGTAACCAATTATTTGAAAAATAACATTAAAATATGCATCTCCCTCTAAATAATTAGATCAATATTTTTTTTGCGCATGTAGCAACACATAAAAGAAAATATATAAACGAAGTGAAAAATTGATTAAAATCTTATTTTAATTTCAGAGAAGTTCTCCATGGAAATTAATATTTTGAAAACTTTATAATAAATGTAACATGCTTATATATGTCCGCAATGGAGCCAAATTTGGGCTACTACTTTCTGAAAAATCTGATGTCACTAACGTTAGTCCAGAGGTCTGAAGTGATATTAACACATAAAGAAAAATTTACTGAATTTTATATGGATTTTCTTAATTAATGTCCAATAGTTCCAGTTGACTTCGAAATATCTATTTGATCATACTATTGATTCAACATACCAACTAAAGCTAGGTCATCATCAGGCAGTGGTGCCTGAGCGCTTGCAGTATCTACGGATGCCTGCTCCATTGCCTCTTGGGTCTGGTCTCCAGCTCCGGAATTGTAATAGCCATTCCACGCTTGGTAGTTTTGCCAATATGTTGACGGATCATAATATTGATTGTATTCTTGTTGCTGGAATAAATTGATATACTGTTTATATACCAAACATACTTTTGCATAATAAATAGAGGACAAATATTATATTTACGAGATTTAGGTCACTTGGAAAATAATTGCCTATTGAGAAATATTAGAAAAACAAAAATATGTAAACACATTTTTGGACGATGTGAAAAAATTATTTTCAGATATTCATCAAAACCATCATTATTTAAGATGGCAGTATCAAATGGTGTCTGTCGCCCATGATAGAAAATTACTTGGGTAACGTCTGTACTTAAGAGAGTATTAAATAACTTTCAGCCGATTGCGATTTTCTCAGCATCAATTAAATTACATGATATCGAAACTGCAACATCTATTTGAGTTATACAAGTCAATTTTGTGACGAGTAAGACAGATTTCATGTTGGACATTCGATAAACATAAATCTCACGCTTCATCAGAGATTTCTTCCTAGTAGGTTGATCTTGGTTTTCAGTTTGATATTTAAACTAACAGAAAGTTTTTAATCACATGGAGAATGACATCCTATTATTCTCCTTCCACTCTTACGTTTCTCCTATTCACACCTTGCGGGTAGAAAGCAACACGTTCTCATATGAAACAAGAATCACACACAAAATAACCTATTTCTGGAGATAGAAGTTATATGAATTTATAGTGCTCCCTTCCACTCTTATGCTTCTCCTATTCGCACCTTGCGGCAGAAAGCAACGCCTTCTCATATGAAATAAGAATCATTCACAAAATTACCTATTTCTGGAGATAGAAGTTATATGAATTTATAGTGCTCCCTTCCACTCTTATGCTTCTCCTATTCGCACCTTGCGGCAGAAAGCAACGCCTTCTCATATGAAATAAGAATCATTCACAAAATTACCTATTTCTGGAGATAGAAGTTATATGAAATTATAGTGCTCCCTTCCACTCTTATGCTTCTCCTATTCGCACCTTGCGGCAGAAAGCAACGCCTTCTCATATGAAATAAGAATCATTCACAAAATAACCTATTTCTGGAGATAGAAGTTATATGAATTTATAGTGCTCCCTTCCACTCTTATGCTTCTCCTATTCGCACCTTGCGGCAGAAAGCAACGCCTTCTCATATGAAATAAGAATCATTCACAAAATTACCTATTTCTGGAGATAGAAGTTATATGAAATTATAGTGCTCCCTTCCACTCTTATGCTTCTCCTATTCGCACCTTGCGGCAGAAAGCAACGCCTTCTCATATGAAATAAGAATCATTCACAAAATTACCTATTTCTGGAGATAGAAGTTATATGAAATTATAGTGCTCCCTTCCACTCTTATGCTTCTCCTATTCGCACCTTGCGGCAGAAAGCAACGCCTTCTCATATGAAATAAGAATCATTCACAAAATTACCTATTTCTGGAGATAGAAGTTATATGAAATTATAGTGCTCCCTTCCACTCTTATGCTTCTCCTATTCGCACCTTGCGGCAGAAAGCAACGCCTTCTCATATGAAATAAGAATCATTCACAAAATTACCTATTTCTGGAGATAGAAGTTATATGAAATTATAGTGCTCCCTTCCACTCTTATGCTTCTCCTATTCGCACCTTGCGGCAGAAAGCAACGCCTTCTCATATGAAATAAGAATCATTCACAAAATTACCTATTTCTGGAGATAGAAGTTATATGAAATTATAGTGCTCCCTTCCACTCTTATGCTTCTCCTATTCGCACCTTGCGGCAGAAAGCAACGCCTTCTCATATGAAATAAGAATCATTCACAAAATTACCTATTTCTGGAGATAGAAGTTATATGAAATTATAGTGCTCCCTTCCACTCTTATGCTTCTCCTATTCACACCTTGCGGGTAGAAAGCAACACGTTCTCATATGAAACAAGAATCACACACAAAATAACCTATTTCTGGAGATAGAAGTTATATGAATTTATAGTGCTCCCTTCCACTCTTATGCTTCTCCTATTCGCACCTTGCGGCAGAAAGCAACGCCTTCTCATATGAAATAAGAATCATTCACAAAATTACCTATTTCTGGAGATAGAAGTTATATGAAATTATAGTGCTCCCTTCCACTCTTATGCTTCTCCTATTCGCACCTTGCGGCAGAAAGCAACGCCTTCTCATATGAAATAAGAATCATTCACAAAATTACCTATTTCTGGAGATAGAAGTTATATGAAATTATAGTGCTCCCTTCCACTCTTATGCTTCTCCTATTCGCACCTTGCGGCAGAAAGCAACGCCTTCTCATATGAAATAAGAATCATTCACAAAATTACCTATTTCTGGAGATAGAAGTTATATGAAATTATAGTGCTCCCTTCCACTCTTATGCTTCTCCTATTCGCACCTTGCGGCAGAAAGCAACGCCTTCTCATATGAAATAAGAATCATTCACAAAATTACCTATTTCTGGAGATAGAAGTTATATGAAATTATAGTGCTCCCTTCCACTCTTCCGTTTCTCCTATTCGCACCTTGTGGGCAGAAAGCAACGCCTTCTCATATGAAATAAGAATCATACACAAAATGACCTATTTCTAGAGATAGAAGTTATATGAAATTATAGTGCTTTCAAAGCTGGACGTATAGGCACACATTAAATCATTGTATTACCTTTATTCACTTTTTTATTTCTTGAAAACACCGTACCCAACTTAGAGTTTTACCCAAAGCATTATATATGTGGAAGTATTATAAGAACAAATAATTATAAAACATAGTACAAACAATAACGATAAGACAGAAACACAGCAATATTGAGTAAACATCACTTTAACTATTGATCAAAAGTAAATCACCAAGGGACTACATAATCCCATACCCATAGCAGTCAGTGGAGTAGAAAAATATCACGATTGTACATATCTCATAAAATTTTTCAACCCTTTTACCACCAATAACAGATATTCCGTCCTATGAAAAAATGGCCATGACACCATCGATGGATATTTACGTCCATCATTTAATGAAAATGGGTCACAGTATTATGAAACAGACTAAATTGTTTCATTTATTAACTAAAATATGAATAAATGAATGTGATCTACAAATGACTCAGTAAAATAAAATGAATATGCTTCCTTAAATTGGTCAAAAACAACAGTCTGCAAATATTTCTGTGACTCTGGCGCTGGCGAAGGATAGAGTCGAAGCATAGTTTTGCTCCCAAGTCGACTCCGTTGATAGAGACTATATGTGCTTGAACAGTCTAAATAGTACTTGACGTGATGAGCGCACAAACAAATAAATTAAACTTTAATGAATTTGTGTTTCCTACTGCCCTAACGTGTCACTGCTTGTCTGAACTTAAATTTTGTAGACTACAGGCAATAGACAGAAACAGTAACTTTTTCTAACATAATTGAAAGGCCCAATTCGAGAAATGCCTAGGCGTTTTTTGTTCTGACAACACTATTGTATACCTCATTCAAAAACGAAACATTCTTTTTTTGTTTTTCAAAATAATGTATCAAATCTGTAAAAAATGTTATTAAATATTTTAACATTTCACAGTTTTCAAAGTAAGAAATGCCTAACTGCTATGAAATGCCTTCGACTTATGTTACAGACCTAAGAAATACACAAGTCTACAATTATAAACAAAAAATTTTTGCTATGAGATAAATATGTGAAAGACAATGAAGAAATGGTCAGCACATCAAATGATAAGCTACAAAGGTAAAAAATATAGTTTATAATTTTTTATATTAGTTTGTCCACATTTGAGGTTATTTGAATACTCAATTGTTTCATTGTTATAACAGGTTGGTAGAAGAATATATGACCGTTTCAGACTCCTTTGGCAGTTAATAGGATGGTCGAGATCCTAGTAGGACAGAAAAAATTGCTGCAGAGATCCATACACAAATACCTCACAACTTCACTAACGTAATGAAGTATAGGAAGTTACTGCCTGACGAGTATGATTTTGGATATCATACGAGTATTTTGTTAGAACAGGGATTGCTATCAGAAGTACTTCAATGCTCAGAAATGTAGACAGATCAGAAATTGTTATTGAAAATTCATAATCTAATGAAAAAATTTCTACAAATAAACAGTTTGCAGGTACTTAACAAAGAAATGGGTTTTTTTGTATATATAAAAGAATTTGTGACTTATGTAACTGCCATTGCAACTCTGCAAACTGTCTGTAACTGAATGCAATATTTTAAATAAAAAGTTCCAAAACATTTTGAGCCATATGGAATAAAGTATCTTCTTGGAAGATTATATGAAAGAGAATATATCAAAAAAATTCAGACCAAGGAAGACAGTCGCCAGTTGAACATTTTTGTATGTCTTGGATGCCTCTAGAAAAAGTGTATCTGTTTGCGTTAACGCTATATTACAAAGACAAAGCGTACGACAAAAAATATTGCATAAAGACAGATTTATAAACGATGGCAGAGGAAAACATAATAAAAATTTCCACAAACTATCAGAAAGTATACTGATTCTGGTACATAATTACATTTTCAGTTTAACTGCAACAGTGTCTCATTATTCAACAATCGACAACCGATGTGTCTTTTTGCCAATTTGTCCTTTATTGAATTACACAGACTTTTGTCAAAATACCCTGACTTACAAAATAAAACGTTCAGAGGGATTTTTAACTACAATAAAGACATTTATAATACTTGCAAATAGTTTCAAGTGGTATAATATTAGCTGAACTTGAAATGAAAACAGATGAAGTTAAAAGTTTAAAAAATTAAAGAGAATTGCACCAAATGAAGGCGGAAGTATTTTTTAAAGAAGCAGAAATAGATACAGAAGAGAGTAATATGATTAAATGTTTTGATTACCAAAAAAAATTGACCCTTCCGGTTACAAATGTTCAATATGAATATTATAGATGACAGCTTTAGCTTCATAATTTTGGTGTACATAACATTAAAAATGAAATAGCATTTATGTATTTATAAATGGGAAATTACACCCAAGAGGTCCTAGTGAGGTGATTTTTGCTTTGGATTACCACTTTCTGTGACAACTTTTTTTCCTAAAATAAAAAGAAGTACCTTTTTACTTATTTAGATCTACTTTAGTAAGATTACAAAAATTCCAACGGGTCATTCTATAATATCAATTGACTGTGATTTTGCTCAAATGGAAAGGAAAAGATTTAAAAAACAAACCACTATTTCCTGGAGAATTATGTCGATCTGATAAAGTCTAGCAGGATCATAAATCCCTGCAAAGAAGTTTACATGAAATCTATACCAGTGATAAAACACGTGAAGTCAGGTTTCATAAAGTAAACCGTGTTTCCTTGGGACTAACTATGATAGGTCCTTTCACAAGGTTTTCGCTATATCGGGCTGGGATAGCAAAAATATTCGTAACATTCCGGTTGATACCTATGATGGTCTTTCGAACTAAAAGTCGGCAAGGTTAATGATAAGATTTCATTTGATTTGACATTTATGAATATATACCATGCCCTGCTTACTAAATTTTGAGCTTTTATCAGTTCGTGACTAATTGAATTTCTCTTAGGTGCACAAATAGCTTTTGTATGCTGCTACAATGTAGTTGATATTGGGAATAGAAATGGCAACGGCAGCCACGATGGATTTTCTTGGGTTTGTAATTATATTAATAGCTTCTTACTTTCTTTTAGTCGGGTGGTTTCCAAAAATTATTTAAACGTCTTTCAATTACAACTACATCCGTTGTGAGTTTTTTAAAAACTTAATTTTGCTTTTTATTCTTAGAAATATAATGCTTATATATTTGGGGGAAGCACAAACAAATCATTAATTAACACAGTTATTGGTGCATCTTTTCCACCTGGTTTCCAGATCAAACCAGCATATCGTGAGGTATGAAATAGTTTGTTGGTGGTTTAAGGTTCCTTAGATGATTTTATACAAATTTAAAAATAAAAATTTTAATTCCACTTCCAATACTTGATGCTCTAATACTAATGAAATTTTTACAATCTTTCCTGGAAATAAAGTATATTATTCTTCAATTTAAGTATTATTACTGTATTATATTAATGGGGAAAGCGCAAAGTACAGATACTGGTTAATTAATTAACATAAATATCGGCACCGCATTCTCTTTTCTGCTCGAATTCAAAGTCATAAAAATAAGTTTCGGCATGGCATGTAGTGCAAATTTAATTTACAAGTAAGGGACGAAAAACAGGTGAACATTGCAGGATATTCTTGCATGCTGTAGGCAAGTGAAATACACTTGACATTGTTCTTTCATGGAACAGCCAGGAGCATAAAGCTATTACTAAACTCAAGATCAAAGGGCTATCATATAATGATTTAAAAAAATGCATAATCAAAATCAACCCACGTCGAAATTGAAAGTTGTTTCATAACTGTATGTAAATGAATAAAACCCCTATTTCATGTATTTATTTATATACAGTTATGAAAACATTACAGTTACCACATCTGCATATAATGTCCGATTCTTATTTCATACGATCAGTCAGTAGTCAGTCAGCCTTTACTATTCACTATCCTAATAAATAATATCAGTAATTCGGTTAAAACCAGTGTCTTCTATTGGCGAATGAGCGGGAGACTTTTTTCAGTTATTAGAGATATAGCATATTGCAAGTTGTTACAACATTATATCAATGCCTTTCTTCAGTGGAGTGTTGAAAGTGGTTTGTGGTTGAATTCAGGTAAATACCCTCTAGCGAGCTACCATTGGGCGCACATTTCTCTCGATATACAATTGGCGTTGATCTAAATCATTTCGAGGATGTAGTGAAAAAGTCATTCCGAAGGCTTGGATTTGTGTTACGTAATCCCAGGGACTGCCGATGTCTTAAATTAATTTAGTGCAAATGACTTTAGAGCGAAGCAAGTTAGATTCAAAGCGAAGCAAGCTATATTATTTGGATCCCGCATGAAATAAAATACATTTTGATGACTGAATGTGTCCAAGAATTATTCCTACACCACGTGATTTGTTTGTGTGTGAGTTATTTTTTATAGTTATTGCATTTATTAATTGTCTTGTTATCGTTATTGAAACATACGGGTGTAATAACTGTAATGTTTCCATAATACGGTAGTTGACTCATTCTAAATTGTGATATTTTTTGTACAATATTGTGAAAATATAAGTTAATTAAAAACCAGTCTTGAAAAAAATTCAAAAATTGATTGAAAAATAAGCCAGTTGTAGGCTTCTAAATTTTAAGATACGGATAGAGTTGGGTATATCCCTGTCTCTTTTCCTCTTGTAGAATATAATGTGCAATATTAAAAAAAAACCTCACAACACAGTATTGCCGTCCTTCTCTAAAGGTTAAATCTAAACTTTTATAACTTGGTAAATTTTAAGATTATTAAAAAATTTTTTTGCAATTCATCAGCTTGTACCTTGAAATTATGACTAATGAAATAAAAAAAATTAGTCAAATACCCAATTGTGTGTAAGTAAATAAATAAAAGTTATACCACTAGGACAACGGAGAAAGTGATATAATTTGTCCTTATTCTACCATTTTTGAAAGCACTACTACACTATCATATAACTTCTATCTCCAAAACAACATAGCCTAAAGAAATGAAAACCTTACCGAATTCCCATAGTTAGTACCGCTCTGCACTGCTGATGGTGGCACTGGTGGATTCGCACTATTTTTAGGCCTAGGCACTGCTGTACATATTTTGAGAGGTTTTATGCCAAGTCCCACATAGCCATTCATCGAATACAGTGCATTGAGTTGCTCGGCCTCATTTCCGAACCGGACAAAACCGAAACCTTTACTGTAGCCGGCATTGTCCAATATAACTGCAAGTAATATATTTCCTTTTAAAAGTTTTATTTGGAAACTAACAAAGTCTTGCCAGAAAGCCTAATTGTAAAATTAAGCATTATATGACTGTATACATATTCTCACATCATAAATAGGGGACATTTAATTGAAATAGTATGACTTCACTTCAATACTCAAATACTAAAAATTCTTGACTAAAAAGAGTAAGAGTAAAGGGGCTATTGTACATACATAATCAAAAACTAAAATGTTGGCTGATTGATTGACTTAATTACAAAATGTTGATACAAATTTGTCGTTTTTATCGTATGATTGGACCACTAAATAAAATACTTATTCAATTTTTATCTTTGAGCCACAAATTCAATGTTACTTCAATCGTTTCTATGGCCGAACCTATTAATAACTTAGATGTTTCAGACTATAGGCATTTTCACTCTGGATGGCACCTGTATGACTATAGTAGAACATATTTTTATACTAGATGCAACATGTAGTAACAAACCGCATAATTTGATTGACATATTTAAAAGGTAGTATTTAAATATGTATAATTAAGTTAGTAGAAATACACTCAATAGTTTCTTTATTCATGGAAATTTCCAAAATCAGGTAATCCCATACGACTGCCTAGTTATATTCTCATCTTAAATATAACAAATAAAGACATTATTTATCATGAATGAAAATCTAATCAAAGAGTTGACTCATTTACACCATTTTTTCCCATTTTCATCATATAATTTACAAATTATTTATATTTTTAACTGATTAATTAATTTATTCTTTTTATATGATGACATAATACGGTAGTTGACTCATTCTAAATTTTGGTATTTTTCGTACAATGTTGTGGAACATAAGATAATTAAAAACAGTCTTGAAAAAAATTCAAAAATTGATTGAAAAATAAGCCAGTTGTAGGCTTCTAAATTTGAAGATACGGATAGAGTTGGGTGTATCGCTGTCTCTTTTCCTCTCGTAGAATATAATGTACAATATTAAAAATGACCTCACAACACAGTATTGCCGTCCTTCTCTATAGGTTAAATTTAAACTTTTATAACTCGGTCAATTTTTAAGATTATTGAAAAAAATTTTCCCTCTTCAGCAGCTTGTACCTTGAAATTGTGATTAATGAAATAAAAAAAAATTAGTCAAATATCCAATTTTATTTTCTATTTACATATGTATCAATCTTAACAGCTTAATGTGATTTAAAAGAGGTTATAAAATTGTGCAACAGGCACAAATCTAAATGCCTTTGGAAAAGGTCAGGGTTGGTTGCTGCTGCCATCCACCACACTGGCGATACTCTGTGTGCTTGCTAAACATTTATCTCAATAGGCAAGGACACGGCTAGTGCGTTTGTTATACAGTGAATACTGAATTTTTCTCAGCAAATACGAAGAAATGGTTTCAAAAATTTTAACTAAGAATAATAAATCTGCAAATATGGAATGCGCGAAAACTAGGTAAACAGTTGTTCTTCGACAAGTGTTAAAAACAGGAACATAAACAAAGCTAAGTAAGTTCTAATGAATCAAGTCTTTTTTCCTGTTTATTCTGCTTCAATAAAACTGTGTGTTGGTATAAAAAGTAAATTAAAGAAACTCAACACATCATGACGACTCTCTATAATGAAACTGCGAAGGTGGGCTGTTAAATAAACATATACGAGGTGTGTTCAGAAAATAACAGGAATTTTCGTTTTTTGAAAAAAAAAAATTATTTATTCGTCTACTTTAATGTCGTCGCCTTCAAAATAGTCCCCATTAGATTTTATGTACTTGTGCCAACGCTTCTTCCAATCCTCAAAACACTTCTTAAACTCGATCTTTGGGATAGCCTTTAGCTCTTTCAGCGATGTGCTTCTAATGTCATCTATGCTTGTAAAACAAAGGCCCTTTAAGGTTCTCTTTATTTTTAGAAATAAGAAAAAGTCACACGGAGCCATGTCTGGCGTATATGGAGGCTGGGACATTGTTACAGAATTGTTTTTGGCCAAAAATTCATGAACAAGCAATGAAGTGTGAGCAGGTGCATTATTGTGGTGTGAAAGCCATGAATTGTTTTTCAACAAATCTGGACGTTTTTTTCTGATTGCTTCACGCAAACGGCTTTGAACTTGTAGGTAGTAGTCTGTATTGACCGTTTGACCTCGTGGCAAGAATCATGATGCACTATGCCATTAAAATCAAAGAAGACAGTGAGCATAAGCTCCACGTTCGACCACACTTGTTAAGCCTTTTTCGGTCTTGGAGAGCCAGAGTGCCTCCACTGGGACGATTGATCCTTAGTTTCGACGTCATATCCGTAAACCCATGTTTCGTCACTTGTTGTAACACGTTTCAGTAATTCTGCATCGTCGTTGACTTCATTTAGTGACTCCTGAGCAACTTCCATTCACCGTTGTTTTTGTTCAAAATTCAACAATTTTGGAACAAATTTTGCTGCCACGTGGTTTGATACCTAAAACATTCATGGCATGAACCAATCTATATGCCAACATCATCAGCGACTTCTCTGATTGTGATTCGGTGATCGTTCATAACCATTTCTTTCACTTTTGCCACGTTTTCATCGGTTATTGACGTGCTGGGGCATCCGGGGTGTTCGTCACCTTCAATGTTTTCACGGCCATCTTGGAAACACTTATACCACTCGTAAACTCTTGTTTTACTCATAGCAGACTCACCATGAGCCTTAGTTAACATTTCACACACTTTATTTAATTTTTTATGCAAAATTTGATACAAATTTTTTGATACATTTCTTTTAACAAGCAAAAATCGCCGAGCTCGTAAAAACATGTCTAACCTTAGCGGTTGCCACGGACAAAGTAAACAATGAATACAGCTGAAAATTTTATCATACTTCAGGGGCATGTATACCAACATAATAAAAAAAATTGAAACACACCTCGCATATTTAAAAATTTCAATCTTCTTAATTGACAAAAAAATTTCTTTTTCATAATTTTGCACCGTCGCCTATTACTCCATTCTAATAATAAAAAATTATTAAATAATCTTTTTAGAAAAAGTTAAAATTAGAAAGATAAAATCAAATTATTTAAAAAAATAATTAAAAAGGCAAAGAACGTAGTAAATTATGCGAACGATGTAAATTTTCTTGTATTAGAATACTTATATAGGAATCTTGTATTAGAATCGTTTGTAATGATTAATTTGTTATATTCGTCAAACAACATCACACCTCTCTCTACAATGTTCTTCTCGGTTATGAGATTTGCATTCGAGCTGAGGGGTTTCGGACAGCAGTTTGTAATTTCTTCATTTAAAACAGTCATCATTCTCTGTTTAGTTTGAAAAAACAACTCGAAAAAATGAGTGTGAGTGAAAATCTAAAAAGTGAGTGCATCAAGCTCTTCAGGCAGGTACCACAAATGGCCCAAGATATTTTTTAAAGTCAATTTTGCTTTGGTGTTTTTTACATTTTCAAAACTTTTAAGCTCTTTTAAAAACCACAAATAATTGCTTAGTCCCAAATATACAGGAGCTCGAAATCAGCGTCTCATTGACATTACAATAACAAAAAGACAAATTTCTGTAATTGTTTTAAGTTCCCATTTGGTCATTTTGAACTGGTCTTTAAACATGGATAGTTTAAGGGAGTAAATTGCTTTTGCCATCCAGCATGCAAAACCAGCTGGAGCTTTGAATAATATTCCTTTAAAAGATATTCCTCCCAAGAATATAAATGTGAGTTTTAATAACTCCTTGTAATCATCACGAGGTCCATAATCTGTAATCTGTTAACTGTGTTTCAGCAAATGAAATTACTTGGTACACCTTCCACGCACCTAAAAGCTTCTGGATCTGAAGAGAATATGCTGAACTGTTTGTGGTTAATATTGGGCCAAGCAGTACTAAAACATTTAAAAACAATATGTCTGGCCCACTTGATACACCAAACACATGCAATACGAACGTTTCTAACATAATTACCATTATGTGGTGGCGACAGGCTAACCAAAGCAAATCTTTTTCCATTTTCTGCTTAAATAAGATTCAGGCATTCTTTTTCTTAACCTAGAGTTTACCACAGTAGTGTCAAAGTATTTAACTTGATTGTTTAAATTTCGAGACACAAAAGCTTCAAGCACAACTGAAACACACATAGGATATATGGCCACGACTAAGTTCAGGAACTGACAAAATTCAAGCCACACCCTGTCCTGACACTAAAATCGGCAAACAGATCTACAGTTTAATGACCTGTAATGTCTTCAATCAATTTGGGATGGTCCCAATGATTAGTGAGGGGCAATTTTGGCTTAAAATCTTTCAAGGACTGTACTACTTTTTTCCTCTACTTCATACTACTAACGAGGGGATGATAAATTTAATTTGAATTCTAAAGAATTGGTTTCCATACTTTTGAGCAACGAAGTCAAAGTAACGGTAATTGTCACTCAATTTAGCTTAATATATTCTTGCTTCAAAACATCTAACGATTTGATTTTTTGTAGCGTATTTACGTTTAGGCAGAGTTTCTACTATCACTGAATTATTTTCTTCATCGCTGCAGTCACTGGTGGTGGTCGATGAAGAAAGTATGCACTTTTCAGTTAGAAATTTGATACGCTCCTGTCTCTTTCTAAAATTCTTTATTATTCTTTCCGTTGAATATGAGCTTCTTTCTCCTGCTTTTAGCTACTTTTTTAAAACATGTTGTCTACACTGCCAATGAAACCAGGATCCTCAAAAATAATCTACTTTAAAGCATCGGCATGAGCTATATCAAAAAGATCATTCCTAATCTTTCTTTGAAGACCCTTCTGAACATTTCTTGTTTTCTTTACTTTCATTCAACTTATGCAATTCTGTAAAATATTTTTCTATCTTTTTTAATTTAGAGGGAAGACCCTCATTTCTAAATTGCCATGATATCGCACTCTATATACTATGCTAAACTACTGTTTTTCTATAAAAATGGCAGTGTGATATGGCCACTACTCAAAAAACAACAAATAAGGACTCTATAAGCAAGATAATGCTAAGGTAGTATTTAAAATATACCTTTCGCTGTCTTTATAGATGAATATCTGTTGGAGAACAGTCTATACAAACTATAATCGTCCACATCATTTGTCAAATCTCCGACCCAGATTGAGAATTCCTTATCATTTTGCACATTATTTTTGCTTTCCCTGGATGCATTATTCAATCTAAACCTGATAACAGGCATGGTGCCAGGTATCGGTTTCCCATTGAGTTTGTGCATAGCGTTCACTGCCTCCTCATCGTTGTTGAAGTGGACAAAACAGTAGCCAGCGGGTTCACCAGTATATTTGTTTCTCATCACTTTCACACTTTGAGGGAATTCTTGCATTCTATGGAATGCTGACATTATAAAACTTTCGGTCATGTCAGGCTCGAGCTGAAAAATAAAATTGGGACATATATCAGATTATGGAAATTTGTTGTACCTATCAAAAAGTTAAAAAATGATTAGGGATCAAAAATAAAAAATTGATATCTTGTAATGACTAGCTCAAAAACTATTTGACGTAGGCAGCATATATGTTATTCTTGCATATAATGACCACAATGACGATGCTGATATTTTATCTTTGGTGAAATTATATGTTCTTCCCGTTGTTGTTCTTGCTTTTTCGACTTTTTTCAAAAAATCTTTAATATTATCTGACTTATGGTGTTTTGCAAAACTTCAAGCAAACCATCGATGATAAAATTTCTCTAATTATGCCGACATATTTGATATTATAAGTTGTTTAATCTTTTTTCTATGTTCAGAGAATAAAGTTTGGTCTCCTTTTTTGTTTCTGAGATTAAAATAATCGCAAGAAATATGTATTTTCATTTTAATATTTTTTTTCGTTTATGTTAAATTTTTTTTTAGTTACAATGTATTTCCCTATGGTGCAGTATTACATTGAATGCCTGTAATGTTAACAATGTCAGAATCAAAAAACTATTGTGGTATTATTATTTGCAGACCATATCTTCGCTCCAAACTTACTTTAGTCATTTCACAATTCCTCCGAAACTACCACAGGTAATATTATGATGGAATGTAACAATGCAACTCTGGATTAAGGAACACCCCCCCCCCCCGCTTACACAGTGTCAGCACGTTTCAAAAGGTGAAAATAGATTTTTTTTGCATATAATTATATATTTCCAAGAATAAGTATATAAAATTTTAGGTAGACGAACTGGGACAGAGTGCATGGACCGAGTACTCTGATCAAACATCTATTGTATTCGAGGAAATCCAGACTGAGTCATTTTGTGCTGTTTATTGCATTTGTAACAGTAAATTTGTATTTACTCAACAGACATAGGTAGCGTGCATACTTTGTCTTTGAACGTGAAGTTTTTTCTGTTTTCTAAAAATTATTATTGTCACAATTTTTTTTTTAAATCTTGATTATAAAACCATAAAATCGTAATTCTCTTTGGGCGACATTGTGCCACAAAACTTCAACACCAAGAAGACCTGAGCATAGAACGAGCAAAATCCTGATGTAGATTTTAGCATACTTTAACTATAGGCAATCTGGAGTCATTTGCCAATAAAACACCAATACTTAAAGATTGTTGAAGCTATTATCACCATATATAAAGAGCTTTCAAAACCTGTATTATTGGAGTGGTGGGCAGCCAGCTTTACTCAAAACATTAATGAATGCCTCTGTTATTTAGTATGGTAAATAGCACCCAAATCAACTTATGGCGGTGCTGTCATTGTTGAATAGTTTGAATAATAATACATATTGTTAATTGCAATAATATTGCACTCAGCACAATAGATAATATCCATATAAGTCGTGCTGATGCCCTTATAAAAAGTTTACTACAAAGGACTGATCGTGGTTCTAAAGACATCAAGACTTTACAGAACCCAGATGAGAGAAAACCATCTTATGAACCTGGCATCGATGATGTAAGTATAATGAATTGTAAGGTAATATATATGAAATTGTAGTTCAAAGTAGAAACATCCATCGTGTTTGCATCTAAAAAAAACCAAAAATGTTTTCGTAATACTGGACCTTTAAGAGATTGCCATTTTGCAACAAATGTAAAAAAATGGCTACGCTTAACTATAATAATACTTCTCTACAATAAAAAATAATTGGTTTTTTAGTTTCAGATGAACTAAGCCTGAAATTTGAAATCGACCGTAAGGATATATTTTTTTGAGAAAAAAACTATACACAAGTGAAGGTCACTTACACATGATTTTTTTAAAATTTAATTTCGTCCTTTATTTATTCACAATATGTCTAACCCGCAATCGCCTTCTATTTTATGGTATCAAGCAATAAAATTATATTTTTTGGACAACCCTAATTTCGAAATCTCTTTGATGCAAGCAAAATATTCAAAAAGTTGTTTCTCTTTTTGTGTTGGCTTGCACATCCAAAAAATTATTATTTTCTTTAGGATAGCTTCGACGAGACGTGTGTTTTGATATCTAGTGTGCTTGAAAGATGTTGAATGTAAGTGTTTTGAGTCAAACATTCTAATATCGAGATGTAATTCGGAAGTTTAAGTTCATGATCTTTTCCTTTGTGATAAATGATAAAAGGATGAAGTGTTGACTTGCTGTTGGTCCAATAATTGGACTGAATTTCATCTTGCAGCACGAATGATATTTATCGGCAAAATAAAAATAATAACATTTCTTCAATTTTCAAGATCGATTTCATATTTTACGCACCTACTATATACATGTGAGTTCCTCAATGAATTCATATTTATATTCAATAACAGATTGTTAATCTATCTACAATCAGGCATTTCTTATATGTTAAATTATCTCTATTTTAATCTTTCAATATCTGTCTTAGTAAATCCTTAAAGAGATCGTTCCAAAAACAGTTTACGTTTATTCAAATCGAATTATAATAGGTTTCAGATGATTTTATAAGCGAGTTTAAATGTTTCACATCCTTCCAAGGTAAAATTGTTAAATCGGAAAAGTGTTTAGGTTCCACTTTTCATTTTTTACTAAAAAGGGTTTTGTGGTCCCAATGTAATATTTTATATATAAAATTTTGAAAATTTAGTAGATAATACCTTTCTTTCTAAGCATCGCTCTGTTCACATCAACACCGTTATATTTAATGAGTTCTATGGTTGTTAGATCTAAAGCTTTTCCTGACTTGGAATTAGGTAACTCCTAATAAACTTTTGGTTATGCTACTTTCATTTGTTATTGTACAAAATAAAGTTTTTTTAGTTCAAGAAAGGAAAATTGTGGATTTTTCCTTTCACTTCACAAAAGTGTTCCTTTGCTTATTGGGATAAGCCCAATGTGTAGTCACATGATAGTTACAGTTGAACACTACTTACCGACAAATTAATTTAATATTTGACAGTAACTCGTTCTTGTGCAAATCCTTGTCCGGTAATTTTGTCTGCCTTAAATAATTTCTCAGTATAATTTCTCATACCCTTTGTCAGTCGTACTTTTATGTACTCTGTCAATATTTATTGGCTGGACACCTTTTTTTATAATCCTATCCATTTTGCAAGAACAAAAGTACACTAACATTGGCGCATAGGTAAGAAAAATTCTACATTAATTGCACATTCCCCATACTAACCCACATTTATATATTATAAATGTGATATATTAATTTAGGTTATACAGTCAAAACCGTTTATGACGACATCGTTTAGAACAACATACCGGTTATATTGACCAAAATCAAAGGTCCCGGCTGAATGCTATACGATCGCCTCATCAAAAACATTGCTTTTTACGACATTGCTTTTTACGACATTGCTTTTTACGACATTGCTTATTACGACATACCTCTTTAAGCGACTACTTTTAACTAGTATTTTCGAAAAAATATGTCTGTTAGAGCGATCAGCTGAGTTTCTACTAAGCTGTGTTGTAAACAATTTGAATAGGTATCCACATCTGGCACACATAATGGTCAATCGCAAAAGTAAACAAAAGTGTAGGGTCTTTTGTAATTCTTAGAAACAAAACACGTGCGTGCAGTAGAGTAGTAATAGTAATAAAAGCCTGCTTCTTTATGTCTCAGTCAGTTTGTTACTTATCTGTACACAAGACGCACCAAAACATATTGTGGAGTTATGTATTTGTGAAATTTTTAACATGTCGCAAAGAAAAAGAAAACAAATTAATATCGAAGAAAATCGCGTATTGTGGCAAAGCTAGAAAGTGGAATTCCAAACAAAGACTTAGCGAAAGAATATGGTGTACCACACTCGACAATTTTAACCATTTGGAAAGAGAGGGAAAAAATTCAAACGCTTTATGGCAACAATTTTTTGAAAATTAAACGAGCCAGAACAACGAAGCATACCAAGGTTGAGGAAGCTTTGTTATAGTGGTTTAAATATCAAAGGACTAATAATGTGCCAATAAACAGACCAATTCTTTAACAAAAAACTAACGATTTTGCTCAGCTTTTTGGTGAAGATTTAGTTTGCTCGTCTAGTTGGATTCAACGTTTCCGGGCTCGGCATGGTATTGTGAAGCTGCCAGTGTTGACAAAAATGTTGTAGAAGAATGGATGACGCAAAAGTGGCCTACATTATAAGAAAGCTACGGACCAGATGACATTTTTAATGCAGACGAAACTGGAATTTTTTACAATATGACACCAGATAAGACTTTAAAGTTCAAAGGAGAATATTGTTCTGGAGGAAAAATGTCCAAGACGAGACTAACGATCATGGTTGTAGCAAATATGATAGGATCCTGTAAGAGAAAGCTTTTAGTTATTGGTAAATCTAAGAAACCAAGATGCTTTAAAAATATACGCTCACTGCCGGTAACGTATGAAAACAATATGAAGTCATGGATGACATCGGAAATTTTTAAAAGATGGTTACGAAACTGGGTCGCTGAATTAAAAGCAAACAAAAAGAAAATTCTACTTTTGGTTGATAATTGTCCTGCTCATCCGGCTGTTACTAATCTGACATGCATTAAACTTGTGTTCTTACCACCAAATGTTACATCTGTACTGCAACCTATGGACCAAGGTGTAATAAGATGTTTTAAATCTCATTACAGAAGACTACAAGTGTTAAAGTTAATACAAAACCTTGACACTAGCGACCAGAAAAGCTTTACGGTTCTTGATGCCATCTTGATGTTATCTGAAGCATGGGAAAAAGTTACACAAAACACTATAGCTAACTGCTTTAGACATGCTGGTTTTAAAGACCTCGTAACAATATCCTCAGATAATGTGACTGATGATGATGAAGAGGACGATATTTCTTTGGCTCAATTGGCTCAAAATTTACGCCCTGCTTTATCTACTATTGATGCAGAGGAGTTCATTGATGTAGATAACTCTATAGCAATTTGTGCACCAGCTACGAAGGATGATATTGTACGAGAAATTCAAGAGGAAGATGACGAACAGCAAGACTCTGAAGAACAATTTACAGTGCTAACTTTAAATGATGGTCTCAATGCTGTTAATGTTTGACGAAAGATTGTTCTTCTTAATGAACAGTTCCACATGCAGGGCAAATATGACGATACGCTAATTAAAATCCAACGTGAATTACAAAATATGTATGCACGACAGAAGTGTTCCAAACAGACTAAAATTACAGATTTTATGCATACAGAAAAATAATACATATACATATTGTTCTCTTATATTATACGTTTTACGTGAAATAAACAAAATGTAGTTTAATTTTGTACATAAATATATTTTTCCTATTAATACCTATGGATGAATATGTAGGTACTTACAGAATACACATTTAATAATACCGTAAATACTTTCTCGAAACATCATCGCTTGTTACGACTATCGGTTTTTACGACTAAATATTAGTAGTCCCTTCGATCTCGTTATAACAAGTTTTGACTGTATTTCCAAAAAAATTTCTAAAAATGTATACCAGCTGTTGATTTATGAAATAATTTAGAAAACAAGAACAATTTCCATTTAGAGTCAATTTATAATTTCAGTTCATTTTGAACCTACTATGGATTATTAAATATAATTTACTATAATTATCTAGTTTACATTAAATCGCATGCAAAATAAAAAATAATAACTATACAAATAAGGATATACAAAATAAAAAAAAAACTCATAGAGCCCACCTGCAACGAGTGATATAAGCAGAGCAATGGAGCAAATATACATTGTAAAAACCTTTAGAGGTACAAACTATATTACAAAGATGGGTTCGAACTTGAAGATTAAATATTAATGACTAATAACTTCCCAGAGCTATACAATATAGGAATACCATTTAGCCAGAAATTTCAAATTAACATGACCAAATAATAATTAGCCTAGATTATTGGACAGCTCGGTTGCAACACAATGACTTAAAATCGTTTGGCTGATTTTAATATAGTATTCATATCATATTAGAATAACTGAAAATCCTTTATTATTCATTAATAAAAGACGAGGCAAAATAAAATCAATCAAAGTCGAATAACGTTCAAATTCTAATGTTATAAATTCTTGGGATTTTATCATGACGTATATTATTAAAATGATAAATTTATTAAAAACCTTATAAATACAACATGTATAAAAAATATGCGAATTTTGAAAAATCTAGTGATACTTTACTTTCCTCAAATGTAGTATTTAATAAATAAATAATAAACCATCCACTTACACTGCCCATCCATAATTGGCATTGAACTTGCGCCATTGGTAATTAATAATGTAATATCACTGTTATAATAAAATTTAAAATTTTACTTAAACAAGTTCAACTCACGCGAGGGTAAATAAAAACATATGATAGGGTTATGTTGTAAACACAAACAACAGAATGAGGCCCAATTTACTTTGACTTATGGCCGTATTCCTTCTTACATATACATTAAAAAGGAATAAAATAATATTCAGTGTTTTACAGGTATTGTAACTCGTAGTTAAAGAATACTGAAATACTTTGATTGGTCCTCTTATCATGCCCGCCATAGTACTCTGAATTATTTTAGTTAAAATTCCCCCTATAAGATTGTAGAACAATTTTAATTAAAATTTCTTTTAAATATTCCTTGTATCTTTTTTCCTTAGAAAGTAACGCCTTAATGATTCCAATATACATATGTCTATAAATATGTATTATAATATATTCCATAATATGTGTAATAGATATATACATATTTTCATGTGAATATTTTTATAGTTGCCAATTAGTTTTTTACACGATTCGATCAAAAAAGTTTTTGATAGAGTTTTTGGCGGGAAATTAGTTTCGTCTAAGATTATCTGCTAATAATAAAATAATAATTATATGTTTGTATATCGTATTAATTTTTTTTCACTTAATATTGTAATAAACTTTGTTCTTAATAATAAATTACGGCAATAGTAAAATAAAATTACAATGCCAGAAACAGGAAAAAGGAAGAAAAATATCTCAAATATTGAAAATGGACATATGGATATGGTATGATATATGGCATGGATAATTATGTTGAATTTAAGTCATCATTTATTTGCCTAAATTTTTGTTTTAATAAAGTAGTGTTATTTTTATGAATATAAATTTGGTTACATTTCAAATATTTTTACAAAACTAAATTTTTCCTTAACTAAAATAAAATTTATACCAAATCTTATTGAGTATCTATTTACAAAGATTGCTCACTGTTTATTTTAGAAAAAATGGATCTTACATAAGTTTCTCGTACAAATGATGTTTTTGTAATATTTTTATGTGGTGTTTTCTCACAAAATATTTAATTTACAAATTGTCATGCCTATCTAACAAATAAACTCTTAATAATCTAAAGGGCTTTTTTCTTTTATTACAGATTTGGAATATACATTCAACAATATATTATTTCAATTTAAAAAAATACCCGAAAAGAAATTCAGGTTGTGAGAAATGCCAGCTTTTTTTCAGCTTTAATCAACGAAGACAAACCTAAACACAACATAGTCCTTTTTTATGATGGTAGATACGGAGTGTGCACAAAAGAGATAGAAGTGCACATATTCATTTCAAGATGATAGATGCATATTTTTTTTTGTTAGTGTACAAACAGACGCACTTTTTATACATTATAATAATAATCGACATAAGACATTAAGCGAAATTGCAAAACATGGTGAACGAAATTGCAAACACAAATAACACTGTAATGATAACGAAGACAACTAGTAGCGGACTTGGTTAGAGAAAGACATGAGGATTTTGAACTCGAAAGACAAGAGAAGAGAATAAAAAGTGGGTAAATACATTTTTCAGTTTTCAAAGTAACTTTGTTTTACTGGTCTGCAATTAAAAGGTAATTGTGAGCTACACCATTACAACTGCAGCAGTTTATTTATGAAATAAATATTATTATTAAATAATGATTTATATAATAATTTTTAATTAATATTTTTGTATATTATTTTTGTATCTGAGAGGCAAGAGGCGACTTTTACATTTGTGACCTTATTCAGTCAGTACTATTAGATAAGAGAGCAGTTATAACAGTTGCGTAACTACAGGTGGCAAGTCGGCAAAATGCCACGGGCCCCCAGCCGGAAGGGACCCCGGTCAGAGGAGAATCCCAACTCTCAACATTTATTATTACACATTTAGTAAAAAAAAAAGTTTTGTCTTTAATTTATTTAAGTTACCTACTTAGTTGCATACACAAGTAAAAAATGTATTAAATTTCAATGCATTTGTAAAAAAAAAGTTGTTACCAACTTTTAGAATGTATCCGATAGAGGCGATAGATAATAAAACGCTTGCCACCCACGCCTGTTGGTAATACCGCCAACCGTGATGGTAATTCCCCGAGCATCAGCAGTAATACCATTGATATTTCTACTGATGCTCGGGGAATCCCCTATTCAAGTTTGTATAATGAAATGAAAGACTCCATTATTCTATTACGCAAACCCTCATGCAGTGAGCAGTTTATTATTGTAAGAATTGATTGTTTGTTGTAAGTGAGGAGTGAGGATATATTTAATTTTAATAATTAAAATTTAATTAGTTAATTGTGAAAATAGGTTGACAATGTCTACTCGGTAAGAATTTTATTCTAATATTTAAAATAATTTATAAGATAAAATTGCACGCTTGAATTGAACATTGAACAATCGGTGGACTTTCGTTAGAAACATTTTTACGGTCGCTTTTTTGGCATTTGTTAGCAATCAGATTTTTCATTTAATGAAAACTATAGTATTATTATAAACTTTTTACGGTATTGTTCTAGAAAGTATCAGAGTGGAAGCGAAAAACGAAAGCGAAAGAAGGAGTTTGAAGAACATAATAAAAGTTACCTAAAATAAGTCAGTACTTTAAGAATCAAGATAGTATAGAAGAATCAAATGAACAGCGCGTCGTAAGGGCAGAAAATGATGTCGTCATAAGTGGCAATATTGCAGAGCCCAATAACAGTGAATATTTAGATTCAGAGCAACCATAACCAGGTACAAGCAAATCTCCAAATGAATCATTTTTGGAAATAGAAAAATTAAAATCTTTACCGTATGTTACTGATAAAGGTAACTTTAAAGAACTTAATGATCAAGTAAAACGGTTTGTAATCGAAAACGGACACTGTAAACCAAAAGGCGCCTTTTTAAAGGACAGTAACAATAGATCTTTCTTGAATAGATATTATCACACTGTTTCTAAATCTGGCGTAAAGTTAGAACGTACATGACGTAAAAAGCATATTGTGAACCATGTTGGTTATTCACATATAGGACATCTAAAAATATTCAAAATATTTGGATGGAAGGCTATGATGATTGGAAACATATTGTGGAAGAAACATAGAAAGACATGAGAGATCGAAAGAACATTTGCATTCATGTTTTGTACATCGACAGTGGCAGTTACATGGAACACTAGATGAAGAGCAAGAGTCCATTATCAAGAGAGAAAAAAATTTTGGCGCCAAGTACTCACTAGACTCCTTGATGTTACTCTGACACTTTCAACATGTAATTTAGCTTTTCGTGGCCATAGAGAAACGGTATATTGCAACAATTCAGGTCCAAAAGGAAATTTTTTGAGTATTGTTGAGTTATTAGCCAAATACGGTCCTATTTTACAAGAGTTGTTAAGTAACCTAAAGGGCCAGATTAAATACTTGAGTCCAAGCATACAAAATGACGTCATTGCTGTTCTGGTTCAAACAGTGGAAAATGCTCTGATAAATGAAATAATAACCGCACCATTTTATTCCATTTTATTTGATACTACTCAAGATATTTCCAAAACAGATCAATTATGTGAACTTTACCGTTACTGTGTAATCGAGAAAGATGAAAATGAAACTCCAAAGGCGCTCGTAATTAAAGAGTCATTTTCAGGATTTCATGAGGTTAAAGACCAAACTGCCTTAGCAATGTCCAAGCAGATAATAAAATCCATAAATGATAAAAATATTTCTCTGAATAAGTGCCGTGGACAAGGGTACGATGGAACTAATACCATGAAAGGCACTTATGGCGGACTTCAAAAACTCATTTGAGATATAGAGCCAAATGCGGTGTATGTCTATTGTGCTGCTCATAATTTAAATTTGGTGGTAAATGATGCAGTAAAACAGGTCATAGAAATACAAACATTATTCGAAACCGTGCAACAAATTTATAATTTTATTGGCCATAGTATTAGACGATGGAATATATTATCTAGTTTTGTATCTGATAGCAAAGAAGGAGAGACTGGGGTATGCTCAAATTCAGTAACATTAAAAACAATGAATCCAACTAGATGGGCAGGACGCTTTGATGCCATGTTTGCTTTAAAAGTTCGGTTTGTTGATGTTCAAAAAGCGCTTACAAAAACCATTTTATTAAGTTCCAAAGCAGATGAGACAAATGAAGCTATCTTGCTGAAGAAGAAGGTAGAAAACTACAATTGTATTATGTTGCTGGTTTTCCATTGCAGTCTTACAAACCACAGACGCGGCTTCTAAAGCACTTCAATCTAAAGCCATCTATCTTTCAAATGCTTCAAAGCGTTTGCAAGTCTGTCTAGAAGAACTTGAAAAGTATCGACATGAATTTCAAGATTTGAAAACGGAAGCAAATAGTATTGCAGTGAAATGGTCTATAAACTCTGAATTTCCTAAAACTCGTCAGAGAAAAGTGAAACGTCATTTTGATGAAATTTGTGAGGATGAACGTCTCCAAGATTCTGAAAGCTTGTTTAAAGTGAACGTATTCTATCGTGTATTAGACATCATCATTAATTAACTGAGATCGCGTTTCCATGGAATGAATGAAATTGTTTCCAATTTCAGTGTCTTGCCACCTGCCACTTTGTAAAATTTTAATGATACTGATTTATTGGAAAAGGCTTTGGCATTTGTCCATCTATATGAAAAAGATATATCCATCTCGTTTTCCAAGGAAATTCTCAGTTTTTGATCCTCTTTTAGATATGAAATAGAAAAGTCATCTTGCTGACTTATTAATAATAAAGAATCATTTTATATTGCGCTGCATTTCTGTTATTTCTTACCATTCCTGTGACTACCGCTAGCGCCGAGCGATCATTTTCGAAACTGAAATTGATTAAAACTTATTTAAGAAATTCTATGGAAAGAGAACGGTTAAGCAACTTGGCTATTCTATCCATCGAAAATTCTGTGGCTCGAAATTTGAACTTTGATGATGTCATTAACACTTTTGCTGAACAGAAAGTCCGAAGAAAGGAATTTTAATAATTGTAATTGTGTACTTCAACTACAATTGTGATTTCAGTTCGATATGTACTTTAAATAAGGTCTCTTTAATTTAAAGTGAATTATTAGAAAATCAAATAAGTATAATTATAAAGATCGTATGTACCTACATCACGTAGTGATTTTTATTAAACTCTGACAAGTAAAAGTGTGTACTTAAATAAGTTTTATGGAATAAAAAATACTATTAAGTATTGTTGGTTCAGCTTCTTTATATTGGGGGGCCCATCCGATGAATTTGCCACGGGCCTCGAGCGGTATAGTTACGCCACTGCATGCAGTAGTCTTATGCCATTTATTCAGTGAGAAATATCGACAGCAATGGGTTGTAAATTTCACAAAGTAGAGTATATACTCAAAATGAAGCAAAGTATGTATATAATATCTTTTGAAAAAACCACACGCAAAAAGACTATTTACACTCCAGATCAATGGCTTAATCTGATTTAGTAAACAAAAACAAAATGGAGAATCTGAACTTAAAAGCTCTTAATGAAATACATGTCTATCGTGTTTCATTAGATAGTAAACTTTGGATAAAAACAGAGGTGAAAAGATAGTATGAACCGAATTACAAAAACACAGGTCAATAAAAATATTTTAAATTACTGCCTCATAATGTAACTAGATATAACAACAATAGGAAATGTCAATTTTAATAAACAATTTTGAATCTATTTTTTACTGAATAAAATCAGGAGTAGTCTTCTCAAATGCCCAAAACATTATTTAAGGTTATATTTTTTCAATTAAAAGAAAAAAATTATAAAATTAATTTTTGCAAAGTGTACTTAAATTTTATATTTTATCACCAGTTAATTTTCTTAAATCTCTAAATTTATTTTATAGGTATATGATACTACGTTTAAAGTGAAATTTTTCAATGCCTCAAAAATATTTTTAATTTAATATAGGATTTTATAGAAAGAAAAGACACAATTACATGAAACTACGTGATGTGAATAATGAATTTCTACAAAATTAACGCCAAATATGAATTTCTACAAAATTAACGCCAAATATATTCAATATTAGAAAGAAAAGACATAAAAAGCTGAAATTATAAAGATTCTAACGATTTCCTTTACATAAAAATATAAATTTTAATTTTATATTTTTTGGGTCAAAATTATTAACGTAAAACTGACCAAATTAGTTCCGATGTTCACCACAGGTTTCTGGTTTTTATGGGTACACTTTATGGTTTTTCTGGGTATATACAGCTTTAAAGTCACATAAACTTTGGTACAATAGATATATATTTTTTAATTTAAAGTGCATAACGCGAGTACAAAATTTACTTATTTAGACTATATTTTAAAGCGAAAATGAAAAAAACATATAACTGTGTGACTCTTCATTTATAAATTATTGTAGGTAAACATCGTATTGTTTTTTAAATATGGGATATTCACAATATTTGCTAGGAATTTACCTATGTGTCAGGGTTATCAACATTGTTATTTTTTAATGAACAATTTTTAAAAATACATTTGAGTTCTGCTCTTTGCAGTTTTAAAAAATATACTTAATAATATATTATTAATAATATATTAATAATATATTTAAATATTTAAAAAATATACTTGAATAAGGTGGAGAAACATTGAATCCTAAAACATTATCACAAAATGAGCTTAATGACCAAATCAGAGACTTAGATCTTTCAAAAGAGTTGCTAGCATCAACATTAAAAGAAAAAATTGCCTATCCATTGATGTACAATTTTTGAATGAAGTGACATAATGAGTTATTGTAATTTTTTTTCTTCGGATAAAAATTTAGTATTCTGCAATGATGATGTGAGTGGCTTACTGACTTTGATGGACTTGAAGACCTATCAAGCAAGTGATTGGCATTACTTTATTGACAGCAGCAAAAGAAGTCTAAGGGCTGTCCTGTTACACAATGGCAATAAACATGCTTCTGTTCCAGTTGCACACTCTACTTTTATAAAAGAATAAACTAAATTCATATCTTTTACAGAAAATAAAATGTTGAACATAAGCAGGTGATAAGCGTCGACTTGAAGATGGTTAATTTTTTGTTACGTCAACAAAGGGGCTATATAAAATACAAAGAAATTGGCCTGTTAGAGATGCTTCAATCGTTGGTGAAAGGAATGTGATAAATAAGCCTTTGGTTCACCGAGAAAAAATTATTCTTCCGCCCTTACACATAAATTTAGGGCTAATGAAGCAACATGTTAAAGTTCTGGACAAAAATGGTCAATGTTTTCAGTTTATTTCTCAGAAATTTTCCAGATTAAATACTGAAAAATTAACAGTAGGCGTTTTTAATGGACCCCAAATACGTCTATTGATTAATGACTCCACTGACTTTCGAGATGTCTATGACCGAAGTAGAGCAACTTACTTGAAAATATTTTGCAGCGGTTGTACAAAATACCCTCGGAAATTGCAAGGCTGAAAACTATGTGGAGTTAGTTGATGAAATGCTCACTTTCGACAGTATAGAATAGATCACTTTCGACATAACCTAGGAGATCTTAGTAAAGAACAAGGAGAATGTTTCTAACGTAACATTTTGATATTAACTAATTGGACATACTTAAGATCAGGTCTCAAATGCTAGGCACCAAAATGTGTGTAGGTCTGTGCTTTCATCATAACTTCATTTTATCTTAATCCCCCAAAACAGGCATGACATTCAATAGATCTTCCTGAGCCTAGTGCATACAATGAGCTTTTCTGCCCAGAATATCTTGCTATCGTACTAATATACGTATGCCATTTTAAGTCAGCGCATGGCTACATAAAAACCCATTATTGTGCTACATGTCTGTTGCAATTAGAGATTAAATAGATAGTGATTTGGCTGGATATCCAGCGCAAGTTGTATGCATTGCAAATCACAACCTATCACCGTGGCTCAGCTATTGAATATGTGAGGGATGAAGGACCAGGTGTATTTGATTAGTTTACTAATAGATCATGTCACAACACACATTATTTACGTTTTTCTTGAGTGATTGTTCCTTTGAAAATGGCATTGGTGAAGAAAAGATTGCTAATTTGAGAGTATTCTGAAATTTTTAAGAATAATAAGTTGGCTGTGTGCTTGTTGTGTGTTTTTTGAACTCGCCATATATTAAAAACATAAGCATTGAAATATACAAGTTACTGGAATTGATTTAACAAAGTGACAATAGACAGTAGTCAAACTGACTGTATTGAGAAAAATTCTGTCACACATAAAGCAAAACATTATTTAAAAATTGTTAAAGTGGTGGGAAACAAACGACAATCAGTATCCAATCCTAGCAAAATTTGTTAGTATTTATCTTTTATCTCCTTGTGCCAGTATTCGGTTAAATACTGAATATTATTAAGAATAACCAGATAGGCTGGATACCGGATATCTGTTGCATCTCTAGTTTTCATGGTTCGCTGAATATGGTTATGGACCAAATTAATACACTACGCTTATTATGATGTATAAGTCGTGGACCAATTTATTAAATTACACTTATTATGATGCATAATGTATATATTTTAACTTGGTTATTTGTCATGTTTTTTGTTTTTGTTGTGTTGCACATGGATATTAAAATTATAATGATGCCCACCAGAGCATTGAATAATTTTTCAACACGGCTTCCATTGCAATCGTGGCTCACGGCTAGTGATTTAGCAGAAAAAATACATGTTTTTTCAAACTCGGTTTAAATTGTACCACAATGCAATTTTCTATCGGTATTCTATTTTTAAAATTTTATGAATAATACCAAATTTCCGGCAGTCCACCAATATATAAAATTAATAAAATACATCTAAATGCGGCTGTAAGTAATCGAGAAGTATTAACTCCTGTTCTAAATTATATTTACGACAACTTTACGTGAGAGTTCATTGCAGAGTTACAAATTAATTAAGTGCATATGTTGTTAGTCTTATAATGGATCAAGTACACACAAAATTAATAATAAATGAATCATAAATAAACAAGTAAATCCACAAAATTTTTATGATTTACTTTTGACCCTTGTAACATACACTGATAGCAATAGTGAGCGCCGTTTCTGTTTCTTTCCCGCATGTGTACACTTCTTGTCTTATTTTATCGTGTTCATCTATCTCTCTCGGTTGTTCGTTCTGCATATATTTTCCAATAGACTAATAAGGGGTAATAAACATTGCGTGAAGAATGTTGCCACCTTGAAAATTTAACTCGCACCGCACTGAAAGAAATTTCACTTCAAAAATGAAACTAAATAAAACGAAAACACAACTTCGGCCTCTATATTTGTTCATTTATTTTACATAGAAAAGCATATCATTGAAGAACGTTATAAAAAAACATAGGCCATTTCAACGAAGTATCACTGAAATGCGATACTCAGTTCTTTTAAACGATACAATTCAACAACAACGCTAACGTTACTATCCACGAATAGAGCCTGGTAAAAACTTTTCTGAGCCTGGTAACAAATTTTCATTACTCCAATCGCAACCAGTATAAGGCAGTTTACAAGCTTATTACGATATTGTCACACCAGTTTTTGCGCTTTTATCACGTGCTTTGATACTATCAGTATCATTAGTCTTGTTGCGAAACTATCATACGATATATTAAAAGTAAATACTTGATGTCAGATGTCTAATAGTGCCACTTGCTTTACGATTTACTACTAAGAATATAGAACATACATATTAGTAAACAAGAATTCTATTTCTGAAATAACTACAATAATAATTTGAGTTCAAATTAAATTCAATTTTGATGGTTTTATATACATTTATTTAACCGTTCGAGTGCCGACGAGCGCCATCGCGCTCGTGCGTGTACTAACTAAATTTGCCATGAGCGCTATGGCGCTCGCGAAATCAGTTGCTGTTTAGCACACGTAGGGGAGGTCGCTCACACGCATTGCTAATTTTTTATATTTCTATGTGTTACATAAAGTTCAAATTATAATATTATTAGTAATTACAATATAAAAAGGATCCAGGAAAAGAACATTTTTAACCCATAATGTGAGAATACGAAAATAATTCGAGTGAAAATGATCGTTTTTCAAATTGTGAAGAAAGTGATAGTGGGAGTGACATTGTGGTGCGCTCACAATTTGGCGTAATGTAAATTTTGAGTGATAGTGATAATAGTGACGATAACAATTATTTTGCTGATATGGAGGATGTACCGGACTGCGAAAATACGATGTGACCTTGATTTCAGTTTTTGTTATAATTTTTGTTCACAATATATATTTCCATAATTTCTTTGTATTTCATTATCCTTGTACAAGTTTTTATTAACACCGAAAATCCTTGTACAAGTTTTTGTTAATCAATGACATCGTATTAGGACTTAAATGCTTATATTTCTAATTAAAAATGTTATTTTTTCAGTTTTAGCCTTTTTTAGATTATCATCATATATTGACAACCTGAATGAAACATGTTACATTCGGAAATATCCGTTATATTCAAAACAAATTATTAATGAATGTATGAATGAATGAAGAATGAATAAAAACTTTATTAAAATTAATCGTTAAGGAGATTTTACGCTCAAAATATTAAAAAGAAATTACTGTTGACATTTTCACACATACTGATTTTACTGAACTGTATTTGTAAACAGTTCGTCGACAAAATTTTGACAAGTACGACAGTGCAGTAAACAAAATAAAACAACACAATCTCAATACATCAAACTATAATCTTTAATCACATATTCCATACGTAATAAGAGGGGTAATTTATAATCTCATTGCTGATTTTGGTAACATTCAAGACACTTCTAACGTATCATTGGGGAACCATTTCGAACTCTCAAGTGCATCCCACAGACATCTGTCGTATTCCATAACTTCGTTGTTCAGCTGTTCAACATCAATTGGTTTTCTGTGATCTGTTTAAAAAAAAAATTGTTTAATTTTATTTTTAATTACACTGGAGTATTTTATTTTTGTAAAATAAAAAATTATTTATTTTACAATATTTAATCCACCCAGAAATTTAATAATTTAACATTTGTATGGGCAAATAATGTACTTTGATAAATTGAATTTGGGGTTAAATCAGACTATGGCCAGTTGTCATTAAGTTGCAATATTTGGATTTTAAGGGTTTTTTACTTATCTTATTGTCATTATTTACTAATTTAATTTTGAAAAATTTGATACACTAATATTAGTTTAGAGATCTGAAGCGATATTAGTACATGAAGAATAATATATTAAATTGAATACTGGTTTTCTTAATTAATACACGACATCTACACTCAATTTCAGAACCATAATACTGATTCAACTTAACCATAATATTGATTCAACTTACCGACTAAAGCCAGGTCATCATCAGGCGGTGGAGCCTGAGCGCTCGTTGTGTCTACGGATGCCTGCTCCATTGCTGCTTGGGTCTGGTCTCCAGCTCCGGTGTTGTAATAGCCATTCCATGCTTGGTAGTTTTGCCAGTATGTTGATGGATCATAGTATTGACTGTATTCTTGTTGCTAGAATAAATGATAATATTTTTTTATTGTACTATAACCAAAATTTTACTTATTGAAAATGAGAATAGTTGTACACAAATTTTTGATGATATGGAAACTGTTAATCTATATCATTAAAACTAATAGTAGACTACTTTTTTAATTAAAATTAATACATGTTGAGTGATGAAGACAGTGATTTAATGTTTCCTTAGCTTACCATCTTAGAAAGCACTATAAATTCATATAACTTCTATCTCGAAAAGAACCTATGTTATAGGTTCTTTTGGAGATTGAAGTTATCCAAAAAAATAAAAATCTCACCGAATTCCCATAGTTAGTACCACTCTGCATAGCTGATGGCTGTGCCGATGGATTCGCACTATTTTTTGGTCTAGGCACTGCTGTACATATTTTGAGAGGTTTCATGCCAAGTCCCACATAGCCATTCATCGAATACAGTGCATTGAGTTGCTCGGCCTCATTTCCAAATCGAACGAAACCGAAACCTTTACTGTAGCCGGCATTGTCTAATATAACTGCAAATAATTCATTTTATCTTAAATTTTAGTTGTAAACTAACAAAACATTGCTACAAAATCAAAAACAAATTTTGGGATCCTATCATTGCAGTATGCCTGTAACATCGCTTAACAAATGTAATATCTGATATTCTTGTTGTCACACATAATTCACTCCAATATTCATATACTATGAAGCCATAAAAATAATCATGAAGTTTTTGTTTGACTTCAATGTAATGCTTTGTCAAGTCTTGTTGAGACTTGCTGTAAGTATTTATGCTTAGTAAATAGCGTCAAAATAATTCAGTCTACACTATTTACTATGCATAAATAGACTAAATAATTGACTTAATAGTGAATTAAATACTGTACTCTCGAAAAAGTAATTGCTTGAGGATGAAGCGGTGCTTTTGTGTATGTGGTACTGACTCGTTTGAAGATTGTGTTATAGTAAAAAAAATCTGTTTCTTTTCACAAATACAGAAGCAATCAGAAAATGGTGGTTTCATTCTGCAAAATAAGAGAAGAGGAAATTGTTAATCTTTGCAGTTTATTGTCTTCTGTTAATTTATCGGGAACCTATTTGCTCAGCTCTCGTGGCTTTCCTACTTGATGTATGTTGCATCAATTGTTTCATAGTTCACTAATATTTTTAAAGTTCTCGGAAAGTGACAGATTATTTTAATTCAACTATAGTTTATAACTCTTTATCATCAATAATGTAGGGTCTGTAGGGCTGCGCAGCACTTTTTTTAGCACAAAAGCAAACATGTTCTTAAATGGACTAATGAACGTTTTAATTATATTGATCTGAAACCTATGAAACCCTCTTAGCAAACTCTCGTTTTTCCATTAGTCAGTTTTTTGTATCGTGTATAGCTAATAAATTAATAAATATTTTAGTACATAAGTAAATATAGCGTAATATAATACTGCTACTTAAGCTCGATATTGTGGTAAGCTGTCGATAAATGTGTGAACACCAAAATTTGCGAACGTTTGTTGCGAGCGGGATAAGAATATGTGACTCAAGCGTGCAGCAACGAGAATGAATTTGACACCTCCGTGAAGATTATGAGTAACACATTGTTATTGGCACGTTTAAAATTCGTTTGCTTCCAACTAGTGACATGTGTTTTCACACAGTGCAGTAAATATACCACTTTTTTTTCATTCTATGCATGTTGTTTTTTCTTCTGTGCATGTGTACATGTGTAACAATGAATGTGTCTATTATTCATACAGGTTATTCTGTGCAATAAACCATGTATATTTGGAGTATGTCTATAAAAAATTTAATTTTTTTCATTGATTTCGCAGCTTTAATATTTGTATTTTAAAAACATTAGAGAATATTCATATTATTTTCTAATCAATTTGATCCACAGAATCATAGACACATTCTTTATTACACCTGTATATTCACAGCCAAAAAAACTTTATGTCTGCATGTACAGATGGTACTTGCGCCATCCCTAAGTATAAGAACCAGATTAATTATCTAACTATCTTGTATAACTCTGATGTCTTAACGAGATTTGACAGTACATTAAAATTGAACAAAAACCATACAAAATTGTTTGGTCACCTGATAAAGGAAAATATCTAACTTCACAACTAGTACTGCGATTCAAAACTTCATTACGTTGGTTAATTTCACATTATCATGTGAAATATTCGAAATATTAAATGACTGACTAGGATGCATTATCATATAGCGCGTCCCTGTCGGTCGTGAACTATTAAAGCTCACTGGGGAAGACATCATCATTATAATTAAAAGACTTTTCAAGTGAAACGGGCGGTATGGGTTATATGGCTGACTATTTCTTGACGAAGAGAGGTGACAGGAGGAAAAAACGAGGCCTCAATTGTTCTTATAACTTGTACTTTATTACACTGAATCAATGTTTTTTAAACACAAATAATTTACTGATTAAAACAGAGTGGGTTTAAATTTTTTCACCCAAATTTATAGACCACTTATTATACAATCTTAACTTCTCTACTAAGGTAGCCAAGAGCTTAATCCTAAATAACAACCAAAAAAGAAACTTCCCTATGTTGATTCATTCAAATTTATAACATATTGAAGTAATTTCTTATTTAATCCTTATGTCGCTATAATATAATATCAAATTGTGGAACACAATCTTATATAAGGGTTTAAAGTTTCCTTTTCGTTAATATAGTCTCTGTTTATATAGGTGCCTGTGCGGCCCTCTTTTTATATAGCTGTATGTCCCCACTTTGTCAGGGCAAAAAGGGATTTTATTCATTTTTTTGTATAATAATAAGGTTGTTTGCAACATGTATAAAAAATATTTCTGATTAATATTCTATTATTATATATATTAAAATAATCTATTATTTTTTTTGCGTTAAGAATAATGATAACAACATTTCACTGCAATAAATTTTGTATAAATATTTTTATTTAATGATTGAAATGAAAAGTAATATTGTGTTTTAAAATCATAGCTAAACACCGAAACACGAATTATCCACCAACCAGAAAGCGTGATGTGAAAATGCCACATTAATCGTAATAATATATGGCCAACTTCAAGTATTTGTGTGAGTAAGATAGCGCAATCCCATAAACATTTATCTGTCATTATAGAACGATGAAGTATTTGAAAGAGACAGAATCTCTCCTTTTCAATTAAATTGTTTGTTCAGGATATTGTGACGTCATCTAATTTATATACTAGAGACGGAAATAATTGTTATTTTCATATACCTGTTATAATGAATAACATAATATATACCTGTTATAATGAATAACAGCAATGCTATTCACTGTTGTAAAACAAAGGCTTTCATCTCGCCCATGAAGAAAATTCCCAACAGCTCAACTAAACTGCACATGAGAGATAATCTCTACAATCACAAGACTGAGAACTGGACACCTGAAAGTTATGAAAATCATGACAGACGGAACAAGGAACTACTCCTCAGCATGCCCAAACATATATGCAACTAGACACCCAACATCTACTTTGCTGTCCAGCAATTGCATCAGCTCTCTTCAAAATCAATGTCAACTGGATTGAAAACACCCTATTCTCGGACAAGGCTCTCTTTGGTTCCATCTGAAATATTTTTCTTTTTTCTTCACTTTGTTGACAAACCACAAACACTTCAAGAACAACAACAATGAATAATACTTTTGATTAATCTATGTTAAAAGAAAGTTTACAACCACATAGTATTTTCTTAGTTCGAAAGTTCATTCATACTTCATGCCTTACCTTCTCCAGGACTAAGTTAAAACACTTTTCATACATGGTAACATAGCACATAACAATTTTTTCCTGTTTTGAAGTTGATGAGTTGAATTCTTTTGTAAGTTCACGACAGCCATCTAATATAGAAAATTGCTGGTAATCTTTAGTGAATAGTAACATCAGTTTTTCATCAATACGTTTCTTTTGCTCTAAACTTATTTTCTTAGATTGATTGGTTGGATGTGTAGTGGACGCGTAACTGTGGTGCGAAGAATGGTTGAAAAATTTGTTGGCTGTATGCTCGATTGATGTCGATATACTAGCGACAAATCCTTTGTTACATTTTCATCAATAGTTTCCAAGTGAACTATTGGCGCACTGGGTACTGCCGCTTGCCATGATGTTCCGACAATATGCTTCGATTGTAAATGTTTATAAAAAAAATTAGAAACTGTTGATTTGTCAGAAAATTTTCAATTACAAATTGTGCAGGTAGCTTTTGGGTCACTTCGCTCTCCAATGTAAAAATAGTTTCACACTTCACCGTTTTTTCTCCCACAATTCACATTAGAAAACATAGTTTTTTTTAGTAATGTGAAAAACAAATGTATATTTATAAATTATAAATAAATGATGCAATTAAAGTCAAACTAATAACTAACTTAAAAAAAATTACAATATTTGAAAAGAAATCACAACTATGCTCGTGACAATAATTTGAACAAAACGAAACAATATTGCATACAGATTGCAGTTATGTTAGTGATCAACGGCAGAAGATTCAATGAATATTACATAGGTAGAATTAAAGTAATGGTATGGATTTAACTTTGTAGTAATTAACAATTTATAATCATTCGGTAAAAATCCATGTCGTTCGGTAATGTTCCATCGATATGAAACAAAAGCATAAAACAAATAACACATAAAACAATGAATTGCATTAAGGAATGCGCTGTTTCCAGTTCCCTTTATTCAGATAACGAGTGACGGCTGCTACTTGGCAATAAAGCAATACAATATTTTAACATGTAAAATAAACTATAATGTTGTTAATAACATAATCCGATCATTCCAATCAGTAATAGATGTGAATCACAGCACAGGTATGGATTTTAACATTACATTAATAGGCTTCACAGAACAGCTTATTAATGATTCGATTTCTTTACTAAGCGAATAACAGCCATTGTACGAGAGCTGCTCGTCAATACCGAAACATAATATTTTAACATGTTAGTCAAGCATAACGTTCTTTATTAACACAATATCTGTATATCGCAATATTCCTTCCAGTCGATATTATGCTATCCATACCTGTTACATTATAATTCTGTCATCACTATTATATACAATGTGACTAAATGTTTTGACGCCAAATTTATCAAGCAATAAAAATAAATTAGAGCATTCGATTAAGCTTAAAATATATTTCTCAGGGAAAATTTCACAATTATAGGTTTACGGCATATTTGGAATAATTTAAATAATTTTTAAAAAATTATAAAATGCCCTTTTATTTTCAGTTAAAAATTATGTAAAAACTCTGATAGAGATATTTATTTATTTCAAAATGAGACTAAATACAAATTCTCATTTCACTCACTCTTCTCTCAATTTAATTATTTCGAAATTCCCAACAATATTCCATCCCATTTTTCACAGCCTTAATGATTAAATTGCAAAAGATTCTTTCTTACTGATCACCCAGAAGCCTTCTCTTGGCATAGGAGCCAAATTTCATATTTGTCAGCTTTATAGTTCTGGACATTTCATAGTCAGGTAAGTGAGTGGGTGATAATTAATTATATCTTTTTATAAATATAATACGCTGTGCAGCATCATCAAAGCGATTTGGCTTGGAATATTGAGCAATACTGAGTATAATTCTGCAGAAATAAAAATTTACTACACTGATAATTCAGCTCTTAAGTTTCTTTTTTATGGATATGACAATAAAACTAAGATAATAAGGACCTCAGTAATAAGATTCTCAGTAACCCAAATAAAAAAATATTATAGACCCAAAGAGAAATATTGTGGACCCAAATAAAAAAATATTATAAATTATTTTTGTCTTATATTGTCAAGCTTAATAAAAAAAGATGTTTACTATATCAACAACCAACCAACTCTGTATAACTGCATAAAAGTCCAGGCGTTCAAATTATATTTATATAAATCCGTAAAAGACTTCATAATATTTTGGAAATTGCTATTTAAGTAAAAATGCATTGTAGCACCCCGGGAAATTTGGAGTTTTGCAAATTTTCTCGAATTCATATAATTGTTATGTGGAAGTATGTTTTAGTTGAAAATACAAATAGTAATCAATAATATGCAGATAATAACAAACAAATAAAAATAATTTTATAAAATAACTCTTCCAACACTAAGTATAAACTAATTTACACGAAAGTCTAAGTCGATACATATGTGTAAATATGATTTTTTAACATAGTCTAGTTCGAGATGCATATAAATAAAAGAAAACATTGTAATTGAGGCTAACGAATAATTCCTAATTGGCATGACTAGGCCGAAAAACCACCATTCTTCTTTATCTGCTAACAAGAATAACTACAATTAATAAATCCACTAATGAATAAATTTAGACAGCTAATTTCAAGAAATTCGAACTGAGAACTACATCAATGCATGTAGACCATAAGCTAAATACTAATTTCATCATGCTTAATACACCTTTTACACAAGTGAAAATATAACAAATTTCTCAAAAAGTTATTTGGAATTATTGCTATAACTTTCTCTAAATTTTAAATAAACCTATAGTAACACTGTTTTGTCATAATTTAAACTTTAACCGTTTCAGAGACAGGGGAAGACGTGTATTTTTCTGGATATTTTCAGCAATGTCTCTAAAATCGTCTTCAATAAATTCTGAAGAGTAGTTTTGGAATCTCCATAACTCTCCCTTTCAATAGATACCCCACACGATATATGAAGTAAAACAAAATGTAAACTCAAATTTATCCCTATAATATATTAATATAAACATTTTTGAATGTTTGTTAAAATATTATATTACTGTGATATAAAGGGTTGTAATTCTATTGAGAAACACAGGGTTAATACACTTTATAATTATACTAAATTTCAAGTTTGCAAATGAAACGGTTTGAGAAAAACAGTTGTGACAGACAAATGGATAGACACATGATCTTATAAGGGTGTCATTTTTCTTCTTTTGTGGTATGATAAACCCTTGCTGACCTTAGTTGCAAAGGAAATACTCCATTTCTCTCCGGAATCATAGAAATGTTTACTGCAAATAACGAGTCTGCAAATACAGAATGCACAATAACAAGAGTGGACTGTAGTTCTCAGAAAAGTCTAAATCTCTGATGAACTAAAAGAAAGAAAAGGAAGTACTAGAGAACCAAGTCTTTGTTTCTGTTTACGCTGCTTTAATAAAATTGTGTAAAAGCATGTGAAATAAACCAATTAAATTTTTGGCATGTTTGGTCACTCTGTATAATGCAAACTGCAAAGGTCATTAAATGATAACCTGCTAAATAAACATGTAAATGTAAAATAAAGCTGAGTAATATGTGCCAAAAATTAAAATATACCTTTCGCTGTCTTTATAGATGAATATCTGTTGGAGAACAGTCTATACAAGCTGTAATCGTCCACGTCGTTTGTCAAATCTCCGACCCAGATAGAGAATTCTTTATCGTTTTGTACATTATTTTTGCTTTCCCTACATGCATTGTTCAATCTAAATCTAACGACCGGCATGGTGCCAGGTATTGGCTTCCCGTTGAGTTTGTGCATTGCATCGACTGCCTCCTCATCATTGTTGAAGTGGACGAAGCAGTAGCCAGCCGGTTCACCAGTATATTTGTTTCTCATTACTTTCACACTTTGAGGGCATTCTCCCATTTTGTAGAATGCTGACATTATAAAGCTTTCCGTCATGTCGGGCTCCAGCTGAAAAATAAAATATTTTTTTTAATTTTCATACCATAATGGATGGGCAATATTTTTCGTACGTTGAATTTTGAGGATTTTTTTCTGTTTAATTTCTAGGATGGATCACAGAAAATTTAAAAATTATTTTTTTGACTTCTCTTACCCTCGTAATGACTTGAGTCGTAATAAGTTGAGAGTAAGAGAAGTCAAAACCTTCAATAATATTTCCAAAATATCTCCAATGTTCTGCGTCCGTTCTCAGTACAATATCGGAATAGCAAAATAGACAAAACTGAGACATAGATAATGTTTCAGTGCTGTACCGACAGTATTTTAATGGTATTGTTAAGTGCAACATAAAGTTAAAAAGCACATGTAACACACTATTCCCATTATTGGCGTATGTTGCAAGAACTGACTCAAAATTAAATATTGCAGTGTCGTAGAATACATTTTTACATGCTGGGTATCAATACATTTTTTATCAGTTATTCTTAGTTTCTTATTTAGTTAGTTGTTCAACATATTCGAAATATCAACCAACAATAATCGTTAAGCCGAATCTACATCAAATATTTTTATCCTTTTAAACTAATATGCACAGATCAGTTCAGGGACATGAGACATCCCAGGATCAAAGCCTTGGGACATCCCGGGACTTAGAATGTATAGAGGCTTCAAAATAATATAATTTTTATCATTTTTAGCAAGGTGTATCTATAAAGACGCCATTTTATTAAAAATTAATATTTATTGAACACAAAATGAAATTCTAACATTAATTCTAAGGTTAAAGTCTAAAGAATTTGTACATTTAATTCCCATAATTACAGATTCATTTTTTATGTAATAAAATTTTATAATTATAAAATAAACTTATTAATCATATCAATCGTCAATATAATTATAATTTAGTATCTAGTCTTTACTCATAATTCTCATAATCATAGATTAATTTTTTTTGGTAATAAAATCTTTTAATTATAAGAGAGACGTAATCATAAATAAATCTGGTTATACATACATTAGTTATAAATACACACATTGATATAAATAATATAATGAACTCTTAATTAGTTTTTTCCTGATTTAATAAAATAGGCTTTAAAAATAGGTTGTCCGGCTTTGTCCGACAATCTGTCTCCAGAGAAGGAGAACACTCTCAGTATAATTTCTGGATACTTCAAATAACTGGAACGCCTTTTTTAATATTGCTCTTGTTATTTTTGCGGGAACTTTGGATCAGTTGTGATCTTCTTTCTTCTATATAGGTTTCAAATATTGCAAAGATATGTACCGTCAGATTATCATTTGCCGACTGAATTTGTTTCAGTAAAACATATTGCTTCGGCTGCGAGTAAATGAAGTGCTTTGTCTAAGTCTCCTACAGTTATCTTTACTAACTGCAATGAAATAACGACTGATTCAAATAGGAGACGATTGTCTTCATTCCATTTATCTAACATGTTTGCATCAATCAAAGCTTATTTATGCAATTTTTGCACACAAATGAATTACTCCTTGTGATTGTCCTTATTGCAAAACATCCTCTACTGCCAAATGGGAGATTATTTCAGATACAAACGTAAAGGCAACATATTCTGTTATCTCTGTGTCTCTATAACTGATTTTGATGCTTCCGATTAGTTTTCAAAAATATTATGGACGCTTTAAAGATGCCTATCAAGACCTGTAGTATTTCTACCCTTTACATGAATTTTTTTGGACATAATGAGAACTGTGTGGTTAATTCTTTTATTTTTTTAATTAAATGAATTTTAAGTTCTTTGACAATCTGTAACAATAATAATAATCTAAAATTAATGTTATATTTTAGTCCTTACTGAGCGTCGCTATCATATTGATTCATTTTAAAATAACAAATCTGATCCAACGTAAACATCTGCCTGAAGAAACAAAATCTTAAGTACTTCTTTAAACTTACGGATGTCGTCTCCACAAAGGTTTTACAATCACAACACTCGAATCAAAAATCTGACGCTGACTGGTTGAGCTGGCCAAAACCAAGGATTTTAGAAACATGTTCATGCCAGTCACTTATTTCATGTCATTGACCTCATAAACAAATGTGACAAAACGATAATATGGCGCCAAACACATTTGTAGTGTACTCACTCAGTTGTATAATTATGTACGAATATCAAGTAATTACTCGTTAAGCTAACAGACGGCGCTCTAAGTGTCAGAGTGTGGAAAGTACGAGATAATAAAGTTATTTCGATCTTTTGTAAATTAAATTATTACAACATGATTTCGATAAGCATGCCTTGAGCTGAAAAGTCCCGAGGGGCACGAGACAATTAAATTTGGAAAAAGTCTTGGTATTTGAGACAGCAGGAATAGCAGGATAGAGAACTAGGATTTGGGTCCCGGGATCCGAGACCCATATCCTAGTTCAGACGCACAGCCAGAACCTGTTAAGGCCCTTAATACAACTTACAAAACTTTAGTTTATGTACTCTGCAAACTAGATGCAATAATTAAATTTTTTAATTTCATTTATATTTATTCAATTATCATTTAAATTCAAAATATCTCATGAAAAACTGAACGAAATATTGTGATTTTTAAATTATTAAAAAGAGCAATATATAACATTACAAGCAAAGCTGTCTATAATATCTATTATAAAATGTTGATTAAGCTAAAGAATAAATTTTGGAAAGTATTAAACAAATCCTATATTCAAAATCTTATTATGTATTAGTAACAATATTAGAGATCAGAAGGTACATTTACATATTTGTGTTTTTTAAAATTTATTTTAAAAAACACAAATGTAACTTAAATTTAAATATAATAAAAATGGATAAACAAAAATTTAGGAATGTACATAATTAAAAACTTTTTACGTTGGTACAGGAACAACGGACACCCCCAATGAACACTGTAAATCACATTTTGTGATTGCACAGAAGAATGTGTCGAAGTTCCAAATCTTTATATAAGTACTAAATTTTAACATTCTTGTCTATTGAGATTATTAAAAATTGCTTACAAATACGATAATTAAACAGCTTACGGATACCATGATTAAACTGGAAAAAAACTTGTCAAGCTAGAGTCCTCCTAGCTTAACAAGTTTTTTTCCGGTCCTCTAGCTATGTCAAGTTAGTGTAGTCCTAGAGTCCCCGTCTCACTACGAGGGTACTGTACACATTTAGGCATTTATAAACACTTAATGGTACACAGTATTTCTATTAAACTCTATATTAATTTTTCAGAACAAAAATATGTTGTCCGCTATATCTTTCACAGACGTATTTTTAAAAAAAAATGTATAATTCCGCAAGGAATTAGACATGATTGATTTTTGGATTTTTCCCTTTACTTGTTATATAAGACCTCCCATTATGCTAACTTTTAAGATTATAGGTCCACCGGAAGTACCCTATAGGTTTTGATGATCAGAGTATAAGACTATGGTAAAAATAAAGAAGAAATAGGCTGTAAATGGCCATATCTTTTTGTTGAGTGAACAAATCACAATGCAATTTTTATATCAATGTAAGGCTATTACCACAGCTGCCTCAGTATATGCTATTAAATTCAACTTGATATCTCAAGTCATTTCTGACAAAAATGACTTGACAGATAGATGGACAAGTGAATGCATAACCAAGTGATCCTATAAGAGTTCCATTTTTTTCATTTTGAAGAAAGAAACACTAAAAAAGAGCAAAGGTATATAATTATAACTCATAATCACCAAAACACGAATTACATTGTGATATTGAATTAAAATATGTAAGTGGTATTGAATTAAAATATTTAAGGGGTATTGAATTAAAATATGTAAATAATTTCTGGGTTGATTGCCAAGACATTATTTGAAAGAATAATGAAAAAAAACATGTTACAGTAATTACCATCTATGGCGGACACAATTAGGAATTACATATATTTTACCCAAATGCTTGCCCAGAATGAATTTTAAACTAAAGTTCGATTGAATTATATAATTAAGTAGATAAAAAAAATCACAAATTAACAGAAAATCCATTACTTGATACAAAAAATTTAAAGAATTATAATAATTTATTTAGCGAAATGTATCTATACTATTTGTCAAACAGATAGATGCCCTCTCCAATGCAAGTTCTTTATGGCACTAACATTATTGCAACTTCACACTAAATAGAGTGACAAAGAGAGGAGATATCTTGAACTAATGTAATTGAAGATTTGTAGTATCTATAAAATCATAAATATACTTTAAAAATATTGCGATATTAACCATAATTAACTGATTACCATATACCAGATAATTGACACTGCATACATATATCTACATTAAATCAATAAATGGTATTAAGTACGGAACCCTTAGCTTGTAGCCTATCTACACATTTTCCACACTGTATATGTACATCTATAAAAATTCAAAATATAGCACAAATGTAGTTTAGCGATAATAGAAATTCCACTTTTCTTGCCGCCCGTGATTACTTTAATAAAAAATCCACTCAGAAAGTGCTTTTACTACTGGTAAACTTGGCAAACTTCAAACGTAAACAATTCTTTTCAGTCAAGTGTGCATATAATTTTTTTCTTTTTTTTTAGGGTTACTTTTTTAATTTATCAATTCCTGTTGTATTTTCACAGAGACACAAACAATGATAATCAAACGAAAAAAATATAAGACGTAGTTCATTGCAAAACACAACTTGTGTGGAAAACATTTTCATAACCGAGCAAAGCCGAATGGTTTAAATTCAAATAGTGTAAACTTTACGAATATTTTTAAGTGTATTGTTACGACATATATTATTGAGCAGGGCTTATTAATGAAAGTAATAACGTTACGAATGCTACAAGCCATAAATGAAGTAGGCTCAATACGAGAATCTATAAAAAGATCTAAGAAATCTTTAATTTTCATACAACAAATGTTATAAAATTCACTTACACTGCCCATCCATAGTTGGCACTGAATTTGTGCCATTAGTATTTGACAATGTAATAACCAATCTTATAAAAAAATTCTATTTTCTACGTACAAATCGAACGCAAGCAAGTTTAAATAAAACACTAAATTATGACATGAGTATAAACAACAGAGTTTTGTTTTGACAGATGACCATATTCCTACATGAAAAGTAATATTTTTTTAAAAATAAGGTGTAAAATATTTATTCCGAGAGTTTTTGCGAAAAACAAAGATATGAAGAACCATTTAAAAAATTTTACATTACGTAAATAATACAATGACCAAGATCGTTAACGCTTCGTAAAAAAATTGTATAAATATAAATATGGTTTTATACATATGCTTTACCATTAGCCGTCGAATTCAATTCTTTTCATTTTATTATAGCCGCTTGCTGTATGAATTTATTTAAAAATTCATAAATTTTACGCATATTATATACAATATTAAGGAAGAGTCGTGTAAAATTGTTTCCATAAATATTGTAAATTATGCAAGTGTCTCATAAGGAGGGCACTAAAGAAATATTGGTAATAGAATACGAAATAATAAATTTTATTATCCTAGGCCTAATAGCTTTAGAGTACAATTTTTCGTCTTTTTTTTAACTTTTATTATTGCGAAAAAAAAATTATTAGGTATTATTACTATTTCTACTTTTTTATTGTCCAAAATCTTTAAGAGAACATTCGTCTTCCTAACTAAAATGTTATTCATTCGTTATTATTGGCAGTATAAAAATAAAACGTTTCAGCGTTTTATTTTTATGCCTTTTTTCAATTATAAAACATGAAAAGTAATTTTTTAACAATGCTAGTGTAAAAAAAGGTAAGGCAACCTTGTAGGACTTTATTTCAAAAACATCTACAATTCACATAGATTCCAAAAAAAGTAACATTGTTACAATTAGTTCTGTAAACATTCGAAAAATATCTGCTTTATTGAAATAACTCGCATTCGCGGAAATGCTTACGATCAAAACAATCGCTTATCAGAATTGTTTCCCTATCTCTTTCCCACTTTTATGGTTTTTTTATGGTTCTCGGCTGTCAAGCAACTTCGCTTCTATTGTATCTGTTCAGTGTTCGCTTCATAAGTAACTTGCTTATCGTTCAGAGCTAAAAACGTGTTTTTTACTGTTTTTATTTGTTGTTCTACGCTTGAGACCTTGTTTGTGTTTCATTTGGATATTGTTTGATCGACTGCATTGCAAAATGCCTCAAACCTACACTGCTCGTGAATATCTAGAAATATATTTCCTTAGAATAATACTCTATATTCTATGTATATTTCATTTACGGGCTATATGATGGGAATGCTCGACAAACCGCACGTACGTATCGTGAGCGCTATTCTAATCGCGAACGCTATCCCGATCACAGAGTCTTTCTTCGTGTAAATAATGCATATTTAAAGGGTTTATCGGCGTACTGGTGTCGCAAGAAATACAGTACTCCGCACATTTTAAAAAGAAGTAATTTGTACCTTTATCATGTACAGTGAGTGCAAACACTGCCACCCTAACCCTCAACGATGAATAGATTTCTGTCGGGAGATGCTGCGTCGATTCAGGCAAGATCCGCTTATGAGCGATGAATCATATTTTAAAAAATGGGAGTAAGTATTTAATATTCACAATTTACACCAATGGACCGTCGAGAAACCCCGCATAGTAAGGCAAGATAGATTTCAACATCAATTCGGAGTTAATTTGCCGGCCTGAACGAGATCTTACGAAATTCAAGAATAAATTTTTGTAAAAAGATGCTGGTTATGCATAAGAGCTTAGGGAAGGCATTTTGAGCATTTATTGTAATAAAAAACATAATAAATCCAGTATGATCATAAATACTACAATTGTTTTATTTTACCATGACCGAAAAAATGATATTTTTTTTTAATTCTGTTTAGGAATAAAAAACATGTTATGAAAAGACTCAGTACCAACAAATTATACCTTTTTGGAATCTATGCGAATTGTAGATGTTTTTGAAATAAAGTTCCACAAGATTTCCGTACACTTTTTTTATACTAGCATTGTGCAAAGATCACATTTCATGTTTTGTAATTAAAAAAATGCACATGTTTCAGCATTTAATGTTTATGTTGCCAGTAATAATAAATTAATAACATTTTAGTTAGCAAGACGAATATTCTCTTAAAGATCTGGGACAAAAAAAAATTAGAAATAGTAATGATACCTAATAAAATTTATTTTTTTCATGCGTAGTATTAAAAAAATCATACCTCTAAAACTATTAGGTCTAGGATAATAAAATTGATTGTTTTGTATGTGTAATAACCCTCTTCTACCAGCGACATTTCGTTGGTCCCCTCTTTACTGGATGCCTGTATACTCTTTCAATATCTAATAGTTTCACAAATATCTTCATCTATATTTTTAATAAAAATAAAATTTTAAAAACAAGTGATTTATATTATATCTCTCTATATTCATCACCTTCTCTAATCATGTATATTTTTTATTTTGAATAATACTTGAAATCATGATAGTCCAACCTAATGTTTTACTATTTTACCTAATACTGCCTCAGCACAACTGCGCGGTCGGCGTGTCATCTGAGAGCCCCGATCGCTTGGTGTAGTGAGTGAATCGCTTGTTGCTGGATAAATTAATAATACCATCGATGATCTTACCTATACTGTGTAGTGAGACAGGCCAGGTAATGTTTTATCTAGATTAGAAATTGATTTTAGGCGAACTGATTCTATTCTAGTTTCATTTAGATTCCAACTGATAATGTACCAACATAAACAAGTCTGTAAAAATTACATTTCATTCGTTAAAGTTGTTGACTCTGTCCAGACTTGTTGGTAAGGAATTGCATTACTTATCGGTAATAGGTTTCTTCTCAGTTTAGCAAACTTTTACATCCATTTCTGAATACTCTTCTTTATAAAGTGATCTAGATTAACTGTGATTAGGTTCGAAAGCAATGGTTTTGTTTATTTTGTTGCCAACTTAAGTTTTTGAGGATTAACAAGTAAGTATAGTAACTATATAACAACATACTTTTTAGCAACTTCTTTCTTTTTGTATACATGAGATGTAATTTATTTATTTATTAATATAACAAAACAAAATTTATTTCTTTAAAACAACAAAAAGGAACTAAGTATCTATTAGCCATAATAAAACAATCAATAAAAGAAACTATTTTTCTTATGAGAAATGAGCTCTGTGAAATTTATTTATAGGATATACTTGATTTCAGATTAAGTATTGATGGCTTTAGGAGTCCCAGTGTGATATCCCAAAAAAGTGAGACTTCAAAAAATTTATATTCCTAGTAAATATAAAAGGGGGTAGTGCTATTGCTCTCTTGAAAATTTCACTTGAACTAGAAATATAAATTTTCTATATTAGATTTAGACTTTACACTGTTTGTAATATGGGTTTTATTAATTTTGAGAATGAATCTTTCCCCACCAAAAATATTGATTTTCCACGCAAGGTACGATAAAATAAAAGTGGAAATCTTGCATTGTATAATCCGCAAAAGTAAATAAGAAATAGTGAGATGTGAAGAGCAAGATAGTGCTTTCTCACATAAGATATTGATGTATGGCACAGAATTTATATATGCAGTTATTGTGATACGGTATTGTCTTGCGTTTTCTTGAAAACATAACCTTAGTTGATTAGTTAAATTCTTTTGCGAGACATTGTTTGGTTGGTCATGTAGTTTTAAAGGCACCATAAGACTGACAATGCCTATCGATGCATAGATAAAACTGTCACTTCTTGTATTATACATTGATATACTCGTACAGTGCTTTCTAAAGTTGTACAGCTTAACTCTTTGTTATGTATCGATGCCGCAAGGTATGACTTGTTTCATTTTCCTGATTGTGATATCCATTGGTGGGTGTTGTTTTACAAAAATTTAATGCCTATGCGTCAATGCACATTTTTATAGAGTGCCATTGCAACTTAACATCTATTTAAAATGCATTAGATAAGAAATGAAATATTTTCATACTTTGTTCCATTCTTGTATTTTCTTGCTTCATATAACTGGTAGAAATTCACCTTTATTCCAAATTGAAATAGTCTTTAGAAATTCCAGGATGCCAAAAGCAATAACTAGCAGGTTGCTACATTCATATGACTCCTGAATGTGTAATAAAACAAGAATGCTATCTTTCTGGAAATAATAAATATTCAACACTTTCAGACTGTTTGTCATATTATGAATCAGGGTTATCAGTTCTGTTTTTTGTATATTAATATAACTAGCTTTCTGTATTTCTTGATGTATAAAACCTGGTGATTTATATCGTCCACGGGAACATAATTTCTATATAATAGGTGAGATAAAGCATCTAAAAATTAGAATTATTTTTATATTGAAGCGTACAGTTGTAATGAGGCATAAAAAAAAATTTTGTTCTGTTATTATATAATAAGCATTTTCTGAATTAGCGGTACTTGTGCTGTTTAATAATCTGAATTATCTGTACTTGTGTTTTAATACCCCGAACTTACGGGTAGGTTGGATTGGAATGCATAACGCAAATCGGGATATTTATAGCTTCGCACGAAAATCATATTAGATGTATTAGATTTGTAAGCGGTTATTTGTTACCAAAAAAATAATAAATTATATGAGCATTAATAAAAGTCATTAAAGACAAATCTACAAACTAAATAAGTACTATTTAATGGTTAAACAAAGAAAATATCAAAATCTAAAACAAGTTATTCGTCTAATTTGGATTATTTTATGAATTGTTGAGCTACTTGAAAACTTTCTTCTCCTGTACATTTTCATTTGGCCATCGTATATTTTGATTTACGATCATTATAATTTTTTCATTAAAATCTGTTTTACCTAAAATCTGAATTTCATTTTCAATTTTCATCTCGGTATGCTGTTAGTTGTACTTATCGTGTAATTCCAAGAACTCATGGACATCTCTATGGTTGATGATAAATTACATGACATAATATTCATACAGTTGAATCTCCTAATGATTATTTAAATGAAATTATGTAAACTCCAAAGTTTATATAAGATTTATCTACTTTAATGTACCTAATTCATACATATGGCGGACTTATTGCTACGAGAGAAATCTCTTACAGTCAACCATAACATCCGTCTAGCCCCGCTCGACGAACGACTGGGAATCGAACCTGGGTCTCCAGGGTGCATCGCGTCGTCAAAGGCCGTATGCCTTGTGATCAACCAAACACACCACGGTGTAGGGTATATAAGATAGGGGCTGAGGGAAGACTAGTTTGTTAATTTTTATCAATTAATCAAAATATTTTCTTTAATTAATGTACACTAATGAATGAAAATGACTGATAATAAAATTTGTTTATGAGTGAATGAAGAAAAGGAATAACCATAAATAGTTTGTCACAATAAAAATTAATTGAAAAAAAATAAAGCCAGAACTTGAGTCTTCAGCATAACAAAATGTTGGCTGGTGCTTACATTTTAACTTTACGTCACTTTTAATGATAAATTACATGTTAAAATTCTCACTTCAGTATCTCGAAAACTAAAGAGTGTTCAAACCGAATCTTATCACTTACTATGAGAATACTTCAATGGCAAAAATTTTAAAAAATTATCAAAATTCATTATCACCATAACTAATAGTTTCCTAGTAAAATTATTTTTCTTTTAATAAGTAAACACAAAATCAGTTTGAAATTTTGTACTATGTTAGAATTCTTAACAATTGTTCTTATGAGTTAATTAGAGAAGTCAATAAAACACCATAAATAACACTTAAAACATTTTATTATCATCACTATTTGGTAAAATGTATAAAATAATAAATTTATAGTGCTTTTCTGAATAAACACAGAACTTTTTTATAATAATTTCTTAATTGTAATATATTACATTTTTTTAAATTCACCACAATTACATTAAAGCCCGCAGGGCACAGGAGGTAAAGCTCTTATTAAATATTAAATATTTGGTCATATTTTTGGAAATCATGCATGTTTATTCTATTGACTGTGTTGGGGAAATTTTTTAATCAACAAACTAATAAGCTGAATTTGATATTTTATTTTATAATCTTTGATCATTTCATAGAATCGTTTAAAAGAATCGAAGGCTATTTATATGCAGTAAAAACCATAAATATTTTATTCAATATAAATAAATCTTCCTCTACTCCTTTGTTAAAAACATATTTGGTTTTTATGTACTCCACTGTACTGTGTATAAGCTTTTAACATGGGCACAAATTGAATATTTGGAGCTATGAAATTGAAGACTCGTATGGTAGGTGGTGGTGTTCATTCAGGTAAATATGTGAAATATTTTTAATCTATAGTTTTGTCTTTAGACCTCTAGTTGAAATGTTCTTAATACTGGTGATTATCCACACAGCTGATCATTATGTTGAATTTATAGAATTACTTAACTAAAAGAATTAAAGTACATTGCAAAAGCAATGTTTTTGTTAGTATTTTAATTTATATTTCAATAAGAAGAGATAGTTGGGATGCCATAAGTAATGTGAAACCTATTTATTCTTCTTGTGATAACAATGAAATTTTAGAAAAGTTAAATTGTCTTTAGGACAACATTATTTTATACAATATATTTAGGACCCATTTTTCAATCACATCAATGAATTTTTCAACTGTTAAATATTTGATATCATCGGAATTATCAGGTATCAGATGAATAAAGTTATTCATTGACAAAAGAACCAAATAGTGTTTTTTTGTTAATTTACGTAGGTCATTTTGACATTTCATTTCAAGTAGAGGTTATGTTTGATATTTGTGTTAAAATTACAATCAAATTTTTATCAGAATTTTGCATTCCTTTACTAAAAAATTGGAATTGATTGAAATGATTTACAACAATAAAGCTATCAATAATGGTAGTTCCATTTGACAGATGAACAGATGTTTGATGAACAGATGTTACGATTAACAGATGTTTGCGACGCTGATTGAATTTAAAAAAATATTGATTTCTTTAAGTTTTTTTTATAAAATATAAACTTACTCTTTCGAAAATGAAAAGAAATACGCTTATTTATGTTACAATCTAATAGGATGACCTCGAATTGTGGTATATTTTCGATGTTGTCAAATAACCTATTCTTTATCAGATTATCAGTGAAATAAAGGTACCTGACTGTTTATTCATGGAATGAAAAATCAGTCCTTATAAGGATAGTTTTCAAATTAGTTATACTTTCGATGCAATGTTGCCAGGTTTTATGTTGATCCAAGTTGCGATACTGGTAATATTAAAAAAGGCAATATAAAGGCAGGTAGACTGCTAAAAGTGAAGGTATCAATTTATTTTTTCAGATTCTCAAGTGCTGCCATATAGCGTGTTCTTAAAGTAACTTTACACCATAAACCATATAATCTATGTGAAATTCTAATTATAATGTATATGATGAATTTAGTGTTTATCTCCGAAAGCATGGTCTCGGAATAATGTGAAAAATTTACTGTAATAGGGTTTTTATGATTTATCAATAACAAATACTAAGATTAATTATGTTTTAAAGTTTTGGAGAAAATGGGTACTCATATTTTAATAAAAATATCTAACCCATAATTATTAGGATAAATTCTATTTATGTTTTGTACTTTTCACAGATTTTTAAGAAATTTATTAAAAAATTAGTCACTTTTATAGTACAATAAATTAAGTAACGTTGCCTTGACCATAAGAAAAACTATTCAATATATGTCTCATATGGTAATCTCTATTTAATGAAAAATCAAATCATAATGCCATATCTCATAACTTAAGGCTATAGATAGCTTACGCAGACTTTTCAAGCTATACCTGACACAAAATGCTTAAATCTATGACGTCGGAATTTTATCTCAATGGTAGAGAAAATCTTTTAGCCATTCTTTATTTCATCTTCTATGGACGAGTGTCTTTTGGCGAGAACTATGATGGTAATATGTATATGTAACATGCAGCATCCTTATAGAAGCAATAGGATTTATATATCTCGGGATAACATTAAAATTAGGAATTTCTTTACCCTGTTTGCATCCAAACATTATATATCAGTATATAGAAAAATTGTATATATAAATATGGTTCATATTCGATGACTTCCCAGAAATGTTTGTAATTTGTTTCATAAAATTTTTTCTATAAAAGATGCTTATTCCTATTACAATTATTCATAACAATTTACACAGACAATCGGGAAGAAAAAACATAATAATGATTTTTGTCACCATTTTCCGACCTCCTGTAAAAGTGAATCCTCGTGTTTGTATACTAGGAATAAAGTTAAGTACAACAAAGCTGCGGAAAAGTAATTCTCTCTAATGTCCTAAGGAGAATAGTGGAAAAACGTTTTTCGAAATTCACGACAGTGCCGGAGTTCTTTAAGTTCGAAGTCGAAATTTTTTGCAAAATTATTACCATAGCTGTGCCTACGACTTCGTTCGTATGAACTTCCGAATAAGAATTTTTCGTGGGTATAAACTATGATCAAACAAATTAACATACAGACAAAAATGCTAAAAACATTTTATGAATTAAAATTTTATGAAACAAAATACTGGCTCCTATTATAATTCTTTAAGCTAAATCAATCACCCTTTTTAAAATATTTTCCATGTACAGAATTCACTCTGTTACAATTTTATTATTGTTACCATATTTTCCACATTTTTCATTGTCATATAATAAAATACCATTTACTGACACAATATCAATAAAAAATCTAATTTTGTGTTCTATACAACGCAAAACATTTAGAATGGAATTAGAACAGAACATATTTTTTTGTTTATTTCAAAAATTAGTTAATAATTAAATACTTAACCTGCCACAGATTTTTTTAAAATTTTCACAATGACCGTAATTTCTTATTTATAAAGAATTTTACAAAATGGTTTCCACTGTTCTCTTCAGGATATCGAAGTGTATTATCTCTCCGCCATTTTGTTGCATTCAACTCTTCATCTGTATATTTTGCAAGGCAATAAACATCGCTCGTTTTAGTGGCGTACAGATCATAGCGTGTGAAAATTAAAGCTCCCGTTTAAATAAAGTACATGAGCAAACATTTTTATAAAATTTTAAATATTGAGATGTTTAACATACCTATTTATTACTCGTTATTATTTAAAACAAATGTGTCCAATAATCTTATATTTAATTTTTGGCTAAGGCGATGTGCGCTTAACATTTGACAGCAATGGTATTTTCCTTAGATAAAATTTAAAGCAAATAAAATTTTATTGGACTAAATAAATCTACTATTTTGAGGTAAAAATTAGGGGGAAAGCTCGGCATTGATTCAATTATCAGTAAATTTATCGGCTTTCATTAAATAAATATAATTCGACAATTATTACTCTTAGTAAAATTAATTAAACATTGAATAGTCATAAAACAGTACAAATTATACTCGCACATTTACAACAGCTATATGAAAAAAACGAACTTAATCCGATTATGATTAAATTATTGATTAGCTATCTGTTTTCTAGTTCTATATTTTTGTTCTTTCATGAAGTTTATTTCTGATTTTAGCAGTTTACAACAATTGTTAAACTCTAACATTGCGTAATTAAAAATAAATTATGAAATAAGCATTTTGGATGTCTTGAAGTGTGGTAAATAATTTTCTTAGTAGCAACATTTTCATAACACGAAGCATATAACCACCAAGAACATCTAAATAAATTGACTCTTTCGTCCCTTTCAACGGGAAATTTAACAATCGTACAACAAATTGCTGACAAACTAATATTACCTGTCGATAATTCTCATTTATAAATATGTTATACATTATAAAGTATGCTTTCTTCGAACAACATTGTACTTTTCAAATAACTAATGAAATTTTCATATCAAAATATATCTATATATAATAAAGAATTCATAATTTCTTAAACCACTAATTAAAATTACAATCGTAAAAATTGTAAATAACACTTTTCAAGTGAGCTTTTTCAAAGCCGGTTGTTACAGAGTGTGGCTCAAAACTAATACCACGATAAAGAATAATCTTATATTTGAAATATTTTCCTGCATTTCATTTTAAATATACATTGTGTAGACAATTTTCGTTTTCAACGAGCAATTGACAGAATTTAATAAAACCCTGTTTTGATTGAATTAATTTCTATCGTAATTTTTTAAACAATTTAAAAAAAAATTTAATTTAAAATTTACTATAAATACATTTATATAATCTTCAACGTGAAACGAAAACTTTTTTTTAGATAAATTACAAACACATTCTTAAAAAAAGTTTCTTAAAAATAAACATCTCTCCATATACACATAATTATCAATAAGACGACTAGTTAAAAGTCCACTATGATATAACTTATATTTCTGCTCCACGAAAAGCCAATTTATTCCCACGCGTTAAACTTTCAATACAAGTTACACTCCCTCATTCACTTGAATTAATTCTTGCTTCGTTTACGATGACTTTAAATATATAACTGTTGTACTCAATTTTACGTCCACCATTAAATAGTTTCTCAAGTCCTTCTTGGATATCGAGTAATATTTATTACTCAAATAAAGATTGATTACAGAATAATTTTGCTGTCAATCTCTTCTTTCAGCACTGTCAATCTAATATGAAATAGAATGTTAAAGCTTTGTTTCCGTAATTATAATTCCGTCCACTCCAATTTTTGTTTGCTAATGTATTCTCAACTCGAATATTTTTTAATCAATTTATTACTTATTGTAAAAATATAATATGAATCTCTGCAAAATAAGACTTGATTTAAAGACTATTTATTTTTATATGTGTTAATCTCTAGTTATATTCATTCTTCACCTTATCTCTTTCTATAATTAAAAAGTAAAACATTGAATACAAATCATGAATGAACAAAACCCTTATAAAATCTTTAGTTTTTAATTTTTCGTATTCAATAATGTTTCCAACCATCTCACTTAAACTTCTCAATTTCCTAGGGTATACAGTTGACAGATCAATCAATATGGTGTCAGAGACGAAATGACAGCTCTCACCCTATACATTTTGTATATCTGTCCTTCTCTATTTACCATTCTCTCAATTCCCTTTCCAATTCTTTAACTAATTTTTTGTTCTTTTCTCAACACCATCGTGAGCTATCAATGGCAGCGCCGTTATTATTGGCTGCCTGTGCGGAGAGCATGAGTTTAGTGACGCAATCGGTGGATTCCACAGTAGTGGTGGGAGCAGGGTAGAGTGGTGGTTGGCTTGGCATTATGCTGTAGTGATTGAGGAGACACTGCTTGGGTGACTTGTTATGTGTGATGGGCATCATGTACCAGTCAGAGTCCATGCCTGGTTTTAGGGCAACAGGGCTCTTCTCGCTTTCTCTGCGGAGTAAATTTATTATTTATATTTTATTATTAAGTGATTCTTAAGTATAGACGTTTATTCACATAACTCAAGTCTACCTTCGTTGGGAAAGATGGACACCATGCTGGTGTTAAAAGAGCTGTGTGACGCTAAATGCCATTTTCCTATTAAAGCGACCTAGCAGATGGTCAATCTAAAAAGGAGCTAATAAATAACATTGAAAAAACTGGTAGAACGCTGGAATAGCAAAATGGTTCCACCTTCCTAACCGCATGATACCTCTTCTAATAACCCATATGGCATACGTTAATTGTGTTTATAAAAAAATTCAAGGTTGTTGACAATTGTAAATAACTGATATTTGAAAATTTTTAACATCCATAATTCACCCAAATATTTAAGATTAGAAAAATACTACCATAGATTTTTGAAATAAACTTATTTGAATAAATATTAATACGATACTGTTTCATTTAGTATTTAAATAAATTATTATTTGCTTCTTAGTATAATAATAATATTGGTCTAATTTTAATTACAATTATCAAAATAAATCTCCATGGCTTATTTATTACTCAATATGGCAACACTCAAAATGCCTATTTAAACACAAAATCACAACATTTGAATCTTTTTAAAAACATAGTTATTGTTTTTAAAATGGTAGGTTTGATGATTCGTGTTTGCATAGTGCGTATCAGTAGTTTTTTACATTTTTGTAATACATTCTCGAGTGAGTGGAATTAGTGAAAATGTAATTTTTTAGTGCGAGCAAATATGTGGATGTAATTTTAGTGTATACTGAATGCAATTATTATACAAGTATAAGAAGCCCTTAGGATATAATACTGGCGAAACCCGGCGAAGGCAAAGCCTCCCTCCCCTTATTGGCAAAGCCCTTTTATCCCTAGAATGTATTACAGTATTTACCTTACCTTTACCCCTAGAATGTACTACAGCACTTACGAAAAACAAAATAATTTGAATTTTGATTATTATGTACGTATGCATACGTACAAACTAATTCTCATATATAAATATGGATCTAGTAAATTAATAAATTATAAAAGTAAATGTATCGAATTAAGCGCACATCTCATTTACTTTACTTCGAAGAAGAATGCGAAGTAAATTACAAATGAAACTTCTGTTTTCTAGTTTTTCCGAACACATAAATGACAGTTCATCTTGACATTGACTAACTTACATGTTGCCAAATTGACAATTGGTGCTATTTAGTGAAGATACATACTGATACATACGTGCATAATAAATATATTTATATACACTATGTATAAGAAGGAGACTTTGTCACTTCAACCGCTTGTCCCATTAATCATGAGGAATCCAACGAAATATTATTTTCTACAATTAGTCCGCCCAGTTTAAAATAATTAAATTTTATATGAAATTATAATTATGTTTAAATTAACACCCTATAAACTTTACACTAAATGTCAGTTTGGCAATGTTGTAAATTTTGTAAACTGTCAAGTGTCAAAATGAAATGATATTTATCGGTTTCAGAAAACTAAGAAACCGTACATAGTAATTAAAATACAAATTATTTTGTTTTAGAACGTATTTACACTTATCTAAATTTTAGTGACCTAAGTCTTATTATGTTAAAAGCTTGTATAATCCGATTTCTCATCTCGACTTCATTTTATGATTCCTTGCGGAACACAAGTTGTTTCACCCAGCTCCAAAAAAAATCTAGTGGTGTTATGTTGGGTGAGAGCGGAGGCCACTGTACGGGACCAAACTTGCCTATTCATTGCTCACCAAACAATTCTTGGAGACGGCTCCTGACTTCAGATGCAGTGTCGGGTAGAGCACCATCATGCTCAAACCAAAGATGTGTATCTTGCAGTCTAGCTAGTGGAATATCATCCAAATATCGGCTGAGCAGCGCCAGATACCTTTGGCGATTTAAAGTGCCGTTAATGAAAACGGGGCCAATAATCATATCACTGTGTATACCTGCCCATACATTAATAGTCCATCTTGCTTGATGAGATAACTGGCGAATGATATGTAGATGTCTGCCTTTCTGCGACCAATGGTGACAAATTCGTTGATTCCACATTGAATTTCTCGTAAATAAATTTTTCATCAGACCAAATAACATTTTCGATTCAATGAAGATTTTCACTACACATTTGTAAGGCCCATTCAGCGTAATTTATTCTCCGTGCATAATCTGCCATCTTCAACGCTTGTGTTTTTTGAATGGCGTACGGATATTGGTTGTCTTTTTTTAATATTTCATGTACTGAGATATGGCTTATGTTAAATAATCTACCACAGCACCTGGTACTTGAATGTGGCTTCCTTCTGAAGTAACTTAACACATTCTCTTCCATATTTAGCGATATTCGTGGAGCACCAGCTGATTTCAACGGAACGATGGGCCTATTCTCACGTAATCTCATAATTGCGTTGATAATAGCTTGGCTTCCACTGGGTTGTCACCGGTTCGGATAATGTTGAGCGTACATTCTGACGGCTTTTCCGTTATTGTAATGGCATTGGGCATATATTAGTACCATGTCCAGATATTCACCAGCACTAAAAAACGACATATCGTAATTCCACTCATTCGATATCACAAATAATAATAATTATTTAATAAAAAGTCAGCAACGCACATTACACAAGTTAACTGATATGTCAAAACTAAACTTTGAAAAACATATAACGTTCATATTGGTTGAAAAAATGTGTGAGGGTTACCATATTAAATAATAAATAATCCATAACAATTTATCTAAATGACGAATGAAAAAATTTCATATTAATAGTTATTCCGGTAAGTTTATTTTAAAAATAGACGAAAGTATTTTTTATAATCTTAAATGTTTGAATGAATTATTGATTGATGTTAAAGATTTTCAAATGGCAATAATATTGATTTACGATATGTAAACAAAGTTGACCTTAAAATTTAGTTTTGTTGTCCTTTTCCCTCTTCTAACCTTTTTTTTTGTAAAATTATGCAAATGAAAGGGATAGTTAGAAAATTCAAATTCACCATTGATCATTAAGAAAGGTAATTATGCAATATTGCCACATTTCTTATGTTTATTGAAATATAAGATATAGGTTGATGCATTTGCATATGTGATGAATGACTCATGACAATTTTTAAATATGAAAAAAGGTGGTATGATTTAAAAAACATAGGGTGTATACATATACACACACACACACACACACACATATATATATATATATATATATATATATATATATATATATATATATATATATATATATATATATATATATATAAATGTGTCAAAGATATGGAACCTCCCTTTTTTTTATTTAATTATTTCTGTCGAGTATCATGACGTCATGGAATTTATATACCAGGGGACTGTTTTGGCACAAAACTTTGCAATACCTATTTTTTCAGGTTAAAACACGTTTTTCATTGAAAATATCTGAACACATAAATGACACTTCATATTTTGAATAAATCTGAACACTTTAAAAAATTGTCAACTACCGTACAGCAACAAGCCTAAAACTATGAATTTTTATTTAAATATTACTCTTTACGTTATTTACATAGTTCATTAAAATGAGTTTAATATTACTGAAGCAATGAATTACTAATAAGGTTTGCTTTTATCTATGTTATGAACTTAATATGAATAATTAGACATTTGATAATGGTTATATTATACCAAATTGCAACTAACCTTGACGGCTGATCCGATATTACTTTCCTAAAATCCTCAATGTCTTTGTAATTGATAATGTCCATACTGAGGTATTCCTTTGAGCAGACACCATTGAGTAGGGTGTCCAGCAACTCACGTAGCTCTGTGAACGTGGGCCGCTCCTTGGGTCGTGCTCGCCAACAAGCCATCATGAGAGCGTATCTGCAGATATGTTGTATAATGGTTTGAGAAAATGAAGTAAAGATATAAACGATAACTGACACGGAAGAAAATTCAGTATAAGTTACAAAGCATTTTGCTGTGATGTTTTCTAGATAGATACACACACAAACTCAATAAGTGTGGTAACAATGTATTTCTTTTTTACGGGGAATATACAAGAATATATTTTATTTTTCAAATAAAAATGAAATTTCAAAACCACTCTATAATAGTAGTTATTAATATCAAGGAGAAATTCATAAGATCTCGATAATAACAAGCACTTACAACTCGGGACTACAGTTGCTGGGGCACTCCATGCGATAGCCAGAGAGCAGCAGTTTGAGTAGCTTGCCTGTAGGGATGCTTGGATATGGATTTCCGCCAAGCGTTATGATCTCCCACATCAGCACGCCATATGACCAGCTGTCAAGTAATAAATGGGTCTATATTCAAATGTAGCTACAGTGTCATTTTCCACTTATGTTTTCCTGTTTCTGACATTTTGCTTTTATTCTATAAGCTTTTAGTTTGTTCTTTCAATACCATTATTATATTGCAAAATTTTTATTAAGTACAAGAGGCAAGAAGAAGTACAAGAGGCTTTTGGCAATAAGTCATTATGTATATATAGAGCTTTTTAAGTTAACAGTAGTTTTATAAGTAAATTGATACAAAAGTTATCATCCAAAGCATTTACATTTGATAGAGAAGTAACGGAAATTTGAAAGGTATGTATACTATATTTATGTAAATAAATTTGTTTTTCTTTTATTAAGTAACAATTATTGAAATTATTCTTTGATAAATGGAAATATTTCACGAACATGACTTAATTAATTCCTTCTGTAGATGTCGTTGTTGAAAGTATACAAAATGCTACATTTGGAGAAAAACGTTGGCATTGCTATTTTTTAACCCAACAAAGTAAGTATTTTCAATTATTTTGGAAAGTTAAAATTGATAATTAAATTGAGAATTGATAGTAATACTTACACATCGCTCTGTGTTGTATAAATCTGATGCGTTAAACACTCCAACGCCATCCATTTTATAGGCAACTTTCCTGTGCCTGTTTTTCTATAAACATTTTCCTGATATATGTCCCTTGACAGTCCAAAGTCTGCTATTTTCACCGTTTTATCATTGCAAACCAGAACGTTCCTAGCCGCCAGATCTCTATGAACAACTTTATTCAGTGAGAGGTATTCCATACCCATAGCTATTTGTCTGCTGAACGATAGAAGGTCGATAGCTGTTATATTTGTATCTAATTTGTCTTGATAGTCATACAGTTTATTGATGATGAGATTGGGCGCAGTTTCTTCGCTGTTGGTGGAATTGAGCGGCGTGTATTCTATTTGTTCACTTATTTCATCTTCGTTATAGCTTGATTTGTCTGCTGAACCGGGCTTGATCTTTGACGACATGATGTCCCAGGCTAGTCTGTAAATTAAGATATCAAACTGCTTATAATTTATCTGAATTTCACTGTCCAGCTATTCTGACATGGATACAGCTATTTCATATTAAAATAATAATACAATTTTATTATTCAATCTAAAATTTTCCTACGTGATATACGTAGGTATTTGGTACATATATTTATATAGTATATAAAAGATGTTTAGAATATTAAAACACATTTTTGCAAGTGTCTTGAATATTTGAATTCCAGCCCATTCATTACAATTTGGCATATGACTAAATCTGTGATATATATTTTGAGAAAAGTGGAACAGCAATACCTCTTAAAAGTTGATCTAATCTTAAGCAGTATTATTAAGTTGACTTAGAAATTTTTTACTAGTTAACTTAGATGTCTTAGAAACTTTATGAGAAACAAATGTCTGGTTTTCTATTTGAACCACCTATATGTATACTATTAACTGTGAGTACGACTTATGGTCAAATGTCAGCTGTGAACCACTAGTCTCTAATTTAGGGCGTTTTGCTTTATAGCCAAAAACATAATATTTAAAACTTAATGAAATTTGAACTTTTCTAAGGCTTTAACGTCACATTGTGATTCCTATGAAGTTGTCTAAGCCAAGTGTAGTAATAATAGACTATCTAGAATTTCTTTTTGTATTTGTAGCTCCAAACCAGTTCAATATTTAGGCAACTTTAGTCACTTATTATATGTTCTTCTCTGTTTCACTTTTTTAGTCACATTTACTTTATGAATCATATTTTTTATTCCTCACATTACTTTTTTTAATACCTTTAACTCTTCCCGTGTCTCATGTATCTCTTCCGCATATACTCTTTTATCTTACTACTAAATTTTTGTCTGTAACTTCATTCAAAGCATATCGAAATGGATGTATTTTTTATATTATTTTGTCCTTTTTCTAATTCTTTTTTGTATTTATTCGTCTTCACTAATATATTTTTTGTTGTATAATTTTTAGTATTTTTTTTTAGTTGGTATGTACTTTTGATACTATATTTATAGTTTTATTATTTTGTGGGAGTTGGCTGTACTGATTTTCTTAACTTTCTATTCTGTACATCTCGATATATAGTTAGCAACGAGAAATGCACTCTGACCGCAAATTGTATCCAAACATTCTAAAAGTTATTATTTATTATAAGAGGAAAGTATATTTTCACTAGAAAGTGCAAACGCTTGAAAATGAATGGTACATTGGTGGGAATTATTGAGATATGTAGAACATATGCTCCGGCAATACCAACTCATAAGTTTGGGAGCCTCAATTGAAGTCGACGATGGCAACAGTGCGCAGATTGCTGAAGTTTAGTGGAAAGTGGTAGGAAGTCAAGCAGGCTGGGGATCAAATTTTAAATGACATAATTGGAGGATTATATTAGTTTACACTACAGAAAATTAACAGATTTATATTAGTTACAAAACTTTTGTATATAAAATTACACCACAAGGAGCAGTTTTTGAGATATTTGACACTATAATATCATATTAGTTTGTATCAACACTTTCGATATTTTGTTAACGTTTAGTAGGTGTATATTGTTATTTATATTAAGAGACAAACGTACTTGTTAATCGATCTTTAAGGTAAAATATAAACATCATAATTTCCAAACGGTCTCATTTAAAATTCATAAAAATAAAAGTTTAGGGAGACATTCTAGAATTGATGTATTGCGGCATTTTGAAAGTGTGTTTCCAGCTAAAAAACAGAAATTTAAAGGACACCAAAGTTGTAACTACAGATAAATAATACAGTGCCAAATCATGAAGACTCAACTAAATGCTTAATCTTGTCGTCCAGTACCATATGGTATGTTCTTTTCTATACATTAGATACTGAACGTATAAAATATTATGCGTTTCTTCTTTAGGCATTTTTTTTATATATTCCTTTAGGTTTTGCAATACAGTTATTTTGGTACTTAATATTTACGACATGTATGTTAAGTCTGATACCCATGAACTAAATCTAATGGCTGCCCAGTTTGTAAATGCATATAAAAAATTAATTCACTACGAAACAGCAATACCACTGACAACGTCCAGGGTAATGATGTAGCTAAATTTATTACATCTTCCAGTTTTTCAAAAGGAGCTAAATTAATAAATTCAACATAGATGTCTATAACGATGCTGAAAATAAGGGCACAATAAAAAATAAAGCTTAGATCACCATTGCTGCAAGATGGATTCAGTGAATTTTTACAATTTGGGCGATACTGTAATGTGAACGAGACTTCTAAAAAATGTCTCACATATATGGCAGGATTTATTATTCGAATCATTGGAAAGAAAATTAAGTATAATGATTGCTTAGTTGCATGTGAATCTGTATCATAAGTTTTCATTTTGAATCGTAGAAATGCTTATAGCACTTGTTGTTCATAAACCAAGGGAACAAAGGGACTTTCTGCAACTGTAGTAAAATATTTGTATATTAGCATAGTCATTCCATCAAGCTTGTAAAAATTATAATTTTAAACTGCCGATGGAATTAAACTTTCCCGCAGTATTAATTACCAAAGTACTTAAAGATAATATATATAAAAAGAAATCATTGTTTCCTGATTTACAATATCATTTTGAAGAATTTTTGGTGTCAGATAATACGGTAATTGACCCATTCTAAATTTTGATATTTTTCGTACAATATTGTGAAATATAAGATAATTAAAAACCACTCTTGGAAAAAGTTCAAAAATTGATTGGAAAATAAGCCAGTTATAGGCTTCTAAATTTGAAGATAAGGATAGAGTTGGGTATATCCCTGTCTCTTTTCCTCTCGTAGAATATAATGTGCAATATTAAAAATGACCTCACAAAACAGTATTGCCGTCCTTCTCTAAAGGTTAAATTTAAACTTTTATAACTCGGTCAATTTTTAAGATTATTAAAAAAAATTTTCACTCTTCATCAGCTTGTACCTTGAAGTTATGATTAATGAAATAAAAAAAATTTAGTCAAATACCCAATTTCAATAGCCACTTTGATATATTAGTTTTATTATCACAAAATATGCAGATGAAAAAAATAATTCACTATATGCTACAGGGGTTAATAAATGGAATTTTTTCTCACGGCAAATTAAGGGAATTTCTAATGATTATAGTTAATTAATACTTATTTAATGTTATTTGTGTTTTTTATATATACATATATTATAATTTATTTTTTATATAGAAACCTTTCAGTAATCGACACAGATTATCAGCATGGTATTAGATTAATTGTATTGGTGAAATGTTGATAAACTATATACAGAAGATTTTTAAGATTTATTTTATTACACTGTCTCATCTCTGACATTAGTTTCTTCGATGCTCACTACTGCAATCAGCGCCAAAATGAGAATTACATTGCTTCATTACTACCTTGTGTAAAGTCAGTCCAGCATATTAGAATAATAGAGATCAGTGGTGGATACACATTTGGAATGATAGCATTACAATACGCTCTTCGATCTTTGTATAATTACATACAATTTAATTGCCAAATATCTTAATTTTTAATGGCATCATTAATGCCAATTTAATTAAGGAAGAGAGGTCATATTTATTTAAGTTTTACTGTGTTATCGTTACTTTTTATTTAGAATATCCAAGAATAACTTCTGAACAGAAAATTTGGTGTGAGCACATTCTTACTTATACTTTCTTTGGCGTACATTTTCATTATGTCAGTTATAGTATTTTTCATCACATAATCTTCGCTCCATACCTTGAATATAGATTTTGCAGATATAAACACTTAATACATTATTAACTTTAATCTAACACAGGATTTCTACAGGACTCTGCATTAATTCTTTTTGTCAAAACAATGGTTAATCTGTTTTTACTTAATTCCGTTACATTGATAACTTAAAACATTCAGTTAATTTTCTTGCTATAAGCTTTTTACCTGAGGTAACTTTGCAGATCACCTTTGGGACAGAACTCCACTACGAGCATCATTGTGGCACTTGGTCTAGTACAGCAGCCCAAAAGACTGACAATGTGCGGGTGTGAGCCTACCGATTTCATCATGTCGATCTCTTGTTTGAATTGCTTCACTTCTTCTGCTGAGGGTTCATCTGAAATTACAACCAAGATGATTTATTCCTTATCCTTACTTTCTTATTTATATATATATATATATATATATATATATATATATATATATATTTATATATATATATATATATATATATATATATTTATATATATATATATATATATATATATATATATATATATATATATATATATATATATATATATATACTTATTACAATTTTTAAATTTAAAAAAAAAAATTGGTATGATTTTTGAAAAAAATTTGTATTGTAATCAATCCATGATGTATTTTTACAGATTGAACTGGCACTCTTTAGTTATGATACAGACTGTATTATGTATGTATACTCAAAATGATTCAACACAATGTTATGAGATGTGCCAATTTTGATATTTTTTTCTGCTCCAGTGATCGCTTTGGAAATGAAATGAAGGAGCTGCTTGGTGATTCATGACATGTTAGAGTGACGTTTACTTGAATTGCTGTAGGTTTCTGTTGTGTTCGTTATTATTTGTATTACATTTTATAACAATTTTTTTATGGTGTTTCCACATTTCCAATGCTTTGTGTAAATCTATAAGTTAGATGTGGGAATTTTAAGAAATAAATTGTACAATATTTAAAATAATATAAAAATCTGACAATTTTAAATAAATAATGTTAGCCGTAGAGATTATTAAAATACACTTTGTAAATGATCTTTAATTATAAATAGTCTTTACAATTACCATTTAAAACTAATACCCATCTTTGAGAAACATAATTTTTATGCTTTCTTGATTACGCAGATTAATATCATTATAGATTTACTAAACAAATTAGAAGAGCTTCAAAGTTATGTATTTACTCTATATTTGCCTACATATATGTTTATATTAGTGTTTAGGTAACACTCAAATGGATGGAAATACAGGAGCGATAAATATCTTCATTTTATAATTTTAAGTTTAAAATCAAAGCTTTAGGTGCTCACTTTCTTGGATTATGCTCTGAATCTTTCGCTACTTTCCCTATTTCAAGATATAACTTATTCTATGAGTACTCCTTTACTTAAATGCTGCCTGACTGAAATAAACTTAATTCCGATATTGAAAAGGCATTCTCGTTTATATTTTTATAAGTTATTTGCTGTAATAAATTTTACGTTTATTATTTTCACTGAGATATGCATAAACTTAAGTAACATTAAATTCTCAATAAGCATAGTATTTGGTTGGTTGTAAGAGTACTCAAGTCAAGTAGCAATAAATTTGCCTAATATCTGTATGTACATGCTGAAGTTTACAATAGATGAATAAATATTTTGATATTAAAACTCAACAAACCCTTCAGCATTTTTATGGCAACCTCCTTGTTCTTGTCTGGGTACCAGCCTTTTTTAACAACTCCAAAAGCACCTTCACCCAGGACATCGTAAATGAGAAGATGTTCCGGCTTCACCTCAAACTGGTCATCTTCCATGTTAATGGATATGGTAGCGCTCACATCATGAGGGGCTTTTTGCTCCAGTTCCTGTTATTATTAAAATTTTTTAATATCATTAATTTTTTTTAAAAACATTCATTATGCTTTTTTAATCTAAATGGAGAATGTTTTTTAATAACCTCAAAGCTCATAATCGAGTTCCTACATGGCAACATGGAACATATCAAAAAACATCATCAGAAATATACCACTTTTTTGTATGTTCTAATTTGGAATATTACAAAATATTTCGTGTGTACATAGTCATACAGCTTAAATTTTTGCATTTTTTATTTTTTTTAACATATTTTATTCTATCAAACTACAATTTGATGCATAACCTTGTAGCTAAAATGATAAAAAGTTTGTTATTTTTATTCATCATAATTATGATGAATAAAAAAATAAAAGAAATTATTATAATATAATAAATAAAAATAGGACAATTAGACTACAATAAAATGTGATTAATGCCATGAGGTATAAAGTACCTTTGCTATTTCCAAACATTTTTGGTACTGTGGTACTAGGAAAAATTTACCTACCATAATCCAAGAAAATAGAAATTTGTAATATCAAAAATTTATTCTTAAAAGAAAGTAGCAATATTGCATGATTCTATATAAGTATGTGAAAAGGATGTTTTGAAATGTTTAGATGAGACAGTATTTAACTGCTCTAGGATGATATTTTTTCAATGCTGACTTCCTTGATTTTATTTTTTTTTTCTTTAATTTGATCAAGAAATATAAGTAAAGTTGGGAACTTTTATAACCTTCAAATAAATGCTCATTTGGTTTACGAATAACCGCCAGACTCACTTTGATAACTATAAATGAGGAATATTCAATACTGAACAAAAAATTACAAGTATTGATAACTATAAATGAAGAATGTTCAATATTGAACAAAAAAATGACAAGTCTTGATAACTATAAATGAAGAATGTTCAATATTGAACAAAAAAATGACATAGTATCTATAGGTATAGTATCTATATACCTATAGATATGTCTATCAATTTCTGTTTTTCCAAAAAAATATTCAAATTTAAATTATTCGATAACTTCTTTTTAAACAATTTTTTTTGTTTCAATATCCATGGAAACCCAGACTTCAATAATTAAAATTTAATTTGTCGCTCGTGAAATTCCTTACCTCAAAATACCGACATCTTCGTTTGTTCAACTTCATCTTCTCATGGCGGTGGTAGACGAATGCAGCGACACCCATGAACACCAAAAATGAGGCCAGCGGAATAATGACAGCGTAGATAACCACACTCGACACGGTGGAGCCTTGGAACAATCAGAAACCTACGATGAAATTACATTTTTTTGTAAATAGTCCATTACAAACGAATTTACAGCCAGTTATCTAGCTGTTGCGAATATTAGTCCTCATTAAGCATTAAAGGAGAATGGTTATTTGATTGAGGAACCTGGTTCAAATATCACGTAATTGTGTGAATATGGTACCAGTCTACCAGTAAGCTGTCGATGGTACTAAAAAACTTAAACGAGACATTCTTTAGTTCTTTCAACATTATAAAATTAGAAAATTTTGAACATCATTTTACAAAAATAGCCAAATCGTAAATATCCAAGTTTAAACAATTAGTAGTGTAACCATGACAGCATTCAATTGAATAACATTTTGAAAAACTTATCTGTTTTATATCATAAAGCAAGAAAAATTTAAATTCAAATAAAAAAATTGGTATAGACCCCTTATCTATTCTAAAGTTTTATTAGGGGATTAAAAAATAAGTTAATAGTAATAGCTAGTTTATTTCAGGAAATTAATAATTGGTAATGAAAAGAATTTGAATAATGAAAATATTCTAATTATTTAAGTATTCCAAATATCGATTATTGATGTCAATCAAGTATTTGAATTAGTCATATAATCATTCAAAGAAACTGAATTATTAGAATGTTTCAATGTAAAATTCGAATGGAAATTTTTTAAAATTTTACTTGCGCCTCTGTTGTTAGTAATTGGTTGATAATGAGCATTTACAAAAATTAATGTTTATAAATTTTTAAACACATAATGGAATTATTAGAAAAATGTAATTATTTGAATGATTTGAATAATCACATTGTTCAAAAGTATATAAAAATATACATCATTTATATTATAAACACTGATTTCAAAGGCCTGGGTGGTTTACATTCTAGGAGCAAGATGTATGATGTAGGTCAGAACGTTTACAAGTACTTCTTGTGAAAAAGTCTCCTTCTGGTCTGTAGGGACCGTGCAAGAAACATAAGGTTGTTAGGTGATAACAGAAATAAGAACATGTGGTTACATATTTGTCAGTATTAGTGCAGTATTTTATTGAAGGTTCACTTATGGAATTCAGACGTTATAAATAATTTTAATTGATTACAATAACTACACTATGGGGTCTTCACGTGGAAATACGACAGCAGTGTAACCAAAAGTTCACAATGACCATTGGCTCTGTCAGCATCACGCGTCCCTATTGATTAGTATATATAACTTATGCATTATATCTGAACTGGATTTTGTCATTCTCAATTACATAGTCAGTTTAAAAGAATAGAGTAATGGACAATTTTTAAGAGTGGATATGTGCTATTCTTATTTATTTCATTAAAAATATATTATATGAATATAGACATAGGCATACTTCAAATGTTACATGTCACACGTGTAACACAATTTCTCATATAGTAGAATCTTGTCCTCTATTTTATCTGCATTCTTTCACAAGCTAAACTCTGTATTAGTATTATTTAGATTGGTCAGTATTCACTAACTATTTAAAAGTCTAGTAAGGTGTTAGTACAAGGGGGTTTTTAAACTTACGGAATGGTAAGGTAGGCCATTAGTAAAGGTGATTAACGGAATGATAGCTAGTTAAGTAACTCATTATTAGTATAAATACCAAGTTTTATCATAATTGGATCATTAGTCTTTGAACTACCGTCGAACAAACAACTTAATCTGGAAGAAAGTCTGAACTATGGAAAAAATTTAGTACCGCGCCGTTATAAAGTTCCTTACCAAGCAACGAAAGTCGGTTCAAACCATACTGAAAGAGATGGCATCCGTTTATGGGGCCTCTTGCCCGGGTAAAACCATGGTTTACAAGTGGCATAGTCTCTTTAAACAGGGTAGAGACTCACTTGAAGACCTGGCTTCCAGTGATTATTATTTGTTCCCAAACCTTAAAAAAGAACTTTGTGGAAAGAAGTTTTCAAGCGATGAAGAAGTGAGGGACGCAGTTTCAGCTTATTTTTCAGACAAAGCCGAAACATTTTTTTTGAAGGTATATATAAGCTAATTGAAAGATCTGAAAAATGTATTAGCGTAGCAGGTGAATATATTGAAAAAGAAAAATAATTTTGTATTTTTATTCTCACTCCTTATCCTCCATTCCGCGAACTTTAAAACGCCCCCTCGTATATGAAATTATTCTTTCTCTTGAAAATACTTTATATCACAATCCATTCATTTATCCATTTGTTTCGCTCTTTAATTTATTTTTGGAAAGCTATTCTGTATGTCACTTAATAATGCTTCCAAGCTTTAAACCATGCACAATTACTGAAAATTATAGTATGTTAGTAATTATTTCAAAGAAAAAAATTAAAGAAAATAACAAAATAAAAGCAAAATATTTTAATATGGGTTTGGGAAGTGTTTAAAATATCTGCATTATTGCATTAATTACAAAAAGTCTGACATATTTATTCCAGATTTACTGCAATTTTCATAATTTTAGTTTATTATCAATTCATGTTTCATTTTTTGAAGTATGCCAATTTAACTGTTAACCAAATCAAGTTTTGTTTCTTGATAAAATTTAGACTCAAGTATTGTAAAAAACCATTCTAATTTAAATGTAATAAATAATACAGTGTATAAATAATATACTAGAAACTTACCATTATTTGGCCATATGCGAAGCCATTTAACAGATTTTGGACTCTTTCCAGCTGGTGACACGGCAGTCAAAGACACTTGATAGTCTGTTTCCAGATGAATATTGTTGAATGTTACTTGGTTATCAACCTGAAAACAGTATAGAAGACAAACTGCAATATTAATATGTAGCTACGATAGTATTAAAATTTTGGCAAGAAGGCTAAAAGGATTCAATTTGACAAAACTGATAATGAAACATAAAGAATAAATTTGTGATTTTTAAAATCAATGGTTAATTTTAATTTAATTTTTCACAATTATATAAAACTACGTGATGTACCATTATTTCAACTTTATTTAAATTCTATACCATGACTTAGATTTTGTTGTATGATTTTGTTGTGATATCATGCTTTTAAAAACACAAGAAAACCTTTACAAAGTAACATAACATTCTGAAAATAGTTTTAGAAACTTGTCTGAAATGATAATTGAAATAAAAACAAATTTTCTTTTATATCATTTGATTTTTTTATACTTTATATATATACGTACATACATTTTTATATATATATATATACTATATAATACTTGTATTAATGGGAATAAGTAACTACTTATGGTGGATAATGGATAAAATTAATTCGAAACTTACCCCACTAACATTTGTCATGATAGATCCGTTAATGGTTGATGCGTATAGTTCAACAATATAGTTTTTAGGTTTTAGCTCTGGAACTTCCCATCTAATGGTTATATCATAACCTAGACGAATTTTGTCCGGCAGAGAAATTACAGATTCGACAGATGATATTACTGGCATTGGTGGGGCTGTAACAAAGTAGAAGTATTGGATATTAATGTGTTATAAAACTATGTTCTTATGTGAAGGTTTATAACACATTTAACCTTATAGTAGGTAAAGATTATACGATACATTTATTTTGACTTTTGGTACATCTGCACAGTAAATAAAAAAAACTTTATATGTAAATAAACATATTAAATTATAAAATAAATATTTAAGTAATTTAAATTTAACCGAATTTTAATTATATAGAAAACTAGCAAGTATGGGTTTCTTTAAGTGTATATCACAGTCCAAATAAGTTCTCTATTTTGGTTTCTTTTCTGCGTCAGACTTTATTTTAGAATTCTTTGTTCTGGATATAGAGATTTTCCTTGATGATGGCCCAGAATCAAAACCATGAGTTCTTGATGGCCTTGCAAAGGAAGATAACGACTCTGATAAGGAATTTTTCAGAAGGCAAAGTAGATTCTGAACCGTCAGAACCCTCAGCAACACTTAAATCAATGCCTCGAAGTCAGTGGACTTCATGTAGATGTACTTATACAGCATATTCAAACAAGGGCTGTAGCCTTGTCATAGAGGCAAATGTCTTCGACTCACAAAGAAACCTTTATCAAAATTTTGTTCTTATACATGTATATTTTTTTCACGGTGTGGGGGTTTAAGAATAGGACAGAATTTGTTCTTTGTTTTATTTGCCTTTGAACTTTCTTTAAGTAATAACTTGAAAGTTTATTACTCCAATGATTTTTGTCTGATAATGTACAAAAAAATCATTTAGATTACTTCACTTTGTTTTTTAAAATTCAGCCGAAATGAAAAACTTTGTTTTCATAATGCTAAAACATAAAAATACTTGATAGCCAAACTAAAAGAAATGACGTGTAATAAGTGTAAATGTTACTTTACTCACCACAAACATTCAAATTGTAATTGACACTTAGGCAGGATGGTGTGGTGAAAGTTAATTCTGACTTCTCGCTCTCTAGATTGCCAGCAATGCTTCTGATCATTAAGTTGTATGCAGCTTCAAATTCCAAATTTTTTATGGTGAATGAATATAATTTCTCTGGCTGAAAGTATTTTTGAAATTTTCAATTAATCGTGTGCAATAAACATTTAAATATTATTATTTTCAATCATAAAACTTAACGTTTCATTGACATTTTTTTCAAAACATTAGTTTTCCAGAAATTATACATTTTTCGCTATGTGATAATTACTCACTGAAGGTTTGCTAATTATGAAGTTTATTTTGTAGCAAATTACTAAAATAAAAACTTACCTCTGTAACCTCTGTATGGTAGAGGTATAAGAGTGGACCGTATACAACAATACTGTAAGAACACGTCAATTCTGCAATAAAAAAAATGAAATCAGAAGTTGGTAAGTCAACTACAAATCTTTGCAAATAGTAAAAATATGTATACATACGAGAAAACTAATATGCAAAGTCAGGGAAAATATTTCCAATAGGAATTGTTGAAATCTTTTTACCAACTTGATAATAAGTTTTAAAGAGAAAAACTAAAACCTTTGAAATGATTTTTCAATTTTAGCTGTCAAAAAGCTTAAGTTTTTTTTTTATGACGATATGATAAACCAGTATCATATAAAAATTATCATTTATAATAACATTTGATGTAAGTCTAATCTATTTATATGTGCAGTATATATAAAAAACATAATACTTTTTAGTACTCTTAGATTTCTTTAGAATTGTTGCTTTTCTAAAATACCGATTTTGCTGTCGGTATTTTAGAAAATAAAGTATTATTAACATTTCTATTAAAAATAATTTTATTCATATTATATCGCAGTAGACATAAATACAAATTATTATAATAATGGTGTATACAGATTACAATAATCTAAAATCTGGAAGGTTCAGAAAAATTTTTTATACTTCTGTGTATATAAAATCATATTTTATTTCGAAATCAAGGAAATCGCGTTGAATAAATTACATTTTTCCGGGAATCTGTTCAATAAGTATTTATAACAATGTGTAAATTATCAAAATTGTTGTATTCATTGGCATTGAATTTTGACAACTTGTTGGGAAAATTGCGCATGTGCACATCTGTAAAGAAAAGGCGCCAATCTTAACTCAAGATATAAATTTTATTTACAAATAAATATATCTGCATAACCTAATAAACAACATGAGGAAACTTATTTTATATGTTTCATGTGATTAAGTAATAAATTATTTATTCACTCATAGTTGTTGATCCGTATAAAGATTGTTTTTTAAAGTGACTCCCTGAAACTAATTATATTAGAATTATTTTATAAGAAGATTGTCATATTTTACGTAATCAACAAGAACATCACATTTACACATGCGCTACATATGTAAATATCCCGATGGTCTCCTTCCTGAGATCAAGGATCTGTACAATTAACTATTGACAAGATAATACCAAATTAAAAATGTAGCTTGTATGACTTATTATATTTTTTGGCAAAACCATAAACGTTAATTTTTTGACTTCGATTTCTGAATGCAGAAAACGAACAGTTTTTTAGTACTTTCATACACTATTTTTTTTCGGAATTAAATTCTTCAGTTCAGCAGTCGTGTCTGTAATGAGAGATAAAAATGAACGATGATGAATTACTAATGATTGTACAGTTTTTCGCATGATTACATAATAATAATGATTGCATATAATTTTATGTTGTAATTTATTGCATAATTAAAATGTGACTACAAAATAATGTGCATTATCTATAAAACATTTTAGACATCCGTCCGAACATAAATTTTGTAACGTTCGTGGAATCACATACAAAATGTACGCAAAGCTTTCATTTGGAATTATATCCTTATGTTGCTCTTGTTTTCGAAATTAACGTTTAAGTTTTCCACTTGAAAAACGAAGAATGTCATCGGTCTAACGCAGGTAATATAAGTTTGTTTTTTTTTTAATTCGATTTTCGGATTTATTCCGAATCGGAAACCCGAATTCTTAAGAAGCATATAAAATGTTGCATACAATACACACATTCGTTTTGCTTTCGAACGGAAAATTTTCGAAACGAAGGTTTCAAAATTAAGCTCTTGCATTCAGAATTCCTAATTTAAAAAGAATTGAATTCGTTATTCCGAATGCAAGCTTTGTTTACATTTTGTTGCGATATATCATTTACATATTTTCGGAAGTTTCCGTTCGGATGGATATGTCAAATATATAATTGTAATGTACAATTATTTTGTAATTATCTTTTAGTCAATAAAATTATTATAATCATTAAATATTAAAATGGAAGTAAATGGAATTATTATGCCATACATAACAATCCTACATAATTTTATTTTATGCGAAAGATCATAATGCAATCACATAAGAAATTGTGAAATGGTTAGTAATTAGCCGTCTCCCATTTTCACTCACTTATCAGATACAACTATTATTATACTGAAAAATTTAATTCCGAAAGCAAAATATCGAAAGTCTTTAACCAGGTTATCGAAAACATACACCTAAAACAACTTTCCAATTATTTTCATTTACATTTTGCTCTTAAATATACTTTTGGAATTCATGTCAAAAATTAGTATTTCGGCATAAATTAAAAAGTTGGTTGAGTATTTCCATTTATTTTATACACATACAATAGCAATTCTGTAAATTTGGTTCATTTGTTTTGTAGTGCAAATAGCACCCTAAGTGTTTATTCTAATCTACTACGGCCAATTTCTATAAATGTTATATACCAAAATTAGAAAAGAGAGGGCACTCTACTAATGGCTATACTGGTCACGTGCGATTGGGGCTCCAAAATTATATTGACATCATTGGATTTTGAAGGATCTATTTAACGGAATCTCTTATATATTAAGAAATTGGTTAAATATGGGAGAAGAGTGTATGTAAGGGTTTACTGTGTTTTTATAACATTGCGTAAAGTATTCGCGTATAAAATTGTATTGCATTAATGCCCGTAACACCACACACGGTCATAACTCTCAGTCGGATTTAATGATAGTTAAAAACTTAGTTTGTATGGATACTTTATTAATTGGACTGTGCAATAGGACACGGTCGGTAAAGTAGACAATTGTTCCGATGGAAATATTTTCCGTAATTCTTGCCTGTGAATTTTCTTCGTCTCATTTATTTAATTACACATTTTAACTGTTAATCTGTTACTAATAGACTTGTGTTTGATAAGTAATAGTCAATGAATACTACGAAATTTTACGTTATGGCTTACTATGTAATCATAAGGAAAGTCTTTATCGCAATTCTAACAATATTAATTGAATAAAAAAGACAAATAAGTTGCTTGGAGTACATTTTTGTATTAATCAGTTGTGTTTCTGGACATTAAGAAACCGAATTTGAAAGATAAGAAAAATAAACAAGTTATCAAATAAAAAAAAAGAATAACAGATAAAATAAAAGAAAACATGTTGTTAAATTAGTAGAACAAAACAGTTTCTGGGAGCCTCTGAATACAAAATAAGATGATTTTAATGAATACAGTTTTTTGTTGTAATTTATCCCATTCCCCAGATACGCTCTTTCAGCGTCAACGCAAGGGTTGCAGAGAAGCAACCGTCCTGCAGAGTACGTACAGCGAACCTTGCGCATCATTATCGAAGTGAATTTTATTCGATATGTAATTACATTGAGTTACGTTACTTTTTTAGTTTTTTGTTTATGAGGAACAATCATCTCATTTGTTGTAGAAATTAAGAAATATTTTTTTAACGAAAAATAACTTATTTCTCAGTAATAAAGGTCCAAATAAAAAAAAATGTTATAGATTATTTTTGTCTTTATATTATGACGGGACTCCGAAAACATTTTTTTTCCATTTATTTTATTGTAAAAAAATCCACACTGATGATATTTATTTTGATAATAAAATTCTATTATTATTTTTCAGTTATATATAATTAAGATATATGAACTCAATGATTAATGATTATAAATTAAGATATGATGGAATTTTATGATTAATAAAAAAATATGAAAAGGAATAAAAATATTAATACGGTTTCACGAAAAATCGTGAATAAAATAATTTTGTCTATGCTTCCTTTAATTTATGCGGTGAGAAGTTGAGAAGAGTCAACTGTTTGTACGCTTTACGTGTAGTTTACTTATCAACATAACTTGTAATAAATTATAATAAAAAAACATAATTTTTCGAATTAATAAATACCTCAAAAAAAATAACGATTTCAATATTTGGATCAGAAAGAAATATTTGGCATAACTATATTTGAAAACGCGACTTCGCTTTGAAATAAGTGAGAACATTTTGCCAGCACCTTAACCTGATATCTAAAATAAAGGTAACATATAAGTGAAGACAGTATATTATATGAATATAATATATAATATGTGCATATAAATGCTAACATCATAATAAATCTTAAAAAATAATAAACTAACATACCTTTAGAAGGCTCCCACTTGATTACTGTTTCTAGCTGATTACCGTTGCCGGGTATATGCGGAGTATCTGCTTGCCACACGCGAGGCACCGCACTCAGGGGGTCTTTAGAAGACAGCGTAGTGAGCCAGTCGCTGATTCCAGCCAGGCGGGCTTCCCCATACTCGTCCACACTCCATAATTTAACTCTGTAGTCTTTGGCCTCGCTTAAATTGTGGAACGAAGCTAACGTAGTCGAGGTCTGAAATTGTTTATGGTTTCAACGATCAATCTGAATTCTTATAATAAGTACATATTAAGGTACGTTTACACGGTGACAGTTCGTGCGACAGTTGCTGTAGTGTCATTTACACGATGATAATTTGTGCGACAGTTGTGACAGTGTAATGCCATGATAATGTGTAGGTTCGTCCGTGTATACTGGGCGGCTGTTGGTGGCAGTTACGCTGTCACGAAAGCAACTATAGCACGAACTGTCACCGGGTAAACGGTGATTTATTCTGCCACGATAGCGTGGAAGTCCGTCTGTGTGTATTTCCGAGATTGCGGTATATGTGGCAATTGTGGTTTTTGCCAACTTTTGTTAGTTTGCATTAGTTGAATCATATTCAATTGTTTTAGGTATCAATTATTTTTCAGTTAATTTTTGTTAGGAAATTGGTCTAGTTGGAAGTTGTTAAAATGCATGAATTGATTTTTTTATTTTCTAATTTGGCTTTCCGAAAGTGTTATCTAATGCCACCACCGACTCCCACTCCTCCCAAATAATGACACGTAACAATTCGGAAAAAAATCTGGAATTTGTTTTTGACGCTGGGGCTCACTATGCTGTGGCACTCGGACGGTTGTGCGGCGGTGGCAGTTTGCCCTCTCAAGGTTTACAACACGATGACAGCTAGGGGTAGTGCAGTGATATGCGCTGCTACGCTGGCACCGTCGCATGAACTGTCATCGTGAATACGTACCTTTAGTGTGCGTACAAAATGTAAAGCACGTTTGTATCTTTCTTTTTAAATATAAATTATTTAGTTGGGTTATAGAAAAGAATGTAACGGAAATTTGTTCAGGCGTAATTCTGTTTCTTACGGTTTAGCGTTAATTGTGGCAGAGTGAGATGAAGCGGTAAGTTGACCATTTTGAAGAAGAAGAGTTTCACGGGTATGAATACCTGGGTAACGCTAGTAATTTTATAACATAAACATTATAGTGTTAGATTAAATGGTGAAGCACAGAATTTTTTTACGAGTTTTAACGTAGTCGTAATTGATGAGTTTTGCTTTCGTTTTTTTCTTATTTCAACATTAATGTCCTGTCTAAGCTAAGAATATTTTTATAAAAACGCAATACCTCAATTCAAATGAAATGAATATTTCTGGTACATAAAGATTTTTTCCTTCTTAATATTTAAAGATATTGCTTGTATTATAGTTTAACTAAACCTTTAAGATCTTTTATGATCGCCAGCAAGATTTAGATTTAGGATCTTAAAATTTAAAAAATATATTTGAACGAAAAATATGCCACGCGCGATATTAAAAATGTTGAAAAAGACAAAATCAAAGAAAGTACGTATACATATAAAGATATAGTCGTAATGAAGATGTGACAATGTACTTCATATTTTGAGGACTCTTTTTACAGAATTATGATATGAATGTATAACGCGTCTTCGTCATTAATGAAATGTATTTACAAACATTTTATAGGCGATCAATTTCGTAATATGACAAAACCTGTAAAGTTTTTTTAAATAATCTCAAAATGGGCATTTAATGAACTTTTTGAGGCTGTTAAACTGATATTAAATTGTATATCCACTGGCGATTTCGTGATGTCATTAAACTTAAACGTTTCACGTTTCAGTTAGTAACTATTTTATTTATTGTAAGAGTGATAATGATCATTTTATAAGTAAAGTAAGTAAACCCATTATAAATTTTCCGTTACGAATGTGGTTATCATACTGAATAAAGTGAGTTTCTATCTTCTGAAAACTCGGTTGCTACAGTATACGCGTAATAAAATTTACAATTTACAAATACAAATATTTTAAGTTTTATCGACAATTCTTAATATAATAGCAACTTTATTATAAAATTGAAAAAGTATTTTGTGTAGTCCATCATCTTTACATAATGTCAATGTACTTACAATTGACTATAATCTGTGTGTTTTTATTATTTCATTTTATCTTTTAGGTGGATACGTCATAGGAAAATATATTACAAAGCATTGTAGTCAAAAACGTAAAATTTCACGTGAATTATAGTTGTAAGATATTTATAATGTTTTATCCAATTTCATGTAGTGTTATAGTGCGGGAAATTATTGTTTTTTTTTTTTAAATAATGTGCTGATGCTAAACATGTAATTTTAATTTTTTTTAAATCATATTAATGAAATAACTGATGTCCCATACACCGACTATATACCCTTGAAATTTCGTCATGTCTGTCTGTCTATTCGTCTCACAGTCTTATAGTTTTTACAATTTTGGAATTATTTATTTCAAATTTTGATTGAAATTGTTTAAGATGGAAATCACAATTAATATCAGTGTTGCCAACTGTTGGGAATTATCCCCCTAAAGCAATTTCAAAACCCACTAAATTCAAACCAAGACTCCCCAACTATGAACCAAGTATTTATTAATTATAAAACAATTATACTAATTTAAATATTTGTTATTCAATCAGTCCTAAATGTTTTTTTTTTAATTTTTGGTTGATGTAAGTAGAGTACTGAATAATCTTTTCGAAAACGTAATAAACATTTTATCCCCAAAAATACACAGTGGTGTCGGGAGAGACAGACGTACAGGACGAAATGATAAAGGCTCCGTTTTTGCCATTTGGGTACCGAACACAAATATATTTTTTAAAGCGAAATTGCATTTTCTATTTCACTGTGCAATGAGTAACCTATGCCACCTGATCACCTATAACCGCGTAACATTTATCGAGTGTATATGAGAATAGCAGCGCGAAGTCTTTTAACCTCCATCTTTTCAAGCTCTGTAAGACAGCAGACATTGACCAGGTACTGTAATAGATCATGTGATATTCACGAAAGTGTCACAATATTAAAGTATTTATTGTGATTGTTTGCCAGACTTCATAATGTTGCTATAACAGAAAAAAATGAAGTTTTATAACCTAAAAACTAATCTCTGTTCTTTGATGGTACTCACCACATTGAGGCATTCTCCAGCTGATTCTTCCTCGTTTTGCTCCTCGATCTGGGCCATGAGACGGCGGTGCTGTTTCGGTCCAGCTGACCACTCTACTACGAGCGAGCTAAGGCCGCGGCAAGTTAAACGTGGCTTGAGTGAGGAAGACGTAGTGTTGTTTGTTGGCTCTGGAAGCGCATCAGATATATTGTCGGTAAACGATAAAATTGTTAACAAAAATATTCTGTTTATTTGAAAGGTGTGAAATCTAATATGATACTATAATTTTTGTAATTAATATATTATACGTTTCGTAGTTAATATTTTGAATATAGATTGAAATGAATACAGTTTACAATGACATTCTTCTAATGTATGTAATACAGTTTACAATGACATTCCTCTATATGTAAAATATTTCATGTTTATATATTTTTTCGATATAATTTAAAGGAGATATCAAGCATGCGTAGGATTCGTACTATGAGGGTCCCGTATGCATTTAGACAATTTAAAGGTATATATAATAAAATGACAATAAAACATTTAAAGGTATATAATATTTCTATCAATTATTTACAAAATTATTTTTTTTAGAAAGTAAATATATTGGCAACTATAGTTTTTAAAGGCCCATATTTAAAAAATATATGTAATTATACAAATTATTCCACATTTTGCTGATTTTCAAGGTTTTAGGTCCAATAGAAGTACTCTAAATATAAATAACAAAAAATACACTTTAAAGGGATAATATATATCTTCGTTGTGTGAATCAACAATTAAATTAAAAAAAAAATGTTTACAGCAATATAAGGCCATAGACCTCATTATACACTATATAATTTAACTTGATATCTCAAGTCGTTTTTGAGAAAAAGGGCTCTGAGAGACAGGCGGACGGAAGGACAACAAAGTGGTCTTATATCTCATCTTTGTATCAAATTCTATAAGTTCGTAGTCAACGTTTCGAAAAATAAGTCCTGGTAAAGGGAAAATGCAGTTATATAGATTGATAAACGAGTGATGTACAATTATTTGTCAACATTTTGTTTCTTATATCTTTTGAGTTAGATACGTAACTTTGAAACTGAAAATTGCGCATTCGTAACTTTGGTAACTGCGCATTTGTAACTTTGAAAAGTGCACATTCGTAACTTTAAAAAGTACGCATTTATAACTTTGAAAAGTGAACACTCATAACTGTGAAAAGTGCGCATTCATAACTTTTAAAAGTGTGCATTCGTAATTTTGAAATGTGCGCATTCATAAATTTGAAAAGTGCGCATTCGTAACTTTGAAAAGTACGCAATCCAAAGGATAGGTACAATGCGCTGCTGCTTTATATTAAAAAACCGAGTGGTTGCAAGTCTGCAGGAGCCCGGCGAATAGCATCGGGTCCATTTGTAAATATAGATGGACAACAATGGAAATGAAGAAACTCGTGTTAAGAGAATTAAAACATTTTAAACCATGAAACATTAATGACTTTGTTGGGTATGAGATAAAATTATCATTTAACAACTCTGAGATTAGTTATGTACCTCATAAAGGTGTTTTTAGAAGTGGAACCATTAAACATAGTATACTTATTCTTTTGTCGATCTCATGTTTAATGTTTGTTTTTACGAGTATTTTATATTCGTTGGACCCACTTTTGTCTGAAAAACCATAACATTATTTTAAAAAAGGAAATAATGACGTTGATATAGCATTAATTGAATATAATGGTTTTCAATATTCTTTAACCTTACAACCCAGATTTTCGTCCGCATCCATAATCAGTTACGATTCCAATATACAAAAATAAACACTGTTTATTAGATTTATTCATCTAATAAACAGTGTTTATTTCAAAACAAAGGTAGTATTTCATGTAAAGGATATTATGAAGAATTAAATATTAATTTATCGATTAATAAAACCTGTTAAGTTCCGTAGACATTTAGGCACTTAGGGGAAAGTAGCATTTCTACGAAACTATGTATAAATATTAATTTTTCACAACGTGTTTACTATATCTTCCTCAGACGTAAAATCATATTTCAATAATTATAAGGTCTAGGATAATTAATTTCTATAGTTTTCCTGTAATTTTCCAGTGAAATTTTACTAACACAATTATTTACATGATTTTTGGTCATTACTTTCACAAAATAAGGGACGAAGGGGGAACGCTTTATTTTATGTATATTTTTTAGAATATCTTTTTCAAAATATAATTTAAAATTATGAAAAAAATAATTTTTCATTCCTTATAACAAAAGTCGTTTCAAATAATACTCGAAATGATATATAAAATAAAAACAATTTAGCATTTTCTTAACCTCTTTTTAATTCTTATAGGAATATTTCAGAGAAGTTAGCAAAATGTGTGGGTTAGTAAGATGACAAATTTAAAATTTCTATCTCGCATGGTTTTAGAGAGAATCAGCTATGACAAACAAAAAAGGGTTTCGTTTTTCAGTTTCAGATATGGGACCCTAAAATCTATTAGGGACAAGCGCTATGTATCATACGGTTATTTCTGGGGTAAATACTTTCGATGCATTCTTAAAGCATTTAGTGCAATAAATAAGTATTGTTTTTTTCATGAAATTATTTTTGTAAACATTTTTACTTAGATATGGGGCTTCAGAAACACAGAAAATTTTATGAATATGATCACAAGTGAACATTTTTGGTATACCTATAAAGATTTTGTGTAAAAAAGGGTGTAAAAAAGGGAAGACTATGTTAGATTTGGTGTAAAAAAGGGCCTTCTTTCACCGGTATCATACTATCGGTTACTTATATTTCCAGATTGCTAAGAATAAATGGCAAGTTTGAAACATATTGTAATGGTTATTTGGAAGATTTTTTAAAAGGAAAAATATTTTGTATCGACTTTGACGCTATCCTAGCACCATCTATCGGCCATTTTATATAAGTGTTGCCAAAAATATATTCAAAGAACGATAATTTTCAATATCGTGCTGGACAAAATTTGACGTTTATCGTTTCGTGTATAAACCTTACCTTACCTTAAATGGTAACGATGATCTGTGGTATTTTTTTAAGTATATAAAAATAAAATACTTCCAATTAATAAACAGCGATACTTAAAATATATTCCAAATTAATTAAATTATAGTCTGTTGCTAGTACAGTATAATTATTTAAGTTAACAAACTCGACGATACGGCTGCATGGATGATACTGCAATAATGGTCACGTAAAAACGTGACCATTATCAGCTAGGTCTTATGGTATTAGATGACTACTGCCTTTAGATCTTTGTGCTTCGATGGACGAGTTGATTATGGAGCGGTAACTCTGGGAAAATACGTAGTAGAGCAAGGCCAAAGTGATTTAAGATTTTTAAATGACTTCTATTAGATTTTGCGTCTTTCCGTCCATCTCACGTTGATCCGAAAAATGTTAGATATCAGCATGTAACTAATGACGTTATATTGTATAGACATATCATTAACGCTCTAAAAGTGGTCTTCAAAAGTTGAATAATCTATTACAACTTTACGTAATGTAAAACCAGTTTATTTTCTGTTCAGCCTGTACCAATAATTCAATCAATCTGAAGTATTTTACTAACTATTTAACTGTCGACTTTCTTACTGGCAGTTTTATAATCATTATTATCTTAGGTATGATGTTGAATTCCAAATGTGAATATCCGTTAATTTGTTGCTATGAATTGCGACGATTATTTGTGGCGGTCTGTTGTCACCGCCCTAATTTATAAAAATGTCTTTTAAACCTTTTGGCGTTAGTATAAAGTATTTTGTGTATCGTCTGAAAAAAATTGGGTATATATTTTATTCCTAAATACGTACAAATAATGTTAAATTTACATTTTTTATTATATTTAGTTTTGATTTATTTCGAATTTTTTAAACGGCAAGAATGAGATAACAATAGTGAAATAGTAATATTTTAGTTGTTCTTGTCACATTTGCACTGCGTCGGTAAATGTATCATACACACTTATGTATATACTCGCTCACCTGTTGTATATAACAGAAATATTTATAATCATAAGGGGATGTTACAAATCTTTATATTAGTTAGTATAAAGTATTTTGTGCATCAACGGAAAAAAACTTGGGTGTAATATTTCCTTCTTAAATACGTGCAAATAATATTAAATTTACATTTTTTACTATATTTAGTTTTGATTTATTTCGAATTGTTTAAGACAAGGATGAGATAACATTAGTGAAATAGTAATATTTAATTGTTTTTATCACATTAGCTCTGTGTCGACAAGTATAACCACGGCGCTTATACTCACTCAACTAGTATAACCACGGCGCTTATACTCACTAATAGTAATATTTAATTGTTTTTATCACATTAGCACTGTGTCGACAAGTATAACCACGGCGCTTATACTCACTCAACTAGTATAACCACGGCGCTTATACTCACTAATAGTAATATTTAGTTGTTTTTATCACATTAGCACTGTGTCGACAAGTATAACCACGGCGCTTATACTCACTCACCTATTATATAAATTATAAATATTCATAATTAAAACTATCTCTATTTTATTTCTTACATAAGGTTACGACATCTCTATTTAATATAATGTTATTGCATATAACTCTGGGTAGAGATTTCGAAAAGGCTTTTTACCGATTCTTCACGTTTATACCGCAAATATAAGTAGCTGTAAAATATGCACGGATATTAATAGTTTTCAATGATATTTATTGTTATCAAATTTGAAATTGGCATTGTCGATATTTTTGATGGGAACGGAACGGAAAAATGTTAATTTCAAAGATTCGGAAGATTTTTGAACAAACCCCATCGATACAAGGCAGATTGTCTGTCCACTAAAAGACAATAAAAGACGTGTTGAAATAAAAACAATATTAAAATATTTACTCACCAATAGAACAGGATCCATTACAGATGAACCCACAGGGCCTATGTTCAATCTGTAACAAAGAATAAATTTTATTAGTAAAATATTCACTCTATAAAAATAAATGTAAAACCAGTTTATTTATTTTCTGTTCAGCATATACCAATAATTCAATCGATCTGAAGTATTTTACTAACTTTTTAACTGTCAACTTTCTTACTGGCAGCTTTATAATCATTATTATCTTTGGTATGATGTTGAATTCTAAATTTGAATATCCGTTAATTTGTTGCTATGATACATCATTTTTAAAATTAGTAATTCATTTGTCTCTGTGTATTTCGTTTCTATTTAAGTTTAGTGTTCCTAGTGTTAAAAACTTTAGTCATTTAGTATTGTTTTGAGTAGACATTCATACGAAAATTTTGTAATCATTTTTTTCTCTCGATAAAACGGCTATGTTATTATTATCTAAAGACTTAATTTATAGCAAAACAATATGGCTGTCAACAAAAAAAGGAACAATACAAAGCTGAGTGCTAGCCGCTGGTTTACCCATTACGAGTCGATGGTAAGAAAATAAATTTCTATTATGTTGCACTGGAAATTTTAAATTTTTTTTGTAATTGTAGGTATTAACTACAAGGTACTATATCACTTTTTGTTAGCCTGTCACAGAGGCATTTCAGCATTAATTAAAGATCCTTATATGGTTTTAAGACAGAGGTGTCTAATGACAAATGGGTAAACTTTGATGACAGATGAATCAGCACATCTTGAATATTTTAGCTAACTTCTGTAAATCTAAAAGGGCGAGATATGAGTATGACACATATTTATGATATACGTTTTAAAAATACTGAATAGATTTTCCTTCACATTCCACAAAATACAAATAAAATGTTACTTAACTGTCATTAACATTCATTATCAGAATATTTCTAACGCTTTGAATTTCTTTGTCCAAAAAATTGCCTTTACTGTTTTATAATATGTATAGGTAGTTTTCATTGGTCCTATCTATAGTTGCTACTGATTCCTTATGGCCTAATCTATAGAAACCTCAGTATACATGTCCAACTTGTATTTGATTGAATTTTTTAGCTAAAGGACATATATAATATGTTTACAGATTGACAGTTGTATCAAGCTCATTAATACTACGAACTAGAACTAAGTTTGACTTGATTATTTACTCAAAGATATTCTACCAACTTTTGACAAATTGTTTATTTAGCCAAGTACATTTTGCTTAAAGGAAAAACATTAATGGAAAATAAAACGAATTTTCTTTAGATTATACAGTTGAATCCAGCAAAGAGCTAACTAATACTCTTTCTGCTTGAACTTCGAATATAAATTTTTGAAGAGTATCTTATTACGTCTTTATCTAATTCTATGTATGTCAAATAGGCACTGAGTTGAGAGGTAGGTTAAAAGTAGCTCGAAATTGTTTGTGTACGGGGTATGTACAGCCAGTATTATAAGGATCTGCATGCACGCTGCCGTGCCTTTAGAGCAGTGATTTCCAAAGTGATCCAGGTGGACCGCCAAGCGTCCACGGGGGACTCGACGGGGTGTATGTTGGCGTGAAAAAAAGCTTGGGTATGGGAATATGATAAAAATGTAGCAGCAGGAGGTCCACCGAAACCAGTAAAATTTTGAAAGTGGGCCACGAGAAAAATAGGTTTGGGAACCTCTGCTTTAGAGGATACTTGGAATTCCAAAAATAATGACAACTATAATATTTGAAATGAAAATGTTTGATTGTTTTCAAATATACTTAAATATGTTGTTTCCGTCGAAATTAAGTTTACGGTTTACGACAGAAATCTATAGTTTATGATGGTAACGGAATATTTGATCGCTTCATAATATTGAATATCTCGGTTTCATAGTAATATAAGCAAATATAATCTCAAGCAGGTATTTTAAAATAAATAATCAAAGTTTGAATTAAAGATCGACTCTTGAGCATTTTACAATGTTCAAGCCGAACATCATTAATTAAGAATTATATAAGTTTCTCAGAAGAACCTTCCACCCAGTTAAGCCAATTGAAGTTATTTGAAAAGGTTTCCTTCGAAATGCCTCCTAAAGTTACCCCCTTAAGTCAGTCTCACGAATATTCAGGAAAACATTTGCCAAGCATAATAATATCGTCTCAAAAATATTAGAAGACACTTTGAAGTGAACACTTTTTTATTGTGTTTCGGTTCCCAAAAGTTGGTTCCACTGTTTCATCTTTTTGTTTCTTTCACAGCGCTTTATATTTTTACCCATTAGAGATGGAAGCTTCGAAATTTATAGGTCTTATTTATTAATGTTTCATATAAGCTCAGATTTAGTCGAAAGATCTTCGAGGAATTTAGCAATTTATTAGATTATGTAACATAATGGAGGCTGGTACTCATCTTTATTCAAGTAAATTTAATATCCATATTAGTAATTCAAAGTAGGTAACAAAATACATATAATAAAATCGTAAAAAAACTGAGTATTCATATTGAATATTTTTAAGTAAAACTAGCACATAGTTTTACTAAAGTCATGCTACTAAACCTAAAATGACGCTTTTTAGAATTTTTTTCTGTTTGTCGTTTTGTCGGTTTGTTCATCTGTGCGTGCCTTGATGACGCACGCTAATCTCAGCAATGGCTGAACAGGTTTGGATGTGGTTTTCTGTGATATATTTGGGTAATCCAATGTCCAATACATTGATTTACCCAAATATAAGCTAATATTTAGGCTTCATTTAGATTTCAATTGGTTTACAAATAAAAAACATACGTCGACCTTTAAATTACGTTCGTTATGCAAACTAATATCAGAACCGGCGGAATCGCTTTGGCTGCCAACACCATCTATTAGCGTTTTTAGGAAACTTTATGCTCGTAGAGTTCTGAGAGAAAAAAGAAAAAAAGACACAAAATTATTATGTAATAAATTTTTAAATTTTTTCCTTTATGTTTCTTTGTAATAAAATGTTAATGATTTTGCAGTAGGTTACATGATGAAAAAAAATTTATTAATTTTTCGCATTTTTTTATATCGCAATGTTCTAACCCTGGCCATGGTGTCTATTGATTACTTAAAGTATATAAAATGCTACGTTTAAAGCAGATATAGGCCCGTCGAATCGGCCTTTGGTTGTTCTGTCGTCAATCACGAATTCTTACTGCACAATTATATTTCAAAGTGCTTACTTACCAAAGTTTTAATGAATAGGGGCTGACAAGTTCACAAATTCACTGTGCTTCAACAATTTGGCTGAATAAATTTTTCCGTCTTATCCGGGAAGGCGAAAGGGCAGAATATATTAGAGAGATTTAACAGAAATGTGTCAGACTTTTGGTTTTAGGATTATTATGCGGGTTGGGTTATTTGTTATGTCTAACATTGTTATTAAGGATATTTTCGGCATTCAAAAAATTAATTCAAAAATTTTAAAAAAGTTAGATATTCTATAAAGAAAGTAAAAAGATATAACTGAAAGAAACATACTGAAATTTTTGGAAGGGAAATAAAGACAGGAATCTTTTTAAAAACTGCTGTCTTAATAGACACAAATGTGTTGTTTTGTGAAAAAAACAATATGTAAGAAGAAGAGCTGCAATATCAGTCAAAGATTTTCCGTTTTTGCGTACTTAATATGGACAGACGGACATGTCAATATAGAACTCTAAACATGAGTTTATACTCACGTTAATATTCAAATAATGAATAAATGAGTTATTTTAAAACACAAAAAAGCGGGCCCAGTGCATCTCTGAAGATACACCACTTAAATTATGAAAAATATTTTGGAGACCCTTCCAATTAGCCCTTTCATACTATACTTCTTACTATATATAGAAATTGAATTTTGTTTCGAGTATGTAATTTGCACCCCCCGAAATTTTCGTATATGGAATGTTAACATATATTTAATTTGCACCCCCAAAATTTCCGTATATGGAATGTTAGCATATATTTAATTTGCACTCAGTAAAATTTCCGTATATGGAATGTTAGCATTTATTTAATTTGCACCCTCCAAAATTTCCGTATATGGAATGTTAGCATTTATTTAATTTGCATCCCTCAAAATTTCCGTATATGGAATGTTAGCATGTATTTAATTTGCACTCCCCCCAAAATTTCCGTATATGGAATGCTAGCATGTATTTAATTTGCACTCCCCCCAAAATTTCCGTATATAGAATGTTAGCATGTATTTAATTTGCACTCCCCCCAAAATGTTAGCATTTATTTAATTTTCACTCCCCCCAAAATTTCCATATATGGAATATTAGCATGTATTTAATTTGCACCCTCCAAAATTTCCGTACATGGAATGTTAGCATGTATTTAATTTGCACTCACCAAAATTTCCGTGAATGGAATGTTAGCATTTATTTAATTTGCACCCTCCAAAATTTCCGTATATGGAATGTTAGCATTTATTTAATTTGCACCCCCCAAAATTTCCGTATATGGAATGTTAGCATGTATTTAATTTGCACTCCCCCCAAAATTTCCGTATATGGAATGTTAGCATGTCTTTAATTTGCACTCCCCCCAAAATGTTAGCATGTATATATAATTTGCACACCCCCCAAAATGTTAGCATGTATTTAATTTGCACCCCCCAAAATTTCCGTATATGGTATATTAGCATGTATTTAATTTGCACCCCCCAAATTTTCCGTATATGGTATGTTAGCATTTATTTAATTTGCACCCCCCAAATTTTCCGTATATGGTATTTTAGTATATATTTAATTTGCAACCCCAAATTTTCCGTATATGGAATGTTAGCATGTATTTAATTTTCAACCCCCAAAATTTATTGGAGTGTTAGCATGTATTTAATTTGCATCCCCCAAAATTTCCGTATATGGAATGTTAGCATGTATTTAATTTGCATCCCCCCCAAAATTTCCGTATATGGAGTGTTAGCATGTATTTAATTTGCACTCCCAAAATTTCCGTTTATGGAATGTTAGCATGTATTTAATTTGCATCCCCCACCCCCCCAAAATTTCCGTATATGAAGTGTTAGCATGTATTTAATTTGCATTCCCAAAAATTTCTGTATATGGTATATTAGCATGTATTTAATTTGCATCCCCCAAAATTTCCTTATATGGAATGTTAGTATGTATTTAATTTGCACCGCCCAAAATTTCTGTGTCTGGAATTTAGATATGTGTGCGTTAATATATTTATATCTACACCAAATGTAAAGTTTCGACGTAAAGCGGCTTTTGAGAAAAACTGATGTTATTGACAAACAGACGGACACATTTATAAGGATTCCGTTTTTTTTGAGGCACAGGACCCTAAAAACAGACATATGAAAACGCAGTGGATAGGAAGGTAGAAAGGCTCGGTAGGTTAGGAAAGTCATTGGAATTTGAGATGACATTTAAATGCAGAATCTCATAATGGATGTTAAAACTGAATTTTAAGCACATAACGATAGCAGTTGTTAAATAATCTCTGCATATTGTGTGATATGTCTTTAAAGAAATAATTTTTACTTTATATTAGCGCTTTCATAATTCCTATATTACCATTTATCATAAAAAATGAATTTTCACTTCAATCCTGTCTCTTTTTAATATCTAAAAGGAATCGATTTGTAAATAGCAGTAACAAAAAGTCAACAATAAAACAAATAATTATAATAATAGCAAACATCAATTATTAATTAAAATATTTAGTTAATGACTTCTAATTGCTCTCAAAGTTGTATCCCGCCTAATTCGTTGCCAACAGACCGCAAGTCCAATGAACTGAATAGGTCTAGTTCTTGCTTCAGTGAACAGATGTTTATTGGAAATCTACACGAGCGAAAATTTTCCCCGATTTCATCTGCCGGTTGTAAAGATGGACCATCCTTTAATTACAGATATGGTTAATTAAGATTACACAAGCATGATGGTTAGAAAACTTTAATTACTAAAATGGTAATATCGAGAAAAACTACGCTTATAATTGTGGAATTTTGTCAAAATATTGCTTTTTGTCAATTTTAAAATAATAATATTCTATAAGCTTATGAAAGAAATATGGAAAATGTTAACCTTACTGTGATTAATTAGACGAACATTATATTTCGCGCCATCAGAAATAATTGATGTGATGGGCGGATAGTACAAGATACTAGACATATACTTGCATATTCACTACTAGTTTTCCATCCATAAGTTAGGAAAAATGCTTCCTCGAATCTTTCCGTTGACTCGGTTTTCCTTTTTTAGACTTAGGACTGTCTCATTATGATGATGTCATTTATACTTGGCTTACTTATCGTAGACCGTGCTACGGTTATCTGTATCAGGACAGTGTTTATCTGTACTTGCCTGGGACTGATACTAGCCCAATTTTATTACTAACTTGGAGTCTGTTTGTTTGTCTGTTACGGGTGTTCTTCCCGGAAAATATTTGACGTAGAAAGTTAAAATTGACGTAACTCTAGGAAATGGTGGCCCAATTACAGGCGTTACGTACAAAATTTGTACTTCTAATTTGGAAGATAAAAAAAGGTGAAAATTTTGTTTTCAACATCATGGCTGTTGTAATTTTTTCCAAATAAACTTTCAAACAAGTCTGAAAAATCGTCTTTTTTTACAAGAGAAAAAAATTTAATACTGAAAAGCACGAAATACACACATACATAGCCTATGAAATTAATAACGCTATATACTCCAAGACACTCTGGATCATGACGAATCTAAGGACACCTCATTTATTGAAATCATTTTAGTACTTTAGTTTGTACGAGGGAACAAGCTTACTCACATTCATACATACATAGAGAGCCTAAGAAATTCATAACGTTATATACTCCAGGACACTCTCTGGATCATGATGAATCTAAGGACACCTCATTTATTGAAATCACTTTAGTAGTTTAGTTTGTACGAGGGAACAAACTTACTCACATTCATACATACATACATAGCCTACGAAATTCATAACGTTATATACTCCAGGACACTCTCTGGATCATGACGAATCTAAGGACACCTCATTTATTGAAATCACTTTAGTAGTTTAGTTTGTACGAGGGAACAAGCTTACTCACATTCATACATACATACATAGCCTATGAAATTCATAACGCTATATACTCCAGAACACTCTCTGGATCAGGACGAATCTAAGGACACTTCATTTATGGAAATCACTTTAGTAGTTTAGTTTGTACGAGGGAACAAGCTTATTCACATTCATACATACATACATAGCCTATGAAATGCATAACGTTGTATACTCCAGGACACTCTCTGGATCATGACGAATCTAAGGGCACTTCATTTATTGAAATCACGTTAGTAGTTTAGCCTGTACGAGGGAACAAACTTACTCACATAGCCTACGAAATTCATAACGTATATACTCCAGGACACTCTCTGGATCATAACGAATATAAGGACACCTCATTTATTGAAATCATTTTAGTAGTTTAGCCTGTACGAGGGAACAAACTTACTCACATTCATACATACATACATAGCCTACGAAATTCATAACGTTATATACTCCAGGACACTCTCTGGATCATGACGAATATAAGGACACCTCATTTATTGAAATCATTTTAGTAGTTTAACCTGTACGAGGGAACAAACTTACTCACATTCATACATACATACATAGCCTACGAAATTCATAACGTTATATACTCCAGGACACTCTCTGGATCATGACGAATCTAAGGACACTTCATTTATGGAAATCACTTTAGTAGTTTAGTTTGTACGAGGGAACAAGCTTATTCACATTCATACATACATACATAGCCTATGAAATGCATAACGTTGTATACTCCAGGACACTCTCTGGATCATGACGAATCTAAGGGCACTTCATTTATTGAAATCACGTTAGTAGTTTAGCCTGTACGAGGGAACAAACTTACTCACATAGCCTACGAAATTCATAACGTATATACTCCAGGACACTCTCTGGATCATAACGAATATAAGGACACCTCATTTATTGAAATCATTTTAGTAGTTTAGCCTGTACGAGGGAACAAACTTACTCACATTCATACATACATACATAGCCTACGAAATTCATAACGTTATATACTCCAGGACACTCTCTGGATCATGACGAATATAAGGACACCTCATTTATTGAAATCATTTTAGTAGTTTAACCTGTACGAGGGAACAAACTTACTCACATTCATACATACATACATAGCCTACGAAATTCATAACGTTATATACTCCAGGACACTCTCTGGATCATGACGAATATAAGGACACCTCATTTATTGAAATCATTTTAGTAGTTTAGTTTGTACGAGAGAACAAACTTACTCACATTCATACATACATACATAGCCTACGAAATTCATAACGTTATATACTCCAGGACACTCTCTGGATCATGACGAATATAAGGACACCTCATTTATTGAAATCATTTTAGTAGTTTAGTTTGCACGAGGGAAGAAACTTACTCACATTCATACATACATACATAGCCTACGAAATTCATAACGTTATATACTCCAGGACATTCTCTGGATCATGACGAATATAAGGACACCTCATTTATTGAAATCATTTTAGTAGTTTAGTTTGTACGAGAGAACAAACTTACTCACATTCATACATACATACATAGCCTACGAAATTCGTAACGTTATATACTCCAGGACACTCTCTGGATCATGACGAATATAAGGACACCTCATTTATTGAAATCATTTCAGTAGTTTAGTTTGTACGAGAGAACAAACTTACTCACATTCATACATACATACATAGCCTACGAAATTCATAACGTTATATAATCCAGGACACTCTCTGGATCATGACGAATATAAGGACACCTCACTTTATTGAAATTACTTTCGTATTCCTGAGAAAAATGGCCTGTCAAGACTCTTTTTGGAGGTATCAAGTTGAGATTAATATCAAATAGCCAAAGTATCAAATACTCAAGTGTGTGGTACCTTGGAGCTATAAACAATTCAAGAAAAACTTTAAAAATACGGCCATTAATGCCTATATTTTGACACTCGCAAATAAATAAAAACTTATCCTGTTGACCTAGAATTATGAAATTTGGGAAGAACAATGTCTTACAGCATTAGTAAAGGAAAAAATCCGAAAATCGATAATTTTTAGTTATATCACATAAAATAAATATACGCCTTTCACAGTTATAGCAGGAACCAAATGATTATGAAATATATTTTCGTTTTAAAATTTTGTAATTAATTTAATAGGAATATTATGTACCATTTATTGTTTATAAATGCCTATATGTACGGAATCATCGTAGTGCGAGTTCCACTCATGTTTGACAGTTATTTTAAATATATCCTTTACCTACAATAAAAAAACGCCGTATCCAAAACGAGAAGAATATATAATACTATTCCATAGTATAAAGTAGATTTTGGTCAAGATAAATTAAATCAAATATCGATATAATGGAAGTTAGAATTTACCTATAATTTACCTAAAATTATAAACTTTACTTAGTTTTAAAATCCAGATGCGATTGAATATTTGCTAGATTTGGCCATCCAGACTAAATTCGCTGAATTTTTCTATCGTGTACGTAAATACGTACGGAATATCTAGTTCCATTAAGACTCACGCTGTTCCTTTCACGGTTCATCGATTGATAAACGGAAAGGTAATTTATTCGAAGGTCAACATTAAACGGAAATGTTACGCGTTTGTTTGAAATGTGATAGCTTATGACTTCGATGCGTTGGTATGTTAAGTGAATTTTTAATTTACAAACTTGTTCCCCCTATTCTTTAATATCAATTAACCTAAGATCCCTTTCAAAAATAATGTAAAAAAGACGATGGCGTTTGAATCAATCCAGCGCATCGTCTTTTTTACATTATTTTTGAAGAGGGATCGTGGGTTTATTGATATTAAAGAAAAGGGGGAACAAGTTTGTAAATTAAAAATTCACTTCAAATTTGAAGAAACTATGTAGAAGTGGAATATTTTGTTATGAAAATAATCCAACGCTATGAAAGATCGCGTTTTTGAAATTGAAATGTATTATATATTGAACTATATTAGATCAAATAGTTTTAGATAAATTAATTTTTATTTTCTATATTTCTAAATTAATCTATTTTTAATGTTCATTTTATATTCAGTAATATAAGTAAGGGGGAGCATGGTTTATTTTTATCTCAGTGATATGCTAAAAATTGTCAAAAATATGCAAATCATAGACGTGAGCATGTTCCTACATCCGGAAAATGTTATTAAACTACATCCTACGTTTCCGCAAGTAACGAACCTTTCAGGTCAAAGCGAGAAAATAGATAAATCATTAATCAGTTATACCTAAGAATACTGGTAAATATATGGTATTTTATAACATTAAAATTTGATGAGAGTAAAACGTCTTCCGTTTGAACCCAAATTTCAAAGTAGGTTTTTCATCTGTTGTTCGCACCGATGTCTGTTTCGTAACCTTAGGCGGGTTACGAAATTACTAGAATTACGTCCCCTTACTAAACCCATGACTCTAGACAGGTTACCAAACAATAGGGTTATGTCCCGTCACGCCCAGTTACAAAACTACTAGGGTTACTTTACGCACCCGTCTAGGGTGACGAAACTTTGTAAACCTAGGTGGGTTACGAAACTACTGTGACTTATTTCTTATTTACATTTGTCATATAAGGAGAATGTATCAGTTAATGGAAAATGGGGTATTTTTTAAAGTATCGAGCTGCATATTGCTATTTATGTCATAACACTTACATATTTTCCATTAACACAAAGAATAATCCAAGAAATAATATATTAACATTTTGATGGAGTCAAACAAGTAATAGGTTTGAATTTAATATCAACTATAAATTACTTGCAAATATTTGTCACATAAGGTGAATGTACCAGTTAATGGAAAAACGGGGTATTTTTTAAAGTATCAAGCTTCATTTTGCTACTTATGTCATAACACTTACATATTTTCCATTAACACAAAGAATAATCCAAGAAATAATATATTAACATTTTGATGGAGTCAAACAAGTATAATAATATATTAACATTTTGATGGAGTCAACAAATAGGTTTGAATTTAATATCAACTATAAATTACTTGCAAATATTTGTCACATAAGGTGAATGTACCAGTTAATGGAAAAACGGGGTATTTTTTAAAGTATCAAGCTTCATTTTGCTACTTATGTCATAACACTTACATATTTTCCATTAACACAAAGAATAATCCAAGAAATAATATATTAACATTTTGATGGAGTCAAACAATTAATAGGTTTGAATTTAATATCAACTATAAATTACTTGCAAATATTTGTCACATAAGGTGAATGTACCAGTTAATGAAAAAATGGGGTATTTTTTAAAGTATCGAGCTGCATTTTGCTACTTATGTCATAACAATTACGTATTTTCCATTAACATAAAGAATAATCCAAGAAATAATATATTAACATTTTGATGGTGTGAAACAAGTAATAGGTTTGAATTTAATATCAACTATAAATTACTTGCAAATATTTATCACATAAGGTGAATGTACCAGTTAATGTAAAAATGGGGTATTTTTTAAAGTATCGAGCTGCATTTTCCTACTTATGTCATAACAATTACGTATTTCCCATTAACATAAAGAATAATCCAAGAAATAATATATTAACATTTTGATGGTGTCAAACAAGTAATAGGTTTGAATTTAATATCAACTATAAATTAGAAAATTATTTATCAAAAGGAACGTTATCGATAAAGTGTATGCAGGATTTGACTAGGAAAATCTTATGACTAAAAAGTTTATAGCTTCACTTAATAAATTTAAGGCAGATTGTTTTTGTTTGCCGTATTTTTAGCAGGTTTATACAAAACTCTTCGTTTACCTAACTATAGTCTAATAGGTAGCTGAAATTTTGAATGTACAGGTGATAAGTTGGTAAAGTAAGTTACAAAAAGATAATTATAATTAATAAAGTTTTTATATTTAATTTCGTGCTTGAGACACTCTATTTCAACATTAACTTTTGCATTAAGCGTCATGCAGTGCTTTGTATATCGCGTACTTGTCAACGCGTTACGACGCGACGCGGTGAACCCTCTAAGAGGTTTATATTACTCATCCAGTGTTTTCATTCATAGAGACCTTGTTTAATATAAGCAAAGTTGAAATGTAACTATCATTGAGAAAATGTCAAAAATTAAAAAAAACATTGAAAAATGAACGGTTTTTCTATAATAAAGACTCAAATAAAAAATGTGATAGTAATTTTCCTGTTATATTCCTAAGAAAAACCAGAAAAAATTCTTGCTATATCAATTAACCAAAGGCGGTATATTATTTTTTTCTTAATATTCATTGAAATCGACACGCGACATGTTATGCACTTGGATCTAAATTTATAAAGACTGTTTAGCCGTGACAGATGGACGAATAGACATGACGAATTTATAAGGGCTATTTTTGGTAATACGCAATCCTAAAAATGTACACATGTTAATATAAAAGAAACCTTAAGTTGGAACTTTGAAACTGTAGGACTTGAACTATTGAAAAAAAATATGGCCGACACATTTTCGGAATAATGCCTTTATTGGTGTGGTATCCTGCATGGGTATTATATATTGAGTTCTATTTATTTAAGATGGTTCAATCAATAAGCTCTGGGACACAAACACCCGAATTTTAAACTTCGTTAATAACATTGTATTGTATCATCAGAGGTAAACATACAGTTCTTATTCAAAAATCGAGAAATTCACAATAAAAAAACCACTCCAAAAACAAATCGCGATAATTATAATGTCTAAGGCTATAAGGAAATTATTGCAATTTGTATTTTTAAACGGTATTTTTACATTTAATAATATATGTGAATGATTAAGCATTGAGCAATTATGTCTATATATTTTCGATCTTGGTATATTATGTCATGGTTTGCTTCTGTTATGTGCGGATGTAAGGCACATTTAATGACGCCAATTTGTATATTTAAATGGTATTTTTACATTTAATAACATATGCGAATGATTAAGCATTGAGCAATTATGTCTATATATTTTCGATCTTGGTATATTATGTCATGGTTTGCTTCTGTTATGTGCGGATGTAAGGCATATTTAATGACGCCAATTTGTATATTTAAATGGTATTTTTACATTTAATAACATATGCGAATGATTAAGCATTGAGCAATTATGTCTATATATTTTCGATCTTGGTATATTATGTCATGTTTTGCTTCTGTTATGTGCGGATGTAAGGCATATTTAAATATGTGTTAACACTCCAAAATATTTGTTCATGTTATACGCAGGAACAAAAGCTTCTTTGCACTTTTGCGCTGCTTAATCTAGTGTTTCATGTGGCGCTCAGTTTTAATGTTATTTTTGCTTAAGGGATCTACTTATTGAATTGCTAAGTCGTTTTTGATTCATTATAATCACTTATTTGTGTGATATAGTGCATTTTTCCGTTTCCAGAGTCCTGTAGCCAAATGTCAAACAGAAAAGCTTACATGTACTTTCGCCATGTCCGCTTATCTATCCATTAATTGTTTCAAATTATTTTGCTATTACAATAGTATATTTAAAACGACACGTTTTGGGGTCGTTGGATTAAAAAAGTAATTTTATTAAATCTAGGAAATAACAATTTTTTTTTAAAACTTTATGACAGAATTTTAAATAAATCAGCGAAAAATGTATATGTGGGATATTTTAGGTGGTTCAGAAACGACTTTTTTTAAACTGATGCTCGCAAAATTCGAAGAGAAAAAGTGGCACTTGTAGTTGCTTCATTCGATTTATTTGGAGCTGTCATTATCGTAAGGTAGAATTTTAAAATTTATTTCAATCTTAACTATAAGAAGAACCTAATATGTAATAGATCAAAAATTAGCGACAGAGTCATAATTATCAAAGACCCACAGTGATTTGTATTCTGATTCATAATGAGGGATAAATTGACTCTTTCAGTTTGAGAGTGTTTGTGATGAAATTTTATAAGGAGTCCTGCCTGAATTACATACACTAATGGAAGCAAGTAAAACATACTTTAAATTTTTTTTGAACTATCTACCTCCTGTGTTTCGAATTCATGGAATTTTTTTCCGCGGATTTCATCGGGATGTGGATGTTATTGAAAATGTTTTCGACAACACAGTGGATATTTAATTTTTTTTTCAAAGAGTCTCCGAAGTATTTTACAATATATATGTTTCTCCGCTCATAATTTTTGAACGACCTATACCAAATATGTGAAGAAAATCAAGATAGGATTTAGTAATTTTTTCTCCAAAATAGTATTATTTTTTTCTCCAAACCATCTCAGTTTTAGAGTTTATTTGTTTCTCCGCTCATAATTAATTCATATTAAATAATCATAATTTTTAAACTACTTATGTCAAATATATGAAACACTTCAACATAATAGCATTTAGTAAGTATTTCAATGACAGGTATTATTTTTTCTCCAAAGCGTCTCCGGAGCGTTTTAGAGTGTATGTGTTCCTCCGCTCATAATTTTTAAACTACGTATGTCAAATATATGAAACAATTTAACATAATAGCATTTAGTAAGTAATTCAATGACAGGTATTATTTTTTCTCCAAAGCGTCTCCGGAGCGTTTTAGAGTGTATGTGTTCCTCCGCTCATAATTTTTAAACTACGTATGTCAAATATATGAAACAATTCAACATAATAGCATTTAGTAAGTAATTCAATGACAGGTATTATTTTTTCTCCAAAGCGTCTCCGGAGCGTTTTAGAGTGTATGTGTTCCTCCGCTCATAATTTTTAAACTACGTATGTCAAATATATGAAACAATTCAACATAATAGCATTTAGTATGTAATTCAATGACAGGTATTATTTTTTCTCCAAAGCGTCTCCGGAGCGTTTTAGAGTGTATGTGTTCCTCCGCTCATAATTTTTAAACTACGTATGTCAAATATATGAAACAATTCAATATAATAGCATTTAGTAAGTAATTCAATGACAGGTATTATTTTTTCTCCAAAGCGTCTCCGGAGCGTTTTAGAGTGTATGTGTTCCTCCGCTCATAATTTTTAAACTACGTATGTTATATATATGAAACAATCCAACATAATAGCATTTAGTAAGTAATTCAATGACAGGTATTATTTTTTCTCCAAAGCGTCTCCGGAGCGTTTTAGAGTGTATGTGTTCCTCCGCTCATAATTTTTAAACTACATATGTCAAATATATGAAACAATTCAACATAATAGCATTTAGTAAGTAATTCAATGACAGGTATTATTTTTTCTCCAAAGCGTCTCCGGAGCGTTTTAGAGTGTATGTGTTCCTCCGCTCATAATTTTTAAACTACGTATGTCAAATATATGAAACAATTCAACATAATAGCATTTAGTAAGTACTTCAATGACAGGTATTATTTTTTCTCCAAAGCGTCTCCGGAGCGTTTTAGAGTGTATGTGTTCCTCCGCTCATAATTTTTAAACTACATATGTCAAATATATGAAACAATCCAACATAATAGCATTTAGTAAGTAATTCAATGACAGGTATTATTTTTTCTCCAAAGCGTCTCCGGAGCGTTTTAGAGTGTATGTGTTCCTCCGCTCATAATTTTTAAACTACATATGTCAAATATATGAAACAATTCAACATAATAGCATTTAGTAAGTAATTCAATGACAGGTATTATTTTTTCTCCAAAGCGTCTCCGGAGCGTTTTAGAGTGTATGTGTTCCTCCGCTCATAATTTTTAAACTACGTATGTCAAATATATGAAACAATTCAACATAATAGCATTTAGTAAGTAATTCAATGACAGGTATTATTTTTTCTCCAAAGCGTCTCCGGAGCGTTTTAGAGTGTATGTGTTCCCCCGCTTATAATTTTTAAACTACGTATGTTAAATATATGAAACAATTCAACATAATAGCATTTAGTAAGTAATGCAATGACAGGTATTATTTTTTCTCCAAAGCGTCTCCGGAGCGTTTTAGAGTGTATGTGTTCCTCCGCTCATAATTTTTAAACTACGTATGTCAAATATATGAAACAATTCAACATAATAGCATTTAGTAAGTAATTCAATGACAGGTATTATTTTTTCTCCAAAGCGTCTCCGGAGCGTTTTAGAGTGTATGTGTTCCTCCGCTCATAATTTTTAAACTACGTATGTCAAATATATGAAACAATTCAACATAATAGCATTTAGTAAGTAATTCAATGACAGGTATTATTTTTTCTCCAAAGCGTCTCCGGAGCGTTTTAGAGTGTATGTGTTCCTCCGCTCATAATTTTTAAACTACGTATGTCAAATATATGAAACAATTCAATATAATAGCATTTAGTAAGTAATTCAATGACAGGTATTATTTTTTCTCCAAAGCGTCTCCGGAGCGTTTTAGAGTGTATGTGTTCCTCCGCTCATAATTTTTAAACTACGTATGTTAAATATATGAAACAATCCAACATAATAGCATTTAGTAAGTAATTCAATGACAGGTATTATTTTTTCTCCAAAGCGTCTCCGGAGCGTTTTAGAGTGTGTGTTCCACCGCTCATAATTTTTAAACTACGTATGTCAAATATATGAAGAAAATCGAGACAATAGTATTTAGTAAGTATGTCGGGACAAAAATATTTCACTTAGTTTGTATTAATATATTAAAGGGATATAGGCTGTGAAATATATACCAGACAAAATATTCACGCAGTAAGAACTATTATTACCGTTTGCAATAGTAACATAGCAATACCCATGCATATTTAAATGTTTTGTATATAACTGTAAAAAAATTTATATATAACTGTGTGTATGGTGTGTGTTTTTGTCGTTATGATGGTAATGCTACAGTATGGGCTCGAAATTGTATAAGTAAATTAAATGACATAGGACTATGGACGTTTCATTACTAAAAACTAAAACAATACGTTATTTAAAAAAATTGACATTTGACTTTAATAACAATTTCATTAGACGAGATTGCTGAAATCCAAATATTTATTCAGAAATCCTCGCGTGGCCCATCGAGGCTAAAGAAATAAATTAGCACATTAATGATCAGCGACGCATACAGCTAGACGCAACGTATCCATGACCGCAAGACCCAGCGGGGAAATTGAGAAATGCCCTGAAAACACGCGAGCGGAACGATTGGAGGTAAACCAGTCGCCAAATCTATAAATTTTCCTCCTCGTGTTTCGGCAACAGCGAAGTATTACTATGCAAAGGCGGGTAAACGACATTGGAGCGAATTTTCATGTTTACGGACGATAGTCACGGACGATGGATGAGATCCTGGCACGATTCGTTCGTCTGTGATTTATTTGGTGTGATATCTGAGAAATGATCAAAGGCCAGAGGATTCGGGTTAAAGACGGTTTTTGACACTACCGCCGCCATTTCACTAGGCGGCCGCGATAGCAATCAGTAAAACAATAAAGCGTATATAACAAACGAGCGGGCAGCGGATGCGGAAACCGCGCAGATGGATGCATGTGGCACGGCGTTTCACGTGTTCTTTGTAAACCAATCGGGAAATGTGCCCTACGCGACCGGCATGCGGCCAAAATCAGTATAGTTCTGAATGCGTGGTGTTCAAGCGTGCGTTTGTATTTTATTATAATGAAGTATGAAAGAATTACATTTATAGAAAAGTCTCTGGAATAATACAGCAACCGGATTCTAATTAAAAAAAAATCAGTGGGAAGTGATCGTTAATTTATTTAGCGAAGACAATTGTACTTTAAATAAATAAAAACAAGAAATAATTAATAATTTATTTAATAGATGTTTTTATAATAAAATGCATTCCTTTTGCCATGGGACAATACTCTCACAAATGAAATATTTTGCAACGTAATCTCTTACATCACATGATCTTCTGATTGGTCTCCTTGCTTTAGTTTATATGTTATGAAGTTTGTAAGCATTTTCTTGTATCGGTTTTAAACAATCACGTTCACGGACATAGTTATGTATTAGAAAATATGTTTTCGATATGTTATAATGGACTACCTGTCAGCAGAAAATTAATGTTCCAGCTCATATTCTGGTAAGCTGTTCTCACATTAAAAAAGAAAAGCCTATGATCTTATCAGAAAAAAGTTAGTACAAGTTTTGAAAGATGCGACAGAAGTAGGAGAATGGAGAGAAACACGTGAAAAAACAGAATCATAATCACATTATCATAAGTTATTTTTACTGTCATTAGATAAAAAAAATCCAGTTTACTTAAAATTACAAACCAATATAGAAATTATTCAAATCATTTAGAAAGTTCATAAATACTCCAACCCCATCAACATTATCCTTAACTTCCTTTGCCTCTAAATCTTTACGAATCTTTTAAGCTTTTCAACCTCTACTGCAGCGCCTCCATTTTTGTCTGCTTCGACTGATTACGGATACTTTATACAAAATTCCAATCTATCAATAAATGTACAAGTTCTGACTCAAACAGTGACACGTGAATGTTTACCAGAGTACGAAATTTTGAATATTTATGAAAATTTGTAAACAAAAAGTTTTAAAATATGAAACTCGTTTCATTATTTTTATATCTATCTCAAGCATCACCTTATCTCCCTTACGCATGTGGTATTACGATGCAGAAAATTCATTGACTTATCCTAATATGTCTAATGATTTTTCTTCTGCCCTGATTCATTCTTGTATTTGGGTCAATAATCATGGGTTTTATAATTTCTAACAATCTACTAAATGATTTCTTAGGTATTCTTGGAAATTAAAGAGTTTTTTCTCACATTTCCACAGGATATGTCCAAAATCGTTTACGTTCGCATTTACGTTTTTTCTCAAGTGTAGATATGCGATGACAGAGATTTCTTTGACGTCCATTTTGAGACTAAAAATGAAATATAAGTCACGCTGCTGTTCGCCGTTTTCTCGCTTGCTCGGCAGCCAGCAACGCGGCCATTGGCGACTGCCGCTGCCTCGTTGGCGCGCAGGTAACTTCAATGTAGCTTTTGATATAAATTACACTTAATGCTATAGTAAAGCATGGCGTGCTATGAAATCTAACATATAACTATTATGTCTTTGTAATTTTAAGTACACAATAAGGCTAAAGGAGGTTTTTGAACAACTTCTAGGGTTCCGTACTTTAAAAGGAAAAACGGAACCCTTATAAGATCACTCAAGATTCTGTCTGTTATGGCCAGTTTTCTCTGAAATTATATGACGTCGAAACTTGAAATAGAGCATAGTAATATGTTTTATTATCCTATATATGTAGCACCAGCTAACTTTTTTTAAATATTCATATAAGAATTTAAGAGGGTGTAAATAAAGTACATCAAATTTGTTTTTGTACATTATTTGGGGTATCATTTGAAAGGACTTGTTATGAAGAATGCAAAAACATATTCTAAAAATACACAAAAAATCCGTCTCTTATTTCGGAAATTACTAAACGAAAAATCATGAACAAAAAGGGGTCGGTAAAATCTGACTAGAATATTACGGAAAAACTCTATAACCTAGGTTTTATAATTTTTGGAATGTGCACTGTATGTATTGACGTTGTGGAAAAATAATATCTGTAAATAGTTTAATAGATATACTACGTACCCTCATATGCTTCTAAGCGCTAAATATATACGGAATCTCCGTTGTGCAAATTCTCTTCGTACTTTAAAGCCTTAATAAAAAAATATAACATACATTAATATTTGTATCTTAATACCGTAAATAATAAATATAAGGTTTAAATATGAACGGACTCATTAGATATCGAGGTACACAGGTGAAAGTAAGTGTCGATGGTTGCACAACCCTATCTGAAAGGAAGTATAAATTTAAAACAGTTTTAAACTTGCAGTTACATACAATTTAATACTTTAAGGGACAGAAGTGTTCGGCTTTTTTCCGCAAGAATAATTTTAATGGGATATTTTTAAACTTGTCATAAACAATTCGTACAGATGAATGTTACCTTTTTCATAAAGTTTAATTTCGAGCATAGTAGGTTGTTTTTCAACTCTAATAAGAAAAAAAAATCTTTTCCTCAACCGTTATTCTTTGAAAAATTAAATGACAAGTTGTAATTGCTGGGTTTAAATTCATTTTATTAATGCGTCAGGCGGAGAGTGTCATAACAACCCTTGTGTTATGTAGTATACTTTATACGACTTGTTTTTATTTTGATTAATTTTATTGGCTTGCTTAAATATTTGGTTGTTGCATAACTTATTATTGTTCTTTCTTTATAATTAATGTTATTTTTTGTATAACAAAAGAGCTCAAAGTGGGATTTGTTGAATTTGTCGTACGCTTTGTTTTTTCGTCGTGTATTTTGGTGTAACTGATAGAAAAACAAAGGATTTTAATTTATTTTTATTCGGACATGGTCTGGTACTTAAAATTAACTTTACCTTTTAAAAGGTTACTTATCACATGATTGTTAGTTTGACATTTTGGTTTACTATTGTTTTCCTTTTTAGATTTTTATCAAAATTGCATATGATACATGACGGATATTATTTTGGAAATTGGTTCATTTCTCCATCTTTCTATAGAATATAATTAATTAGTTACTTAAATGTGTAGCCGATATACATTGCAAACCATAGGTTTTATTGGTTAGATATAAATATCAATTAAATAATTAGAATCACAAAACAAGGAGCTTTCCACAAACCGACAATCCTGTTATTTTCAAAATTATACAGACATAGGATTATAACGAATTCAGGATATATATGTGAAATGAATAAAAAATTCTTTGATATTTTTTTCAAGTTTCTAATAATTTTTTTAAACTGATTTAAATGATTGTTGACAGTGCCAACAAAAATGCTGATGCATGAATGAGAGGAAATAAGTTCAAAAAGAGAAAGTTTGAATTCAATATTTTCTTCTTCAACGTCGCATACTTCATTTCTAAAGGTTGTGTTCATTGGCTTCGTTTATTAGTTTTTTTCCATTCAGCCCTGTCTTTCCTAATAATAGATGTGATGGGAAGTAGTGTATCTTAAAAATAGTATTATTAATTTTTCAAATAATATTTTTTTAGTCATTAATTAAAAATATACTAGATGTGCAATTTACTGGTTCCTTCAGATAATAAATCACTTGGGCGGCGAGTTCTCCTTACGGTAATAAGGAATACTCTATCTGAATTACAAGAAGATCAGGGAGTGAGATAACACGAAAAATGTCAAAATTTGGAGAATTGACTAAAAAATTGAGAAACATCGTATAAACAATTTTTAAAGTAAGACAGAGGTGTTCAAACCTCTTATGGTAAATTCATTCAGCGATACTCAATTGTATTGCACCGCAATGTCGTTTGTGTTGGATGAAGATCGCTTTGGTTATCATCTTGAACATTTTTTGTAATAAATCCATTTTTCAAAGGTTTTTTTAGGATGAACTCTAAGATTAGCCCAACGAAATTGGTAAGTCGAGTAGCGGACATATCTAGAATTTTTTTGACTTATGCAAATAATTATGTACTTGTGTAAATAATTATGTTACTACTAATTATGTACTTGCGCAAATAATTATGACTTATGCAAATAATTAAGTAATTACTTAAGTAAATGATTCTGTACGTAAACTTTAATGAAAAGTAACGTAGAAGCTAACATTTCTCCTTTTTCATTTTCGAAAGTAAATGTTATTGCATCGTGTTGGTCAGCTAGTAACTTAATCAAAAAAAAAACTGAGAGCAAAGTAAGAAAAACATAGAAAAACATAATTATTCCTAGCTATCAAAAATTGTTGGACATATATGAAAGTGATTCGGAAAAGCCTTGAAGTCCTTAGATTTCCTTTCGTTTTATACTATTACCAGAACCATTCTGTATAAACATATGAGTAGTATTTCGTATTGAAAATTGAAATATGGTACATATTTCATTTATACATATATATATATATATATATATATATATATATATATATAAATATGTATATAACACACACACATATATATGTAATAGTCAATCACGCGGAACGTCAACTTGACAAAACGTTAGGAAAATGTGAAAGTGTGACGTTCATGTCTCAGGAACGCGCATACATTTAACAAATATCTCTGTAGATAGTATGGAAAAGAGCCCTTGATAAGTCGGCTTTAAATTAGGCTGAAAAAATATGTTTTTCCTTATTTAATTACACGAAGCATCATTAAAACAGTAACATGAAACCTCTTCGAAGTTGTTTTTCAAAAACCTTAATTATAATATTTCACTCGAGACATTCGAGTGTATTAAAACGAATCGTCAAAGCTATAAGAAGATTGTCCCATTCCTTGCATTCGCGTAATAATTAAATTTATAAATCTCCAGATATTTTATCAAAATGAATTTGAAACTTATTTTTCTTTAATTGATTTGCTTCTTTTAATAAAAAAATTATTAAAAAATGTTTCTATTTTTAAATCGGTCCTAAGTTTACGTTAATAACGTGATACAAAATTAAAAAAAAAAATTTACTTTATAAGAATTTTAGTAACAATTATGTTTTCTGTTATTGCGAGTGACATGGCACACTGAAAACAATAACAATTACACCGTGATAAAAGTTTATTTATGGACTAAGACTTCGCTAAGTTTTCCTTCATTTCTCGTGGTTTACCTCTATATATGTTAACTTTCTTTTAATGCTGTTATATTATTCTCTACATCGTTAATAGCATTTTTTCTGGCTTGAGTACAAAGAATTTGTTTTTGGTGCCTTGGTCATATTTAGTCCTTTGGGCGTGCTTGACCCATTTCATTCTTCTAACATTTAGGTCAATGATAATGTTTACAACTTTATATCTTTCTATAACGACATCATTGTTCCTATCCATCTAATTGTCTTATTATTAATTGAAGGGAAAAGATCCGTAGAACTTTTCAGGTTTGAAATTTATTTTTCGTATTCAAGGTTATGCTTCAACCCCAAATGCCTATTATCACAGGTTTATAATTTTTACACACATGCATATATATATATATATATATATATATATATATATATATATATATATATATATGTATATATATATATATATATATATATGTTAATTGTCGTAATTATTAACTATAATTGTTTTATATAGATAGTAGTAACTATATAAGATCATTTGTAAATTTGTTCCCTTAGTATTTTACTTCTTTTCTCTCAACACTTTACTTCTGGCTTTTTATTGTACCAAAGAGTAGTCCATTGATTTGCAACCCATGCAAACAAATTCGTGAGATTTGATTTTAAAGTGATATGGAATACAAAAAAAAGTTCTGTGTTGTACGTACACAAATAGAGTTATAGTATGTATCATATAATAAATACTATTATTATATTTATAATGTAATAATAAAGTATGTATTATACGTACACAAATAGAGTTATAGTATGTATCATATAATAAATACTAATACTATTATTATATTTATAATGTAATAATGAAGTATGTATTATACGTACACAATTAGAGGCGTAGATTAGATTGTGAGTACAAAAAAATTTTAACAACTGATATAAGGACTGACTGTACATACATATGTCTATGTATATATGTTAGCGTAATGGAAGTTACCGTCAATAATTACATACTGTGAAATTTGTCCACATGTATTGTATGTACACAAACAGGTGCGTAGGTTCGATCGACAATACAAAATAAGTTGTGAGAACATACATAAGGGATGAATGTACATACACGTGTGTATGTATATATTGTAAAGTAGCGGACGTTACCATCAATGAATAAAGACTTTGTTAACTTTATCGACTTGCACTATACGTCAACAGACAGGTGTGGTTTCGATAGGCAATTTAAAAAAAGTTCTAAGACGAATCGTAAGGGAGGGATGTATCTGTGTATTGTGCAACAGATGTTACCATTTATAACCACATACTTTGTTAACTTTATCAGCATAAATTATAAGTACAGAAACAGTAGCGTAGCTTCAATCGACGATAGAAAAAAGTTATAACAACAGACATAAGGGATGAATGTATATACGAGTACATATGTGTGTATACATGCAAACATAATGGAGGCTTTTCCATTCAACTTTTCGCAAATTCCACATCTGTTTGCGTGGGAAATGTAAAACAAGGGCGCGGTGAATTGCGGAGGGGGAGGGGGAAATGTTTGGAAAATTTTCTTTGCAATAGCGATGTGTGTATGTTAAAAAATTGTGTAATAATATGTATCCCAACGTACTTTTAGAATTTGAGAATTACGGTGAGCGATTGCGTAATTCTGAGAGCGGTGGAAAACAGGGGGATTCGAATAAACGACGGGAGGTCTCCTTGTTTTTTTTAATTAGCGTACATTTTCAATAAAAACAATGATTAAACATGTTTGCTATTTCTTCATTCGAACATTTAATATTTGTCGGGATTATTTCGGGGGATTGAACCGTTTTCCTAAATTTAAATAGATTAGGAGGATGTATTGAAAAGTGTACGGCCTGAACATAAAAATAAATAGAGTCTTTTACTTTTCAACATATTCTTTATCTAACTCATTGTACTTCTTCCATATTTTTTCTAAGTCAATTATATTGCTTTTAAGAAGGCTTCCTCAAGGCCCCTGAAGTGTGCCTTGGCAGTAGCTATGACCTTTTCATTTGACGTAAACTCATGTTCAAAATGGTCGCTTTTTAACAGTTAAATGCAATTGAAAAGATTCTCTCAACAAGACTACTATGTCTTCATGGATTTGTACTTAATAAATAGATATTTAATAAGAGTCCATAATTCGTTTTAGTCCATACTCAGGAAATCCGTCACTTGACGGCAAATAAATCGAAATAAAATCGGAACCAAATATAACAACAATTAGTCTTTGCACAGTTGTAATTAAGGAATATAATGAAAGTATTACGAATTAAATATTCAAGTGAGTTCTGTAGAAACCGCTACATTTTCAATTCACTCTGGTATATTTATATGTATGTTTTTGTTATTAACAATTGTGATTAATTCATTAATTGTCGAAAGTAAAAACAAAAAAAAAATTGGGAATTTTAATTATGACATTTTGAAGATACATTTTGTTTATAACCTAAGAACCTATAAGAAAAACTTTATCACAGTTTTATCCGTAGTTACTAACATATTTAATCGTTGTCATATTGAACTGCTAAAAATATTAACGTTAAATTGTGACATGAAATATACAAGTTTTTTTCGTAAGTTTAATATTTTCTCTGTTTTTCATTATAAATTTTATATAGCTCCGTTCAGAGTGAGTTCAGCAGTCTGGTTATTCTAGCACTAGAAATGAAAATTAGAAACGTTGTCTACAAATGGAAGTGAAAAGTTGTAGAGTCGAAATTTTGGCGCATTTGTATTTTTGACAATCTTGTTGATTAGTATCTCATCTGCAATAGGCAATCATTTTGAACATAAATGGCATTGTTTACAGATTTATTATAACTTAAAACTATTTAATTACGAGAAAAAATGAGACAAACAATAAGAAATAGTGAATATATTTGGCAAATTCATTATTCACAATTAACTGAAACTACGTGATGTAGTATTATTTCTACTTTCTTTAAATTCTTTACCACGATCTAGGTTTCGTTGTATTACAACATCTTCAGGTGGGCTATTAGCAAAGGTTGATAGCAAAGATTGGTATATTTGCTAATAGCCCACCTGAAGATGTAATACAACGAAACCTAGATCGTGGTAAAGAACTTAAATAAAGTAGAAATAATACTACATCACGTAGTTTCATTTAATTGTGAATAAGGGATAGTCCCAAAAAATGTTACATCAAGATGTTTTATTTAATATCATATTATTTTACGAGCGCAAATAAAAGTTTTACGGCCTTAATAAAAAAATTGCATGTTTTGTCTTAGTAATTTGTGCTAGGGCTAATAACTATATGAAGTTATGGGCAAGTGACAAATATCATTACAACATTTAATATACGTTTTAAATTCATTGTTACTCAAAATTTGGAAAAGCAAAAGAGGTACTACTGGTTATTCCAGAGGTCATCGGTTGTATATAAAAATAAAATAATAAAACCTGTTAAGTACGAGTAAAACCTGCATTCCGAAAGTTTCGTACTAACTTAGAAATATAAACTTTTAGGGATACATAGTATAATTATTAAACTGCTTACAAATATTAGTATTATCTTTGACCATGTTAATATATTTTCTAATATATCTTTCACAGAAATATCGTGAATTTCTTAAAAACATTGAGATTTAGAATCGTGGATGTAGGTTCCCGGCTTTAAGTAAACGTTGTATTTTCTCATAATCTTTACTTAGCAGTTTCTGAGATGTTACGATGTCTACCACAGTTTTTCATGGATATTTTCAGAAATATCTCAAGAACTATATAACGTAAAATTTTGAGAATAATTTTAGAAACCTGTTAGAAATGATAATTGAAACAAAAACATATTTTCTTACACATCACTTGATTTTTCTAAACTATATATATATATATATATATATATATATATATATATATATATATATATTTGAGTGTCAGCAATTGAGATATACGTAGTTTAAAATGTCTAACATTATGTTTTAGCTCATCTTGTTTCTAACAAAAATGGTTGTTATAGAACGAAAGAGGGACAAACATATCTTATATACATTTCTTTTTTCCTTTTGAGGTATCTTTTTAAAAATTATGTAAAGCCCCTAATTGTATTGAAAATATTTTTAACATGAATACAGTATCTGGAAAAAGCTTGAGGCAAGAAGCAAGCTCGTTATTTCAAAACTTGTGGAGCGTTCTCATCTTTCAATTTAACTATTGAAGTTCCTTGATTTATATTAAGAACGATGTTGAAAACCTTCATCTTGGCGAATGAGTTGCTTTCAGACTTGTAGTACGTTTTAAGGGTGTTAAAACTTGTAAATTTAATAATTTGATTATCGAGTTTCGTAATAATAATCATATTATAATAATAGTATTTTTATATATTCTAAAATGTAACATCTGTCTGCCTATCTGCATGTTTGTTCGCTTATATATTAAATTTTATCGTCTATCCGTAGTATGTTAAGTCTATGATTAATTGGAAGGAGTTCTAGTAAATAATTTCTCATTACACACTAATAACCTTTTGGCTTATTTCACGTTTTGGTGAAAATGCACCGTTCTCTCTAGTTCTTAGCTACCAGATTTGATGTCCTGCAGTGAGATCTTTGAGTTATTTTTTTTTAATTTGGTACGAGTTTATTTATATATAATTCCTATAAAGTTATTACATATAATGTTTTGAAAATATATGTTCAAAGTGCGTATCCTACATGCAGAGTGGGTTGATTTTTTTATTCACATACCCCATTGAATGAGAACGTTGAATGGGATTTTCAAGAATATTGGGAGTATGTCAAGAACATTTTTTTGATACAGGGATCCATTTCCGGAATATTAAGCTTTAAAATGATAATTTTTGTGACAGCTACGTGACTTTAACTCCTACCAACTAAAACCAATATTTTTGAATATCTGAAAATATTTACAGTAATAGTAGGTACATATAACAAAATTAAACGGAAAATTATGACAGGTGAATAGGTTCTACTAATTTACGTGTAAAGCTCGACCGACTTGTAATTGAGTCTGTAAAAAGCTCGTGGAAACTCAATACAAGTGACTTTGTCTTTTAAAATGTATATTTGTTATGTTTGTAAAATATATATTAGGCAATATATTTATATTTTTACATGTTGTGAAATCACGTAATTTAAAAAAATAAGCAATTTTCTTATGTCTGTGAAAGATATAATTGGCAGCCTATTTCTGTTGTGAAAAACAAATGTGTAAATAGTTTAAACGAAATACTACGCACCCTTAAACGTTACTAACGTTTACGCACCTTTCAAACGTACCCTTAAAAGTGCCAAACTGTATACGGAAACCTCGTAGCGCGAGTTTGACTCGTACTTGTAGGGTCACCGGGCATGAACTAGATGTACTCTTTAATATATATATATATATATATATATATATATATATATATATATATATATATATATATATATATATATATTAGGATTATATTTCTTTTCTCTTTGTACATTGGAACCTCCCAGACGTAGCGAAACCTTGGATACTAATTCAATATTTAAACACGTTCTTTTGTAATTTTTATTTACGTATCTGTATAATGTATTTACTCTCCATAGAGTGTTTTTCGTAAACACGGTAAAAAAAACTTACATAGCCCGAAACGGTATATGGGTCGGTTCGTGGGCGGGATCAGTCCCGCGGGCTATTTTTCCCAATCGAGATAACTTAATAAAAGAGCGAACCGATTAAAAAAGTCCCTAAACACAGTCTGTATATAAAATAAGTATAGAAAATCTGTGAAACTGCGAAAAGAAAATGGGCAAATAACACGTAAAAGACAATATAATGCTGGAAAATGACAAATACTGAATTTGGTAAAACGTTCTGACGTAGAAGCATAATTGTGTCAAGATCACGACTGACTTTGGTTCGCTTTGTTTGTTTACGATAGCCTTATAACAATAGTGAATACATAAATATATAACATAAACGGTATAACCGCTATAATTTATTTATGTAAGTGCATTAGGTAGAACCGTTTATTATTTATATATCATAAAAATAATAAACGAATTTTACCTAAAAGCTATTCGAAATTTGATATTTATAAAATCGAAGTCGGATTGATCTAAGTTGTGCTGTGTGTGGAGAACCAGTGAATATTTATAGACTGAGTTTGAGGTTACATGTTATATGCTTTGGCTGTAAAAGCTTGCTCTCGTGGCAATAAGTCCGCCATTTGTATCAACACTCTATATTAAAGAAGATAAATAAATAAAATAAATAAATAAATACTTTTTAAAATTAATAATTAGAATGATTTCCAAACAGAGTTTTAAGAGATAAGTATGAAAATGTGGGACAGTGCAAGTGAGCTTGTATAAGTTCTCAAAAACGAAAAGGGTCACACAAAGAAAATTGATAAGAGTTTATAAGCATATTATTATTGAATTTTAAAGTTTAAAGTTGGAAAATGGTTAACATTGTAAATAAAATTAATACTGTAATAGTTTATATTGCATTTTAATAGTTATGCATACACCAAGTTATCAGGTACGTGTTTGAATTTTTCTCGAACCAGAAACTTTCTTGACTTTTAACGAATAAAGAGGCATCGAAATTAGTCAATTTGTCAACAGATTATAATGGTAATAAAGAAAGCCATGGGACACCATTTACTAAGTCCCAAGGGGCGTGGATGGTTTGATCACCCTTCGAATTGTGTTCCATGAAAAGAGTGATCCTTGTGATATAACCAGCTATGTAACATCGCTTTTCAACATCGCGTATCTTCACTTCTGTAAGAAATGACGTCAAATTAATTAAGCTATATATATTTCCATATTGATTAAGTTACGTACACATACATAGAATAATCAATATGGAGCCAGCGATGTTATAGTAGGTACTGTTAAATACTCGCCGATGCAGCATACTAGCATTTTGAGCTTATGTTTCGCAAAGACATCGAATTATTTTTGCTACTGTTGGTATATTGCTAGTAACTATAAATTGGTCGTATGTATGTACATGTACATCTGCGTATATGTATAACTTTTATGTTCCAGTTTTTCTTTCAGAATAAAAAACTTAGATACTAATAAGTGTCGTATCTGCGCTTTGGTAACTGCATAATTATAACGATTTTCATTGAATTTGATTAAAAATGTTAAATTATTAAATGTCCCTTTAACTATAATTAAATCTTCGTTGGCTTCAATACCCCAGATATTTTTAGGGTTCCGTACTTCAAAAGGAACTCTTATCACTATCATTTCGTTATCCGTCTGTGTGTTTTTCTTAGGAACGTATGTAGGTATTCAATTGAAATTAATATCAAATAATTTATCTACGGTGCCTTGGAGCTGTAAAAGATCAAGGTTCTAAGTCAAGGCAATAGAAAAAACCTTAAAAATACGGCCATTTATGCCTCATTTTTTGATACTCGCAAATAAATTAAGGTACTTCTCGTTGACCTAGAATCGAGAAATTTGTCAAGAAGCAAGGTCTCACAGCACAAGTAAAAGAAAAAATTCGAATATCGTTAATTTGTAGTTATATTACTTAAAAAAATTAAGTATGCGCTGTAAAAGATATTATTAAATATTTTCGTTCAAAAAAATTAAAAATTTGTAAATTATTTTGTTTAATAGGAGTATTATGTACCATTAAATGTTTACAAATGCCAAAATGTGTACGGAACCCTCGTAGTGCGAGTTCTACTCGCGTTTGACAGGTTTTATTTTGGAATTATGAGATTAAGAGTTTAGATTTTTCGCAGCGAGTGGTTATTTTTCATTATTTTGCAAAAATGTATTATAATTTTCTCCTTCAACGGTTATGTACCTTTGCATATAATTAATTAAATCATGCAAAAGTTAGAGCCATATGGAGAACTAAACTTCCCCAATGACTTCACCAAATAAACGGTCTCGTGTTTGTATTTTCCTTTCTTCAGTGCTGATTAAAATTTTAATTTCACATTCGTTTATCTTTCGTGATATAAAGTAATGTTTTTTCAAGGAAATAACTAGCCCGACAAATTTCTTTACCTAATTTATGAAATAAATTAAATTTTCTAATAGATTTTTCGCAGTAGAGACCCGGATATCTTGGCAATGAAAATATGAAGAGAATTATTATTAATTAGGTATCTTGACATAGCCTTCAAACACAGACTCAATTAAATTGATACTTATTGTTTACATAACATAACGAATGAATGACTTCGAAAATTGGATCGTTGCGAAGGTGTAAATAAGACGCTATCTGTGTTACCTATGTGCCTTTGTGTTTCGAGTGATACCTGTAAGGTTTCTTTAAAATATGTTTCGAAACTTTGGAGATTAGATATAAATTTGTATACTTAAATACTGGCTAATATAGATATATATCTTGAACATGGCCAAATAATTGTTAGGAGTATAATACTTCGCTAATTAATTAATTTAAAACTTCTGGTTGAAATATAATCTGCTCGTTTATTAAATCAATGTAAAATCATTATGTATGTATTTGCATATGATAGAAACCTGTCCTTTAGAATATTATTGACCTACTAACAATTTGATATGCTCTTCACGCAAGAAAAGTCTTGATATATTAAATATTTCTGGATATTTAAACTATGTCTCTCCCTGGTGCATTCAGGAGAGTACACGAGAGTCGTAGTTACTTATAAGTAATGATGTTGTAGTTACTTATAAGTAATGAATGCGTTATTCAATTTTAGTAATGCCGCCATCTAGTGGAGAATTATAAAACTACACATTTATGATGGTTGCTCGCAAAAAAAAACAGATGTCGCTGTCAGTTAATTATGTAGTGATAGAGTAGAGTATTAATTTTGATGTTTACTACGGCAGATGCTGATCAAGTCTTTAAAAATATAAAATTGCAAAATTTATTTAATAGTTTTCCTGCGTGAGGTATACAAAGACACCATATCGTTACTATTTTATTATAAGTGTTGATACAACATGTACTATACCTATCAAGTAGAGTAAAAAATATTTCGTGTAATTTTGTCACATTAACAATACATGACATTTTATGTGCATTGTACGGGCTTTTATATATACTGCTTTAAGTACTCTGTTGTAACACGTACCCTGTAACGTATTCAAACAACCAAAGAATCTATTTATATGTATGTATATATATATATATATATATATATATATATATATATATATATAAGTATATCGGGAAAATAGAGTGCCTCATTATTCATACTTCGGTAGTGTAATATTTTTATTTTATCTATATTATTTAATCTTCCCCACAAACACTTATTCTATAAATTTACTCCATTTTTTTGCATAATGGTTTGTAATAAAATATCTGCTATGTCTTTCTCTTGCACGTGCCGTCCCTAACGTAAGAATAATCCTGATTGTAATCCTATCAATCAGGATGTGGACACATTTTTGATACCCATCTCACCTCAACGAAAGAGAAAACTATAAATAGAAAGCTTATTTTCCGTAAATAGAAAAGCTTCCCGATTAGTTATAAAACTAATTATCGGAAGGGTAACAGAAGAAGTTTCATTGATAATTTCTCGGCAATATAAATAGTGCTTTATTCTACGGAACTGTTGATTGAAGAATGATATTCTACGGGACTGTTGATTGAACAACTATATTTAATCAACTAAAATATGTATCTGCTATAATTTAACACTCAATTAACGCTTTTAAAGTTTTATGCCTATGGAAAAATTTTGTTATTATTTTTTCATAAATGATATTTATGTTTTATAACGTTTCGTTATTTTTTCGATGGAAAGCTAAATAATACAATTTAATTAAAATTTCTAAAAGTAGTCTTATTAGCTCACGATCTATTTTGTAGCAGAAATGGTTGTAGTAAAACCGTTTATATTACCATCTCTATGAAATATTTTCGAAAAAAATGTTTACTTCAAAAGCAGAAATATTTTAAAAAAAACCAGTGTTGTTGAGATATCCATAAGTTTATCAAAGTAGTCGAGAATAACATTATATAATAATCTGAAGACAACGTTATGAAACCAATGCACGATTTCGATAGATATTTATATTTTCGGGCGAGGAAAAACTGATAACCGGTTTCATACCCATTGGGAAATTATTCAAAATTTGTTAAAACAACAAATTTGCCAAAAACAAATTCAATGATTTTTAAGGGATACTTTAAAAGCAGCTACGCTTGTTCTGGATGTTTCTATTTATATTCGTTTTAGCGAATATTCGCCAATTTTTAAATATTCGTATTCGTACGAATACACGAATACTAGTCGAACAATAAAAGTCTACTGAGAGTGTGAATACTAACCGAACAGGAAAGAAATTGCCCTAAAATAGTTCAAGTATCAACGTTTACTAAGAAATAATTCACATCTATTATTAAACCGAACTATTATTGTTGCAATAAGAAGAAAAATATTTTCTAATTATTGAAAAATAAAAATATTTGGTATAAAAAATTAAACTTAAAAAGAATTGTTACAAAAGAAAGTCGCTTTAATATATATTTTTAATATACATAATTAGGTAATGACATTTATAATAATATGAAAGTTCAAGAGACGATTTATATTTTGCGAAAAACAATTTATCATTAATTGTTTTTTCGCTTTGAAGTCTTTTTCGTGAAAGTTTGTAGATAAAACCAGCGTTGCTGAAAATTTACTTTGAAATGGACAAGTTTCAGATTTTCAACGCGCACTCAAAACAAAATGTGAGAAAAATGCATCAAAGGCTGGTCAGTATACGTACTCATCTCTGTATTCGCGAATAGTGTTTTTTTACTATACGAAACACCCCATAACAACAATGTTTGTATATAAAGGTTACTTGTCTACATATCAATTTATGTGCATGAGTTAAAATCTGGACTACTCTGACTGGTCATATCGCTGAGATTATTCCTCGGTTCAATATAAAATATTTCTAGATAAATATATAAATATAAGTTAATTAATATATCATTATAAAACACATCACACTTTAATAAAAATGTTTAGTTCCACAAATATTTCTAGGGTTACTATCTAATTTTATTTCCTTAATTACTATGTTTTTCCAATGTTGTTCATTTACAAAAAGTAAAGTTTCATTAGATATGGTAATTTATTGTTATTGTTGTCGAGTTGTTTTTCTGCTAAACGCATAGACCACATAACCAATTAAGAATTCAGGGGCCACAACTCTACACTGAAAACTTAACTAAATAAACAAAAGTCGTTATACAGGCAAAATCCTTTTAATTTAAAAGTTTCACAATTTCTGTTCAGCAAAGTTCAAATAAACGGTAAAGCATTTCATTAATTCACAAAATAATTCCCCAACAGTAATTTCAACGTGTTCATAAATTATACAAACATTATAAGCCACAATAGAATAGAACATTCAACTCTGAATCTGATGTTTGATGGAAGAAACCGCAGTAATGAGAGCTGAAAAAACCGTCGTCAAGCGAATGAGAGACGTGCTTTCAAATTCGTGAAGGGGCTTCGCGGCTACGTTTATTCTGTTCAAAAATTTCAAATGTTCTCAGTCAATTGAAGCTCTTTTCGAATAAATGCCGCAGACATGGAAGGGGGGGGGGTGGGTACCTGAATAATATTGTACGATTTAGGGTAATAACGCTCGTAAAAAGAAATTTTAAGCCTTTGCTCGCGGCATCGTCTGCATGGTATTAAGTTTTTTTCAAAGAAATAGGTGTATATTTCAATGAGGCCGGTTACGAGGTAAGTATTGTCTCGAAAATTATTTTTCACATCTAACTTAACATTTGGTTTGGTGTAGTGTAATAATTAGCTCATGAATTTGGCATGTTAAATGGATCATGTTCCATTACTTTTGAAAATTTAATCAATAATAGGACATTAAAATTAAATCAACATCACCACGTTTTTAATGCGTGAATTTGAAAGGATTTTGATGGATTCCAAAGAGATCTATATGTGTATTATATTTTAATGCCACGTATGTTACCTTGATAGTAGATATCGGGTTACTTATAATTCATAGCTGATGACGTGCAAACTTATTTATTTTTAACTGCGTCTGCGTTTGGTTGTTTGTCCAACAACGTTTGTCATTTAACTTTGTTATTGAAATTAAAAGTTCTTACAACACTCAAAATATAAATTCTGTGAGGTTAAAACAGTTAACTGTTCGATTGGATGTGGGACGACAGTTTTTATTCGCTATATTTTAAAGGGTATCTGTGTCGGCCTTTGTATGCGTGAGTGGGAGCGTGCGTGCGTGCGTGTATATGTGTGTGGCGTTTCAATAATGTTAGCATATTAAAAATACCTTCAACCGGGATGAAAGTAACGTATGTTATATCTTTAAACTGAATCATTGTGATACTTGCATATATCACGGTTCTTACTGTGTAAACTTGCATATATCATGGTTCTTACTGTGTACGAGATAGCAGCTCAGCGCGTTTTCCCTACCTCCGCCGCTTTATTTCCATTTTGTGGCGCTTTAAATTGGTTTATACTTTAAATTGAATATTATAATTGCTTCATATGATATGAAGTTTCAGTTTGAGTAATAAAAACAAATATATATTTCGTTCCTTAATATGATCGTATCCTTAATAATCAAAAAGACCAAGGAACATGAGAAAGAATATTAAACACGGTTTTTTCATTAATAAAATTAATATTCTAAAAACATTAACTTCATCAATTGATTTTCATTTCGATTTCATATTTGTTACCTAACTTTTATTTTTGATATTTTAATGTATAATTTTGTGACTTTAATAACACGACTATTTCCTCATTTAAAGTACTAGAGACGTACAACGTACCGGTTCCTTTTAAAAAGAGTACAATTGAAAATAAGAATATACTTCATATCATTTAATTATTACATATATAAAATGTTGAGATTAAATATACTAAGGTGTTACTTAAATTGAAACTTCTACTCCTAAAAAAGATACGAGAAAAACCCAAATGTGAGGTTGATTTTTTTAATTCATAAGGCGAATAAAAATGTAATTGGTTGTAGATATGTTTTATATTTGAACAAAGGGTTTTCGTCAGAGGAAAATAATATTGGATCAAAATAAACTTTATATTAAGGAATAAGAATATAGTGAGACAGAAATAAACAGGTTTCTAAAGGCTGATGGTTCTAGATTTAAAATCTGACATCAAATAAACTTTCGTGTAGTTTGAACAACTTTTTTACATCGAAAAACTGTTTTCTTTTTCCCTATTTCTTAAGTGAAAAATATTTTTTTGCTTTACCGCGGTGGAGAAAAATAACTTAGTTTACGAAGAAATCCTGACGAAATGGCTTAATAGAAATTTATTCTAGATTTACATTGTGTATTGACATTATGCGAGTGGGCCTCTGCAAGTTAACTTGTTTGTTGGATGTAAAATTTTACGTTTCCATTGAGTTTCATTATAGGCAAAAAACGGATCCGCAAGGCCATGTGAAATATGAAAAATCCTTAAAAAATATCCATGTTTATTATTTAAGTAATCGGTGTCTGATACTATTTATGAATTAAAGAGATTTTAAAAAAGTAGCCAAATCAGTTTGAAAAGTGAAAAAAAAAATAAAAAAAGGAAAACAAAATTCTATTAACATCTTTATTTCTTTCATAATTGGTTCTTATCTTGTTTTGTTTAAGATTCTTTCCCTAAATTATTTACACTTTTTATAAAAAATTAAATGAAACTACACGAATACTACATCACGTAGTTTGATTTATTTCCTCTTTCTTTAAATTCTTTACCACGACCTAGGTTTCGTTGTATTACAAAATCTTCAGTTGGGCTATTACCAAAGATTAACTCTTAGGAACTTCCAACAGCATTTATATACAATATATTGTATAACTTTCGAAAATATAATAATAACTACACCGCTATGATAAATTCACTAACCTAAGCAGTGGGAAAACTAGCACAAACCCGGCTTCCGCTATTGTTTGGTGTAATATATACGAGTAAATGCTGTTGAAAGTTTCTAAGAGTTAATCTTTGCGAATAGCCCACCTGATGTTGTAATACAACGAAACTTAGGTCGTGGTAAAGAACTTAAATAAAGTAGAAATAATACTACATCACGTAGTTTCACTTAATTGTGAATAATGAATTTCTACAAAATTAACACCAAATATATTCAACACTTTTTATAAACATAATTTTTGTGCAATATTTTGTTTTTAAAATGGAATAGTTTTTATCCGCAGTATCGCCAGCGTGGATTTTGATTAAGGCAACGGTATTTATATGTAGGTTTTGGATCCTAGAGGCTAGCGAACAGTCGTTTTAATGCAAAATATATAAATCTGTTGCTATGTCTTGATATAATGTAGTACTAATTTTAGTTATTAAATAAAACACGAAGATTTATCCTTGTTATAGGGCGTATAGGGGAAATAACAATATCTTATTATTATTAGACTGTTACAACACTAGCTACTTATTTTATTAAGACGCTCATAAAAAAAATGAATTATTTGACACAGATTTTGAATATGTGATGTTTATTAAAATGGTGTCAACTGTTTGACTGCCATGATCGAAGTGTCGTTTACAAATTTTGTTAGATTTACAAAAAACATCCGTGCTTAAAATAAAATTATCTTGTGTGCTAAAATCTCTTACGAGTAAACTATCGTGGTGGGGCGGCTACTTGGCCCGCCTTTGGGATGCTCAGTCCTTTGTAATTTGTGTTATATTGCACTTAATGAACAGCAAAATTAGCGACCTTTCGGTCAGTACGGATATTAGGCACAGTAGAGTTTTCCCACGTTTTTACAAATACAGTTTATTACTTAGTTTAGTGTTGTAAATTTGAAATATTTTAGAGAATGCAATTCTTAATAATCCTAAAGGAATTATGCTATTTTGTGAGTTAAAAACCCTGTATATAAATTAGAATCAAAAACTATATTAATACTAAAATTCATGAAAGTATGTCCAGCCATATAGGCGTTATATTACTAGCAAACTATAAGCGAGGAAATAGTTCCTATCCAGCAGGTGTCAGCCTAATAAGTTAGGACTTGAGTACTATTCAGTGCCTACTAACATTGAATATATTTGGCGTTAATTTTTAAAAAAATATACCTACACAATTAAATGAAACTACCTGATGTGGTATTATTTCTTTATTGATTTTTTTTACCGCGACCTAGGTTTTGTTGTATTACATCTTCAGGTGGGTACTTAGCAAAGATTTTGCTAATTGCACACCTCAAGATGTTGTAATACAAGGAAACCTAAGTCGTGGTAAAAAAATTATATAATGTCGAAATAATAAACCTTTTGAATAACGTTGTTCAAACCTTTTGAAGGAATTAATTATACTTACACTGGTATAGGTTTATCAGCCTACATAGACGAACCATATTTTTCAAAGACTCCTTTTTTTCTTCAAAAACATGGATGTGAAGAATCTATACTGTCCTAGAAAACGCAATCAGATTGAAGGAATCATAGATGGTCAAAAAGAAAAAAAAATACGTAAACGAGAGTGACACTGAATAAGACAAAGGATATTATATCAAATATAACGTAAAGAAATAAATTGATGTTTATATCATAAATGACGCAACGTTGATACAAAAGCGTACAAAACAAAACGAATGCCGGCGGCGAAGGAAATTACACGAATTTCTCACAGAATTTCAATTTTCAGCCTGACTGCCTGCGCTTCATTAACATGTTTATTTTATTTCTTTTCATAAATAGTGAAAATGTACATAAGGAGTATGTACATTTTCACCGTTTATTGTTACAGAAAAAAGTCGCTAAGATTTTCCTTCCTTCCGAGAGTTATTGGAAAAATGTTTGTCTTAGCGTTATGCTCCAATTGAGTTAATTCAATGTTTTGTATTACAGTCAATAAGTTTTAGTAAAAGTACAAGAAAGTTTTAGTGAAGGTTCATTTGTATGAAGTTTCTTACATCATCTGATAACCATATATTAAATGTGTGAAAACTCAAGGTTTTTTTAGAAACCCGTTTAGCTCATTTTATTTTGTGATTAATTGAAATCCATAAGAATCATAATTTCTACTCTTTGATATAAGATAATGGGATTTGTTAAATCTGTCCTCATTTCAGTTAAGTGATAAAATAGAAATTTGCGCCATTTTGAAATTGATTAATTAATTTTGAGTTGCAATATTGCATTAACAAATCTATTGCTATCAGTCGATTTTATTATAAGAAGCAGTTAATTGAGGAAAAAATATAAAAATTGGAGAACCACTGAAAAACTAGTAAACTCAGATCAGTAAACTCAAACTGAAAATGAAGCAATCAATATGCATTATTAGGTTATGATTAATGGTAGTTTCTAAGATACATTTATATTCGACAGTTAAAATATTGGCTAATTGATTGTTTAATGCCTTTCTTGATATAATACCAATAACTACCTTTTGTTCGCGGCTTTGCAAACGCACCACCTGCCAAGATTATCCGGTCCAAATACGTAAGTATAGTGTAAATATATGCAAGGATAAATGATTATAGCTGGCAAACTATAAATAATGAGTATGTAGTATCCAAGTAAATAAATAATGAGTATGTAGTAACCAAGTAAATAAATAATGAGTATGTAGTATCCAAGTAAATAAATAATGAGTATATATTATCCAAGTAAATAAATAATGAGTATGTAGTATCCAAGTAAATAAATAATGAGTATGTAGTATACTTTCGTAGCTAAATATATTTACTTGCCTTTAGTAAATTTAATTCATAAAAAGACTCATAAATTTCACAATAACTATCCATGACTATAATGTTCAACAATGATATGAAGTTCACTTATAATATTTTTATTTATCAATAAATGTATATTTTGCCTTATTCATTGACGATATTGATATGTGGTGGTCAAATTTTCTATAGTTTTGATAGCGCATTCATTGTTTTGTGCGCGGTCATAATTATTTTTAGCGTTTATATTCATCGCTCCACTTCTATGAATGATATCGTAATTATGCATGTTTAGCCTATATTCTTGAGATATATTTTATACATAATTTTATTAAAATCTATTGAGCCATTTAAGTGTAAAACAAAGATAAACAGACAACGTTTCACGTTTTTATTATATTAATCGATCGCAAAATTTTCTTCATAATATACATTCTAACTTTTCAGACGAATTTCTCAATCTCAAATTAAAGTTCGTATCGGACAAATTTTACAATGTTAATTTATGGATAGGTTTCATGAAATCTTTCAAACACTTAGCTTATAAATCAGAATTGTTTTAGATTCTGTGCAAAATAAAGATTTAATTTCAATGTTAGAGAAAACGATTCTTTTTTTAACATTAAAAGAGTTCAGGACGGTTGCATCTACATCTTTATATTTTTTAATTAATGTTATCAACAACTCTTTCTCCATATGCAGATGTTCAGCATATGTTCCTATAATAATATTAACATACTGTGAATAATGGTTTTCTGCTCATTGAAGTAGAATATTAAATTTAGTAGAGTCAGTTATAATAGGAAAGTCCACTAATATATACTTTGGTGGACTTATTGTTACATGAGCAGTCTCTTTGAGTCAATCACATTGACTATAAATTAGTATTTTCTAAAATGGAAGATTGTAACAGATATTAAAAAAAACAGAACTAATTAGAATGTTAATAACAAAAAAAAATATCTTAACGGATACATAAGCAAAATCAAACTAAATACAAAAATATAAATAACAAAAAAAAATTAATTATAAATCTTTACATTATTGGGAACAAGGAAACGGAAACAAAATGGAATTACGAAGGGTAAGACTAAGATATTATGAGAGCAAGGACTTTTTCGACGGTTCTTGAACACATTTATAAAGACCGAGTTCCCCGTATCCGGGTCCAGTCAATTCCAAAGTCTTACCGCTTTGACAACGAAAGACGTTTCAAAAAAAGTGGTTGTATACTTGGGAAAAAGGAGATTGAGCGTAGCCCTATACCATATGCAGACACGTAACTATACCTACATCTAAGATAAGCTGGATAAGTAGTTTTTAAATATTGTAAAGAAATGGAAGAATGTGTAGATGGCGCTGATTATGGACTTCCATCCATTTAAGTTGCATTTTGAATAGAGAAACAAAATCATATTTTTTCCATTCAAGTTATAACGGATTCATAAATTTTGAAGGCTTTCTAACTTTCAAGGACAAACTAGGTCTAGTAATATATATTTCCATAGTCAAGCAATGGTTAATAGAACAGACGTGAGCTTTGGTTTGAATGTCTAGAAACATGTAGGATGCTTGAGAGAGTGCATTTTGTATAATTTAATGTGGAATTGATGTATCATTTAATGTAAGATACAGTAGACCTGATAGAATAATTTTAGAAAGCAGTCTTTACTGGATTAACTAGCAGCAGGACCATTTTATGAGCCCATTGACCGATTGAAGTGAGGGTGTTGATTGAAGTGGAGAAAGAATCCTTTCTTAAAGCACACCAGCTGATAAGTCTATGCTGAAAATAGTCTATACAGAAAGCATCTAAGACTTCACAGTTTGTATAGATATGAGTTAAATTATTGTAATGAGTGTTGAAAAGAATTCAAAGACTTCAGACAAGTTAGCAAAACAGCAAAGTTAACAGTGTAAGTTGAATATACTACTGAAATCAAGATATAAAGCAAAATAGCATAGTTAACAAGTTAGCAAAATAGCAAAGTTAACAGTGTAAGTTGAATGTACTACTGAAATCAAGATATAAAGTATTGTGAGTTGTGTGCTAATCATGGCTAAATGTATATCATCTTTATGTTTGTGCTCAAATTTCATCCGAAATTGCAATATTTCTCACGATTTTCACATCATTATATTTCTATTTATCACTCTTTTCTAAATTATTATTCTTATACGTTCTCGGTCAATAATGGATTATTAGTTTGCCTCATATTTATTTTCTGTGTTTTCTACACCTGTATATCAATATCTTAACACATATTTCTTTAAACGTTTGAAATATGTAGCCCATAAATATTCCAGAAAAACAAAATATTAATAAATAATTGTTGAAAATATCAAAGGAAAATTTAAATTTCAGAGTGAAACTGAAGAACAGTAAAATTCAGGTAAATTTGGGTAAACAATTGTTACTAAAGGAACACCTAAATCAAATTGTATAATACTTTTTGCAATTTGTCCCTAACCTAAATTTAAACAGTTAATAAATTCATGGACGAGAAAATTCAATATAAACGTCTCAGCCTCCTCGAAACCATTTCAATAGTATTAATTCTGAAGTGCCAGTCTACTAATTCAACAAAGATCAGGGCCGACCGTGTTTATGTCTACGATTTAAAGTGGATGCCTTGACAAAAGTACAATTTAAAAGCTTTTGCGTTTTGTTAAACGTTTGAAGGGTATTCGTCTTGGACAGGGTGTATGAATTGTTTGAGGATTCTTTAAAAAGTTCCATCAAAATTATAATTATAGCATATTTATGAATAATCATAAATATGCTATAATAAAATAGCTACAATGTTAGAACTTCAAAAGGAGTTTGATATTTCCATATGCTTGTAGTTTTAAAGTGTGTAAAATTTGAAGTGAGATTCTGTTTGGCTTTGTATATTTTTGTTTTCATAGTGTTTAACATTAGTTACATAACTATATATTACCGGATTTCGAAAACCGTACTATTTTTAAAATATTTTCCCTTAAAATATAAACATGTATAAAAACGCGAGAAAAACTTTTGGATATCGAACAAATTTTAGTCTTTTCGTTTTAGCACACTTATCATAATTATTATCATCATCATCATCATCATCATATATATTAATACGCTAAGGTTAAGATGTTACTCTCCCTTTTTAGAAAAAACCTCACAACTAATCCACATAAATTATATATCATTTTATAGATAATTGCTTGCTCTACCGGCATCCACAACTAAAAAATTTATTATTGCTATTGTTTTTGCAAATTAATTAATTATTAAAATTATATACACAAAACAGCAATGCTGCCATCTAACGGCTCAACGTCAATATGATTGACGGTCGGTAAAATTTTTGTTTAATTTCAAATCCACTAACGTATAAATAAAGTGGTGATACTTGCGCCTCTATATGTCAATTTTAGTAAAATATTTGTTTGATCTGTCATCTGAGCTTCATAATGGAATAAAAACGTAATAAGCAGTGTGCAAAATTAGAAATGAATTGAATACCTGCAATCAATTTTGATTTATTAAATTGAGTTGAATAATTTATAATGCGAAGACTTCGCACTGGTCACGCTAGTTTGTTATTAATACTAGTAAAGCATTTTCAAATATTTGGCGGAAAAATGGAATTTTTCACGTATTCTCGGACATCGTTGGCAGGTGCAGGGCTTAAATTTTGTTTGTGTGATTATTTTGGTGAGATAATATTCTTTATATTATTTTATATAGTAGTTGCTTGCGGTTTAATTTATACTACAAAATAGTTGAATTAATAAGTGAAATCGTTATGTAAAGAACCCGATATTGTATGGAATTACATTTCAGAAGCAAAGCGTGGTTGAAAATGTACCAGAAAATTTGAATAAACAAAATCTTTAAAATTTTTCTACATAAACCTTTCATTTTTAATATTAACACGAGTTGTTTGACTCCCAGGATTCGTGTATGGAAAATTTAAATTTGATGGAAGTTATGTAAGGCGGGTTATCCTCCAAATCTCTGCCTTTTTTTAAGTACAATCACCATCTATACATATATATATATATATATATATATATATATATATACACACATATATATATATATATATATATACACATTTATATTTAATTAGTTTTGAACTTATTGCTTGCTAAAGCATCTCGCCTCTCTTCTGTATTTCATAACTTCCTGAGTTGTTTTATTTTCTTTGCGAGTATTAATATTCATATTTTGATTTTTATGATATTTGTGCCCGAAGTTACCAAGAGTCTATTTTGGAATAATATATATTCAATTCATAAGTTGTAATGAAATTATGAAGGTTCATAATCGCAAGCTCTCAAGATTTTAATTAGAATATGAAGAAAATATTTCTTTAAATAACATATTTAACTGTAATTTCTATTTCTATATATGAAATATATCACGCATGAAGTAACTACAATAGTTATAGTTCAAGACTGATAATTAGTCAGTTTCATGTTTACTTTGCCCAACGCTTTGGGGCAATCTATAAGTTAGACTTGGGATTCTTTAATAATATATTTATTTCATAGCAAAAATTGCGATCCTAATTTTTATAGAGCATAAGTATTTATTTTCAAGATAAAAACGTTGCCAAGAGTCTACTTTGGGAATGACGTTAACTCATAGCAATTGTGGGAACAGAAGTTACAGCCTGAGTTACAAGAACCTTTTTTTTAACCTTACAACAAAAATAATTTTGGAATGTACAAACAAAGCCCTTTCGTATGACATCTTACTTATTTCATTACTTCACTTTAAATTTTAATTCCTCATTTAGGAGTTCCATTTTGAATTAAAATGAAGTATTTCCAAAATTCTTTCAAGCAAGCAAATTCTACAACTGCACCAAATTTTAAGCTGATAGCAACAGTAGTTGCTGAGAAAAATAACCGTATCCGTTTTTATCCTTTAGCTACGAAACATTAAAATATCACTCTTTACGATTAAGGGTGAAAATTTAGACGAAAAATTAGATAAAACTTTCTTTCTGACCATAAACAAGAAATCAAAGTGCAGATGGATCGAGCCAAAAGCTGAATCTACCCTAGAAGTAAGGAAACGTAAAAATGATATAATGTGGAGAAAGGATCTATAGTTTGAATCACCACAATTTAGTTGGTCGGCCCCACAACCTTCTAAACTGAATCTCCACTGGCATCGATTGTATTTTCTTGAAATATATAAAATAATTTCTGATAGAAGACTTTGTTTTTAGTACAACCTTGTATGCCATTACAATAGAAATCCTTAATTAAAAACCATGCTACTATAAGTGGAATTAAAATATTCCTTGTAATTCAATTATAATGGGGAATTAAAGTTTCCTCGTATTCGTTTGTATTGGGATTCTAGCTTAAAATATTTTACATGGAATTGATAATAATTCTACCTGATAACACCGATCGTCTTATCAAAGTTCGGCAATTATACGATGTGGTCAGGAAACGATATCTAGAATGTTTCGAGGAAAACAGGAAATCAAACAATACATAAAAGGAAAACCACAGCCATGAGAAATAAATATATTTACGAATTGTGGTAAGGGTAGGTTGCTTATGCTTTATGATACACGTAGCGAAAAATACGCAGGAAAGACAAATATATGGTGGGAACAATGGGATATTATGGAATATTTAGAAAGTCGCCACTTATAACAGACAGGAAAAAGAGCCAAAAAGGAAAGCGGATATTCCGGAAGATACCAATAATACCAAAGTACGTGGTGGTCGTCAAGTGGATGGACAATAAAGATGTCGTTGTTGCGTCTAATTTCGTCGGTAGCGGAGAACAAGACTAAGCACCGAAATGGAATAAAATATCCAAAGAATACATATCAGTCCCACTTCCTCAATTTGTACGAATATATAACAGTGGAACAGTAGATAAAACTGATCATTTGATTAATTTGTACAGAATCTTCATTAGGTCTGAAAAATGAGCATTACGAAAGAAATTTTACGTTATTGACTTAGCACTAACAGACAGTCGGTTAGAATATCAAGAAGGCTGCAAAATCTGTAAAATATAAAATAATGGTTCTTAGATCTTTTGTACTTCCGGCAGGGTTTAATAGAAGACCTTATAAAAATGGGTCAGCTACTCATTACGAAGAAAAGAACCGTTCGTCGTTTAGCATCAGCAGTCCTGTAGATATATTTAATATGAGTATCATATAGAATACCAGAGGTCGTAATGGTATTGAAACAAGACCAGCAAGTGAAACACAGCATGATACAGTTGACTATTTGCCAGAAAATGATAAGAAGAAAGAAACTACAAGATGTCTTTTTGTATCCCATTTAATTTTAATTTCTTCATGATAAGTTATAATTTACTTTTTTCTTCCAGCTTACTGTGTTTGAATAATTAGTATCATTGGAACAAGACGTGGGTCCGTAAGTCAAAAGTATGTCGAAAGCTTCAAACTTACCATTTGACAAGTTTATTAAGCTCAAGAATATCATATGTGAGTGGACTAGTACCCGAGTTAGGGATTTGTAAAATTTCAGAATTGCACTTCAGCTTTAGAGTAAAGTATTACTAAAAGTAAAGAAATACTGAAATAACAATCAAATAAATTTTATTTAAGAAATTCAAAATTTAATTTTGTTTTTTTATTTTTTGTTGTTAAACATAATTTACGTGTTGAAAGTTAATGTGCGATATAAAAATTAATTTTCTTGTTTTCTGTAGTCTGTTGGTATAAATATTAGAACTGTAATCGATAGGGTTCAATTTGAATCTCTCTTAGATCGGGGGAATTTTCCCTGTACAGTAACAATTTCCGATTTCTATGTAAATTCATAATGTTTAAAATGTATCCTCCTGCGAATTAACATTTCTATAGTAGGTCCGATTAGACTTAAAACTTCAGGACTTTTGAATCTATATTCGTGTAGTGAAAGGACTCCTCAGTGAGCGTTATTTGCATCACTATGATGAGGAAATTTGGAATCTCGAATTATATAACACGGTCTATTAACCGTAATATGTATTTATATAACACGGAATATGTATTTATATAACACGGTCTATTAACCGATTGTGATCTATTGAGATGTTATAATTTTATAACAAGTAAAGTTGTAAAAAAAATGATAGAACATGTTTATTAATTTATATCATAATCATATAAATTACTAAAATGAAATTAGTAACATAAGTAGCAGACGTCACTACTACATATTCAGACACTACAGTTTGTAACTTGTAAAGACTTCTCTTTAAAAACAAACGTAAAGTTAAATTATTTCAGCTTAATAAATAAGTTTCATTAACGGGCTCGATAGGCGAATAGCTATAACATTCGAATGTAAGAATATAATCTAAGTAAAGCAGTGGTCGTGGAACAATAGTATAATATTTTGTTGATGTATTAAATAATACAGTTAATAAGAATATTATTATGTAAGTGTAACTCTTGCCAAATCGAATAATCATATTATTAATTTAAAAGGGTTTTGTTTCTTTGTTACTTTACTCATTTTTCAACAAAGCAACGAATCACTACCAAATTATAAAAATTTGAATGCGCATAGTTTGTTTGACGAAGTAGCACATTATCATCGATTTCGTATGCACAGAATACTAATAACGTAAAAAGTGTGTTTCGACGTTTGTCAGTCAATCACGCCTAAACGGCTAGACAAATCCTTATGAAACTTAGCATCAATATAGTTCATGCTTCGAATTAATGTATGGTCGGTATTTTTTTAGTCAATAATAAATATTTAATACCACGATACGTCAATAGATGGGGCAATATGCATTTTAAACTAGCAAAATGTCACCTTAATTCCCGCGGGCCAAAGCACTATAAGTTTGTAGTATATTTAAGAAACGCTATAACTCAGTATAAAAGTGAAAATGAATAAATGTAAACACTTTTTCTCTATATAATTCAAATTAATGTGTTCTGTTACATTTCGAAGCAGGGGACATTGTAGAAACAACGTACTCGTATATTGTATACAATTGTCAAAAAACATTAATTAAATAAGAAAACCCAAATTATCGATATAAGTCTTTATTAAATACTTTGTATTTGAGATGCAATTCAAAGCAACAACGGGAACTTTGACACTCTCCACAAAGCTCAGCACTGCAAATTGGTGTACGAGATGTGTAACTAATTGAGTGTTGTTCTACATTTCTAAATATTATTAATGTCGAACTCGATAAATGCTCTCTTGTCATAAAATTTATATTGTAATGAATAAATAGTAATAATATACTACACCATCTATATCATTAAACCTTAGATCGGAGAGCATAGAAGCGCGATTCAATTCCCGACTCAAGTTTCTTTAAGATTCTATTGCTAAATTTAGTTTCAAGCGCGTATTTATATGTCGAAAATATATTACTCTAAAAAACATAGTATTTTATTAAGTCAATCATTGTATGTACCTATGATTGTGGAAATAATGGAAATTTAAGTTTTAGTTTTAGTCCGTTTTCAAATTTAAGTTGACAGAAATTTATTACGTTTCTAAGTTTTAATTAGTACGTTTTAATTATTTATTTATAAAATATCGAGTGGGCGTTGTTTGGATTCTAAACAACATAATTATGTAAGTTCTAAAACTGGCATTCTTTACTTTAAGTTAACTGTCAGATTGACGTTTTAGTTGCGTCATAATATCAATAGCTTTATAACTAAATATTTAGCGGTTGTTTCCAAGAAAGGTCACGTTGTTGTTGGAAAATGAGTATAATTTAATCCAAGTAATAAATTTGTATTTATTCATCTATACTAATATAATAAAAAAGTTAAGTTTCTGAGTTTGTTGGTTCGAGAGAATTACGAAAATTACCCAAATGGTCGTAGTTCTTATCGATTACATTACTTCTACGTGCGATTCTAAAATATCTTCGTAACGAACAATTGATGAGTCAAAAAATTAAATACTACTGTAACAGTAGGGTAGTAAGTAATAAACAAGTAAAATATTTTATCAGGCGTTATTGCAATTCAGAGGAGATAATGAGCGTTGAATTTTAATATGATTTGGTTCTAAATTTTATCAGAGAAAATAATGACGAAGAACAAACCTGTAAAACTATAATATTTCTTTACTATACTTTTCTTTTCTTTACTATACTGTAGTATAGTAAAGAAAAGAAAAGAGACTATACTGTAGTATAGTAAAGAAAAGAGAGAGCATTATCTTCATCATCAAGGAATCGTATAACTATTGATTTGTCGATATTATAATCGAATTTTTCAATAATTTGCTCAAATTTCATGCAAAAGCGTTTCTTTTTTAAAAAACAATGGACAATTTTTATATATTTTATAATTGAAAAATAAAACTATTTTTAAAGTACTCGGATGTTTCTTTTTCGTGGGTAAAATGCAAATAAAAATCGACTTGCTGTTTTGAATACGATATCTCGTTAATGTCATTCTCTTCAAAATAAGAAGCCAGCTTTGTTTCTTTTCCAATTTTTTTTACCCACACTCGTCTACTTATATTCATAACCGTGTTATATTTTTTTCAAAACTATTGTAATGGAGAGATTAAAAAAAGTTTGTGATTATGTCTCAGACTTTGCTTCATCATGATGTATTAATACTTTATTGATTGTTATTTACTGTTAATCACATATTTTGATACGAGAACTTATAATATTACACTTGAGTAATATGAAGAGTGCAATTAAATATTTCTGATTAAATTTTTAATGAATAGAACTACACATGAATATTGCGAGAAATCAATTTAGGTACAAGTTTGCCTGAAGTAATTGAAATACCGACATGATTGTAATTGAAGTTGCTTGTAATGAAATATATAACATAGTATAACTAGGTGCTTTATAGCCATGTTTAATTTAGTATTCGTTCGTATTTATGTACCATAATCTGGTACTGTTGTACCCATTTGGTTATAAGTAGCAGTCATTTTAAATGTATATCTTTGCATCTCTCTTATCCCTAACTTGGAATCTTCTAGTCGATCAAATACTTTAATTGGTAGTGGTTGGTTATACAATTTTCAGTTGAATATATTTTCTAAATAATCTGCAAACTTTCATATCAACTTAATCTAAAATTCACCTCTGTAAATCACTTTTCGACCTTTGTCGGGTAATGATACTATCTGCTATCTGGATAACTAAAGATAGCTTAAATCTATTAGAACATCAATAAATGTAATAAAAGTAGAACATACTTAACAAAGTCATCGAAATGACATGTCAGTTAGATTAGTTAACAGGCGGTTAAATATTTTGTTAATTTTTAATTGTATTTATATTCGTTGTGTTTTAATGATTTTTCATTGATGTTTTTGCTGGTTTATCTAATCTACAAATATTTTCTTCCTTTCTAATTAACTTGTTGAGTACATTGCCATTAAACTATAGGATAAGCAAGGACTTCATTAAGAAAAAAATAAGTAAAGATATCTCATTAGAGAAGAAGCTTTCTCCAATTTGTTTCATAGCATGGTGTCTTCCAACCTTAGAAGTTAATGTAATGTTTGTGAAATAAACATTGCATTAAGTTTTGTATAATTTATAGAACATTATTGCCATAGAGATCTTCAAACTCGGGATACAAAATATATTGCCCGATAACACAATAAAATTAAATATATAAGACAAACACGGTCAAAATGCAACACAGGATTCTGTTCCGGGCTCAAATATTAAATTTAATCCATTGTGTTTCAATGTGAAATGCATAGAAATATTTCCATTGAAATAACACGTCTAAGTGAATGTCCTGTGAAGTTTCTATATTATTTTAATGACATAACATGCACAAGTTTTTCACAACACGTGCAGTAATATATAATATTTTTATGTAATTAAATAACATGTGAATGCTTATTGCACATTTGTTTCATGGGGTAAAAAATAGCTAATAGTTTTCGGTACGGACATTTACATGGCGACTGATAGTGTATGATCCGATTTATTTATTTACTCGTGAAAATAAACGATACTTCAAATTGGTAAATCAGTGCGTATCAGTTTGAAAATCCGAGACTCTCCAGAAATTATGTAGTATTAAAAATAAATACCATATAAAAGTATTAAAAGTAATATTTAAGACATAAAAAGCTACCAAATTATTCGGAATTTCACTTGCACGATAATAAAAAATGAATAAGGCCAACATTTTTATACTTGCAAGTTAACTCCTACCTCGCGTGACATATCAAATGAAGGTGCGTACTTGAATAGTTACGTAGGAAAATCGCTTCCTCTGAGCATGTTTAGAATAATACGTATGAGACTATAAATATACCAGCAAGTGAAATATGTAAACAAAGTGCTTTTGGACCACTTTTAACTTATTTTTGTTTTGAATAATAGCCATGAAACATGTAAAATAAAAAATATTCATTTGTTTGCCCTCCAAAAGTTTATATAAAATTAATTTTGAGTTGTAACTCCCAGTACTAGGTAGACAAATTTATAATACCCACCTTAACCTACCTTAACTTGTTCTCCTTGCTCTTGTACTTTTCCTTGTTTCCACTTTCATGTCAAGTTAAACATATTACAGTAATTATATTGTTCTTATTACTTTTTTGTAATTTACAACTGTTTAATTTTGCTACTCCAATCGTTATTTTGTTTTGTTGACTATTACTACTGTAGTAATAAGTCGTTTCTTTCTGTATTAACAAATAGTTAAAAGTAATAATATTTATTATTGTAGTAATAAGTCGCTTCTTTCTGTATTAATAAATAGTCAAAAGTAATAATATTTTTAGTATCATAAAATATTCCCATGATTTTGATTATAGACCGCAGCATAGCATCTTTGGAAAGATGCGTTTTCAATGCAAATCTAAATATTTTCAACTTTAATTTTAACTTACTGGAGCATTTCCTTAGTGTATATCGTTGGACTTCATTTCCAAAATGTCCTTACTTTGTTTATCCCTAAATATAATCACTTCTTTCCATGAATTACAAATCCTGCTAAAATGTAAAACAAACTATATTGATGTCAGGGACGCATGTCAATGCAATGTACTTTGTTGTGTGTTAAATGTTTTTCCTTTCATATTTTCTTTCTCTATTTTTCTTTTTTAATCTTGTAATTTTTTCATTACAAACTCGTAGTATATAATATTTTTATCGAATTTTCTCTTAGAAAATGACGCTATTACAGCCACAGAGATGTAGGAAATTTTCGAAAATTTCGTTATACCTCGATCGTGCAAATCAAAACTAAAAAAATGAGTCCTTCGAAAGTTGGTGCATGTATAAATATATATAAGAATATATGCATTTATTTACGGTCAAACTTTTCTCGAACGATAGAGACAACAATTTTTGATGAATCTTTTTCCAACTTGGCTGAAAATTGTGACATACAAATCGAAATGTACAATATAAGTCAAAGGCAAGTATTTGATTTTACGGTGCAAAAATTACAACTCTGCCTTATTTTTTGGGTCTGCAAAATAATAATTTAATATATTTTTAGGTGCAAAATTTATTGCCTTCAGTCCTAACCCGCTATGGTAAACGGTTTTTGAGAACTCGTAATATTCTGAAAAATTAATGCGGTCCCGCGGTATTAGATGAAGGGTTTTTTAGTTTGAGTATAATAGTTTACTGCTAGCATCCTTCTTAGTTCTCAGTTCGCTGCTGGATAGTTCGTAAATTTCCAAAAACTACGATAGAAATCTCAGTTAATATCGAAAGAAAAAAATTAATAAAAAAATTTCAAGGTACATCCTCACAGATGTGTTTTCCCGAGCCGTATTGAACGTATTGATAGAACTTTTAAAATCAAATTAAGGTTCTATGCGTCATTTTTTGTTTTGAATCTTCTATTATATATTATACTAAAGAGAGGTTTGTAATTTGACCCATGTGTATATTCTATCAACTATGAAAAAAAGTAAATAAGCCCATAATGAACACGCTTACAATATAATGATTTCAGACATATTTATTTTGTACATTGACTATTACGTTCTACTTTGCGTGTTCCGACACGCACTTGACTGGTTTATTTAATGTTTTTTATTATATCCGAACAGTCTATAACTGTTACTACAGACTGTTTGGATGTAATAAAAAAAATACACATAATGTTTTGATTGACAGGTAAACATTGCTTGTTTAGCAATACTTTGTTAAGTATCTGTAAATTGACGATATTAAATTAATGTTTTTATTGATTGCTCATTTGTCGCTTTACGTAACAATATCGATGTTTTTATCTTTAAAACTGTTAGAAGTAAGGGGAAGATAAAAAAGGATAAGCGTAGAAGTTAAATATTGACGTATATATCTTGTAATAACGACAGTTTGCGTAATAGTGAAAAATCACATTGTTATCAACAAATTTTCGACTTACCCATAAAAGTTTTGATATGATATAAGTCAGTTAGCTAACAGTTGGTAATATAGTTTAGGTCTTATCTGCCAGTATGGTTACATTTGAGTAACCACCTTAGAAACTACTCGCTAACGTGGAAATTTAATTTCCCCTTAATCACTGAAATTACGCTACTCGTAAACGTGCTAATGTGATCAGTCGCACAAATTTGATGAAATGATTAGATTTCAGGATTAGTTTAAAATTAGGAATGCTAAACAGAGTATATGTCCCTCAAAGGATTTATTAAATTTGCAAATTTATCTTATATTGAATATATTTGGCGTTAATTTTGTAGAAATTCATTATTTACAATTAAATGAAACTATGTGATGTAGTATTATTTCTACTTTCTTTAAATTCTTTACCACGACCTAGGTTTCGTTGTATTACATCTTTAGGTGGGCTATTAGGAAAGATCCAGCCAAGTTAATAGTTCTTTGCTAATAGCCCACCTGAAGATGTAATACAACGAAACCTAGGTCGTGGTATAGAACTTAAGTAGAAATATTGCTACATCACGCAGTTTCATTTAATTGTGAAATTTATTTTAATTGTCACTAATTGGCAACCATTGTAGAATAATAATTTGTAACTAATCCTGTTGCCAATTAATTAAATAATCTAACATTTTGAATAAGATCAATTTTCACAATGTGATTCCGAAGGAACGGTTTATCTTTAACCAAAATATATGATCTCTATCTATAACAGGGTTTGAACTTCATCTGTAACAATTGCATGTTGGAAAGTTCAATACCTGAGGTCGAATTCAAACACAGATGGTGTCCAGAGTTATACCTACAATAAAATATCGTAAAATAGGACAAAGCACAAAATCCACACACATTTTGAGGGAGGAACCGCGAGGGACAAAATCCATACAAATGCTGAAATCTTGGTAATTACCCGAAGTTTAACTATGAATTTGGCTGGATCTTAGTTATTATCCTCTAACAGGGCGGCTGTTCGTCAAAGTGTAGACCCAATATTCGACTAATTTCCTAAGATGCGATTGAAACACATGCGTGTGCATATATATATAGTCCATTTGAAGTCATCCGTCAATGGAGCTGTCACGTTAGCGGGCGGGAATTAACGCCCTGCTGAGTAGCGTTATTATTGAGTGATGATTTTTTTCAGTAACACGCATTTCTGACGATGGCAACGTTAGATATAGTTAGCGGTTGATAGGCTATGCGTTATGCTAGATTACATTATATGAACGGTAAATAGTAAATATTAAATTTGATTTATTAAGTTCCTTGTAATAAGAAAAAAATATTACGTCGGTAGTCATAATAGTGAATAGTGTACTAATAGACAAAATCCTAGTAAAGTAAACGTAAATTTAATTTTGACTCTGATGCAAAACGACTCACTAACATAATTCCAATGATGGTATTCATATAAGCCAAATAATTCAACTTTCATCGATATTTTTAACGATAAAAATATAGTGAGTGCCGATAGACTATACAACGATTATAAATAAGTTATAAATTTAAAAAATAGTTTTTATTATAATAAATTCCACACACAAAAATCATTGTATAATTTTTGTATACGATTTTACTGTCTTTGTTTCTAACTCGACAATTGATGTTTTGCTTTTATTCAAACTTTCATTAGTGTAAGAAGCTGTGCGTGTTTTTATAGGGCGACAAGTAGTTTCGCTTCCTTTCGATTTCGAGTTATGAAAATGTTTGACGAATGTTACATGGCAAGAGTTATGTAGTGCACCGTTAGAGGAAATTATTAAGATAGATACACACATTATTAAGATAGAAAATTATTAAGATAGATTTCACACATAAATATATAAAGTTAAAAATAAAAAGTTAATATATAAAGTTAATCAAAATATTCATTACACTTCGAATTCGAAATAAACATTTGTAAAAGTATAAAATATTTGTTCGCTTATCTGTGTGAACGTTTGCTACTCTATTATGGCGTAACTGCTTGCAAAGACCAAACCGATTTAGATAAAATTTGGTACAGAGTTACATTCCTTTCTGAAAATTGATTTCACTTTCGGATTTATTTTTAAATTTTTTTATTGGCCGTAAATAACATTTTTTCAAGTTTTTTCATGTTAGACAAGTTTTTTCATTAAAGCAAGCAAATTCTATGGCAAAACCAAGTGCAGGGAAAACGAGATAAATCTTGAAAGTTTAGTCATATTACATCATAATATGACTAAGTCAGTAGTTTGTAGATTTTTTATTAATCTTGTGTAGATTTTTGATTAATCTGGCGGAAATTTTCTAAAGTAACAATGTTTGCATTCTAAAAGCCTTGGCCGAGTTAAAAGTAACGTAAATGTTAGATTAAACTGTAACATGTTCTTGCTATGTGAGAGCCAATAATTTAATTTCAAATCTCCAAGAAAATATTTGATGAAAACAAAAGACAGCCTATATTTTAAACTGAACCTCAAGTATCATCCTAGTCACATGTATTTATGTTTGTATATAAGTCTTACCAAATGATGACCTGATCTGAGGAAATGGAATTTATTATTCACTATATAGCACTCTAATAGTATTAGAATAAGTTTTACGTAGACATCTTGTTTACGTTTCGTTTAATGTGGGTTAATCATTACTAGATGCGAAGATGCCTGTCAATTCCAAATGATTTAATTCAATTATATTATCATAACCTAATGGCACAGAATGAATCTATTTGGTTAACCTTGCGCTTGTAGGATTATTTTTTAAAAGTCATTCTCCTAATATTTTCAAGTTGTATTTAACTATATATTCAGATGACTTTTGATATATCGTAATTACATTTATGGATTACCATTAATCCTATAATTACGATTATTGAAGTCTGGCTCATGTCGGTCGGTAATATTTTTAACATTGGTATATCCTTTCTAGATGCCCTCTACGTGTCATTGACCATATGTAGTCAATAACTCGGAGCATTTGAGACTTACTGGTCATCGACACCAGTCAGTGACTTCAATTATCATATTCTGAATCACTTGCTTGGATTGCATTAAAAAAACGCTTTGACTATTCTGTATGATCTTGCGTAGTAAATTATTATCAAGGCGCACTTGATCACATCTCAATACGCGATTATAATTTTAATTTATTTATAAATTAAGCGCTTGGAGTTCTGGATGCTACTCGGCACGTACGAGCGGTAATATGCTTCATCAATGCCGTCTACTTCAACGGGCAATACTCTCAAATAATGTTTGGAAAAATTTTATAACAAATTTTGTATAACCGTGCATATTTAGGGATGCGTGTACGCAAGCAACTATTAACAAGGCAACGACGAGGAAAACATTCACAACAGTAATTTATTATATTTTCCAAAGGAAAATCTGACTTTTAACATATTAAAATCAACCAATGCAGGGTTTTCTATTATTGCTTAGAATAAAAATGATTACAATGTCTTTTAAAGATGTTTGTTTATTAAAACAACTGTGCGCCTTGGAAAAGAATGAGAAACTATTTGATAGCAGATGGCAAATGTCTGACGATTTTAAGAAAATAAAGCGTTATTATTGTTTGTAAAAAAAACATATTTCAATATATTCATTACACATTAAATTTGATAACCCGTGGCATAGCAGTAAACCAAATTTATGGAGACCTATTGGGTGCCTCAAGATAAAACGTTTATTTTCATTCATATCTTTCTTTGCTTATAGATGAAGTTTGCGTTTTTTAATATAAACAAGGGTTTTAATTATAAGACTTAATTAGGCATAATGTCCATATAATATAATATTCACATTGGCGTCATTTGGCATTGTTGCACTTGTTCTTTTAGGATACACGAATATTCAAAGTTTAAAAATTTTCTAGGAGTGTTTTTCTAACGAGTCGTTAATTAGACAATGTTTTAGTTTTTGATATATTAAAGATTAGATTTAATTAAATTTTTTTATCAAGGTTAAATGAGTTTCTCATTGGCCAAATTATTCTCAAATTTAAATAGTTTTTATAGGCTTCTGAAATGTAAGCGCGAAAAATAGGAAGTTCGAATTTTGGTCACATATTTTCCAAATTATGTATATATCCACACTTGAATATATACAAATTATGTATATATTCAAGTGTGGATTTTAAATTAAAAATTTAGGTTTATTAATTTTATTTTAATTTTATATCACTCTTTGCAAAGGTTTGAGATATGGATTGCACTCTTTATAATACTGCAGCCGTTTATGAGATTCCTACTTAAAGGCTGGAATACATGATAAAAATATGGGCATCTTTAATATAATGCTCTTTCTCGATTTTCTTTAGAGTCTTGGCATTTTTGTACTTACTGTAAACTTTGGTTATATATATAATACTGGTAAGTTTGGATGAAGTTTGTTTAAAAAAAGTTACAATAAAAAAATACATTCGTGTTTATTGTAATGTACTTCAAGGATAACATTTTTATCCAAAAGGAAATAATAAAAGCAATATATATGTGTGTGTATATATATATATATATATATATATATATATATATATATATAATATGTAGATTTTGAAGATGATAAATTTTCGTGCAGGCGTAACGAAATATTTGAATGTAATTGTCAATAGATCTACGTTTAGACATTTTAAGGCATTTATCTTAAAGAAATTGAAAGAATTATCTTTTAATTTCTTGGTATAATAAAGATAAGTTTACAAAAAGTAATAAAGTCGCGTTGATATTGTGATATGTTGGAGAGATTAGAGAATGCTTTGAAGACTGTATACAAGATTATAATTAGTCTCAATATTAACTTCATAATGTATCAAAGTTGAAGTAATAGTGCTGAAAGTTGTCATTGCCAATCTTCTACTCACGCTTAAAAGAACGCTGTTTTTATTTTGATTGTAAATTATGTTATCGCCTCTTATTGATACGAAACTGTAGTAAATCAATACACAAAAATCGATCAAAATTAGTCTCGGAATATGTACAGACTAGAATTATTTTACATTACTCATGTATATTAACTAAAATAATATTGACTAAAATGTTGTAACAAGTGCTAATATTTTTTCAAATTTTTCATAGCTATGATTTGGAAATTCTGTAAATATTGTACTAAATTGAAGTTTAATATTAGGTACTCAAACGAAACTGAAAATTAAAAAGAAAGTAAAAGAAACTTAATTTTATTTTTGAACGAACTATCCAACAACATTCGAAGAGATCTAGGAAAAAATATATTTTTCCCCTCCTATTCACATGTATGGAGAAGTACATTAACAAATTTTTATGATAATGTTTTGTGGCATATTAATAGAAATCTCCATATGAAGTATATACCTGAAAAATGTTATAGAAAGTTTTCAGGCTGTGACAGAAAAATGGACCGGCAGACGTGACGAAATTATAAGGGTTCCTTTTTTATTACCGAACTGTAAAAATGACGTTTTTGAGGAAAATGATTTATTTTAACTTTAATGTTTCGATTAGGCGAAAATTTTAAAGTAATTTACTAAATAGTTCCGGTAGAATATCCGCTAGAGAGACAGTAAAGACTACTTTAGATGAAGTGTTTAGGACTGAAAGTTTCAAGTAATCAAGTTCAAGTAGTTTATCTAACAGTTCCTAACTTATTACGTAGTTTACGGAAGTTTAAATTTAGAATTTACGACGTCTATTTATAAAATTTAAAGAAGTATTTTCTACCAACCGTAAACACTTTTATTCGGATCGTGTTCTAATAATGGATTTGTACGGACGATCATGATTTTCGTTCTATCTGTTCTAATCAATGGATAGCTTCATTTTTTTGGCTTTTCTTTTAGGCTAATATTTTTTAGCTTGTTTTATTAATTTTTGAAAAAAGTTTTTATCCTTGTTGCCGAATGGTAATAAAATCAATATTTTTGTTTAGTTATTTTTTGGCTTTACTTTTTATTGATCGGCAAGTTAAGATAGTGGTGTAATTATAGGGGTGGCGGAAATGGCAAATTGATAGTGGTCTTCAGCCTGACGGGGCCTCAACGCAGTTAATAATTAGTAGATACAAAATTAATCATTGGACAAAAATTATTAATTTAGATCAACATAGTTTCGAAAGACAACAAAATTAGATCGACGTAAATTAGATAGACAATCAAACAATTGAATACTAAACTAATATCATCAAGAAGAGGCTGGTACTACAAACGCTCGTTTTCTCTTTATATGGGTCCGAGTCTTGGATAATATGGGTAGAGGATAGGAAAAAATTTATTACTTTGACATGTGGGATCGCAGAAGTTTGCTGCGTAAACTATAGACTATTAAAAGAATCCAAAAAAAAAATATTATTAATAATATTAATGATAATTTGTTTTTAATCCAAATTAAAAACAAATTATCGATCACCTGTTACCAAATATATATGTATAAGCACAAAGACTGCCAGATAACCTAGATAAACAGGTTATTGCAGGAAAAGTAGAAAGTAAAACACCTTGCGGTCGATATCCTAACCGTTGGACTGATTAGATTAAGATTATCACTCCCTGTCACTGCTACCCTTAAGGCGAAGATAGGATAGTTTGGAAGCAGATGGTCGGTTTCTGTAGCAAAGCATTTCCAGGCGTTACAAGTTCAAAAAACAATTTCTATTATTTTAATAGTCTCTTTAGATTACAGGATTCTTTAAAATCGCTTAACAACTCACTCCTTAAATTTTAAGGATTGATTTAAGATTAATTATCTAAGAGTTTCCCCCTAAAAAGAGGAGGCTCCAGAGGCTCCACACTGAGTTTCCCCCACCCCCACTAAGAGGTCCCCCTAAGAAAAAGAGGCTTTTCAGAGGCTCCACACTGTATTTGTTACGTCACATGTCTCGTTAAAACTTATAAATCTTTTCTTATTTGTGCGTGTATGATAAAGAAATGTTAATAATTAGGGCTGTACTGTTTAAATGAATGGAATGAAATAAACAACCATCAGTACAACTAAAAGAGTACACCTTGCGTTTTATTATTTATTAAATAAAGAATTGGAAGAAAAAATTAAAAATAAAAAGAAAAAGTTTAATACACCAGGAAACAGAGTGGAGGGGAGTTTTTGCAGAAAATTGTTTATGAAAGTTGAATTATTACACAAAATATTGGGAAAATTAATAAGCAAATATTGTGAAAATAATTTTGAAAATTAACCTATAGAAAAATAGAAATCGATAGAAAGAAGACTTAGAAAATCGATTAAGAATTGCGATCCATAGCGTGTCTTTATATGTAGATATGTATATACCAACAGACTTACAGACGCAGACGTATGTAATTTTTCAAAGAGAGATTTAGATCATAATAAATGTTAAAAAAAAGTGAGAAATATTTTGAAAGAGAAATATCTCCTTTTTCCTAAAAAGCATAATAAAAGCTGATTACTTGTAAAATTATCCGATTTAAAACTCGAGGGCGGGTGCCCTAGCCGATAATCCGCGGATGTGCAATTCATTACACTGAACACAGTGTTGAAAATTTACAGCTTGTCAAATGTCAGTTCGTGAGTTGCACAAACGCTACCAAAACACGCGCTCTGTGCTGTTCTCGTTATTGCTTGTGCAAGTCACGAACTGTTCTCACTCCCTCTTTAATAAAGTGTCATTAACCGAATCCATTTCGTTTCAAGCTAAAGCTCCTTTTAGTTGTAAATGTGGGGATTGACATATGAAAAAAAGCTCACCTTAACTGACATATGAAAAAAAGCTCACCTTAACTGACAGATAAAATCAATTTTCACTTTTCATGGATAACTCTGCTTAATTAAAGTTTAACTTTTTATGTTATTCTCAAATAAAGCATTTTGTTTTATCTTTTGCAGTTTTATTGGGAAAACTTCTTGTATCAGTACCTCATTGTGGAGGATTGTGGTTCCCTTTTGACAGCACTTTGTCTTTTATGACGTACCGCCCTAATTTGTTGTTCTTGGTGCTCTGTAGGGCGTTATGTAATGCAGTGCATGCGTTTCTCGGATCGAATCCGTCCAGTGTCTAGGGCAGCGTTCACATGGTCACCGTACTTCAACCTTTGCGATACATTATCTTCCAGCAGAATATTTTAAAGGTGCCGATTTTTTTGGCAGTCGGCTGATTACGATAAAAAAACAGTTAACATCTATTTTGACAGTGAGATTGATTTGAAAATGATTTTCGAGTATATATAGGTTTACCGCAAATAAATCAACGGATTAGTTTTGTTTTTATTCAGTTTTACACTTTAATTTTTTTACGTTAGAACGCCTATAAAATTATAAGCAATTTAAAAAAACAGAACAGCTGCAAACAAATCAGCAGATTACTTTAACAAATATATAGAAACGCTTGATGTAAACATTCAAAACGAGAAAGGATTATTGATAACTCTACAATATAGATAAAATTATTTTGAAGTAAATTTTCTTAGAAATGTGATTGTGAGAAGACAAAGGAATAAAAGAGTATAAAAGAAATAAAAATAATCTCATTTACAATAAATGTACATTTTTATTCTTCTTTAAATACCAAACAATATACGCAAACATATTTTGTTACATTTATATATTTTAGAGATATCTCTTAAATAAAAAAAATGTTTAAAAGTATCTCTTCTGAAACGATTTCGTACTGCATTAAATAATCAAAAAGAAAAAATACGTAGTTTTCCCATTTTATTTGGGAATAATATTAAATATTCTAAAATTCAATTGTCTTCTTTATAAAGAAATGAATCTATTAATAGCGTATTTTTAAACTATACCGTTTTTCATTTAGCATTTAATTCACATTATATATAGTTTCAATGGTGATCTATTTTTTTAAACTAGATCACCGTTGATATAATAACCATCAATATGATAGCCTTTCGAAAAATTATCTTGGAAATCTCTAAATAAATCAAATTTCAAATTTTGAAATAAAATATATATGGAATTAAAAATAAGAAAATATTTGTTTAGTAAATTTTGCAGAAGATGCAAAAATCGCTATATTAAACTTTCTCCTTTCGATAATAAATTAGGAAAGAAATATTCCATAATTTAACATAATAAATGAAAGCTTGTTAAGTTGGGCTGTTTTTATATTTTTAAGTGAATGTTTCAGTAAAGCTATCTTAACATCTATAATTATGGAACAAATTATGATGGATTATATCTATTATTAGAAAACGGGGTCAAATATAGGATAGAATCACCAATAGTGAAGACAAATAATTTGTAATTATCGTTATTTCCGATAACCGAACATACCAGCGAATGGAATTCGTTATTGAATGGAATGGAATTCGCATTTCTAAGAATGGAACCGTTAGTTCTTAGTTTCAGTTCAAATCTGGACGCCACTGTAATAACTTCTGGCCGAAGCCATTATATTGTTGAAGGCTGTAAGCCGATCGGCTCTATTAAACTGATGGATTCTATGTATATTATTCAATTTAAATTTCTAATTAGTATTAGGCCCAACCAGCCCCCAAAGACTATTATTACTCTGCTGAGTCATCTTGCTTCTATAAACCCTTACGATATGTAGAATTTGATTATTTTTAGAGTTACACAAGTTTGGTTAATTGACTTTAACCCTTTTGAACGGACGTGTTTGCGCAATGGCTTGACACATGTTAGGATTTTTTGACACAGATGCGGTTTTGACGGTGATTGGTGCAGCTGTTTATGTTGTGAGAATTATTTAGTGATTGTAGGTTAAGTCGGGATTAGGTTAGCTGTATGTCGTTACACGAGCAATGAAGCAGAGGGAGTTTATATGGCTGTAAAATAGCAATGTTCTTGACAAGTTAACGATTAGCGTCGTAAGTACCGTTTGGCGGTTAGGTTTTATGAGTAGTTTAGTGAGTATTGAGTGTATGTATTGATTTTGACTCAAATATTGTTTCATAATTGATAAAGTACAGGTATTTTCCAATTATTTATGATCGCCCATTGTTGGATTATGTGACTTTTAGTGTTGTGTTCTTAGAATTTTATTAAATTTCGTCTGCGGAGAGGGGTATTGTTTGAAAGGGTTAGTTATAAGGGTCTCAAAAATATATATATATATATTCTCAACTGCCTTTTTCTGAAATTACTGGACCTAAAATTATGAAATATTATGAATTTTAAGAAGCCTATGCAAAGGTTCTAGGAAAAATACAGGGATGATTTCAGATTATGTATATTTTTTTCATAATTTTAAATTGGACATTTAAAGGATATTTAAAAAGATATTATTTGTATATGTAAATAAATAAATATGTATTGTATGCGGACATAAAGAAATGGGTGTTGTTTTAAAAAATACAAGCTTATAATTAAGTTAGAAATCTCTTTCAAAACACTGTCATTTGTGGCTTCTCTAAGTATTTCTTCCACTCTCCAAAAATTGAAAACCATTTAGCAAAGCAAAAAGTTTTAATTAAATAATATTATTTTCTCGTTCCTATATTTATTCAAAACCTATATTTTAATTAAAAAAGTTTTAAAATGTAAACAGCAGATATTCGTGTATTCTGGCAGCTTCCAATTCTCTGTCAATGCCGTTTAGACATTTAGCAAATTTCTATGTGACCTTGCGCTCTGGCACATTAGCTTTTCGATTTTAAATTGCAGCAATATAGAATCGGGAAAACATTTTAAGCTTCACTTATAGCTTTATTGCAAGCTTAAAAAGCCAGCTGCACACTGTCGATTTTATTGTTTATTGTGATAATATATTATATCTGGAAACAATGTAACAAGAGTCAAATATTAATAACGATCTAGAAAACTGTAAATGATTGGTTAATATAATTAATAAATAAACATATTTATGAGTCGCATATATACGAGTACATACATATGCGACTCATAAATATGTTTATTTATTATGTATGTGATTACTACCATTTAATGGGGTACAAAATTTTATTGAAAAGGTGAAAATTTCGAAAGTCAATGAGGGAAATAGGAGTATTTGATCACGCAAAACATAAAAAAAATATTTGTGAAATGTACCGTTACACAATTTTATTTTTCTTCCTTGCATAAATAATTATACGATGCCCCTAATCCTTCGTCCATAAAGATGATACTAGGAAGCGAAAAACTTAAGTATTCATATTATTACTTTTTAAGTATTTATTGGTTTTGTTGTGAGTATTTGATCAAGCAAAAATATTTATGAAATGTACGGTTACACAATTTTATTTTTCTTCCTTGCATAAATAATTATACGATGCTCATAATCCATCGTCCATTAAGATGATACTAGGAAGCGAAAAACTTAAGTATTCATATTATTACTTTTTAAGTATTTATTGGTTTTGTTGTGAGTATTTGATCAAGCAAACATATTTATGAAATGTACGGTTACACAATTTTATTTTTCTTCCTTGCATAAATAATTATACGATGCCCATAATCCATCGTCCATAAAGATGATACTAGGAAGCGAAAAAGTTAAGTATTCATATTGTTACTTTTTAAGTATTTATTGGTTTTGTTGTGACGTAAAATTGATGTTATGTATCTTCAACATAAACTTGAATTTTGTTGGATTTATCTTAAACCCGTATGTTTAATTTAATAAATGGAGCGTTATTTAAATTACAAAAAAATGGTATTTTGTGATATTATAATAGATCAATTGTTAAAATGCTAGTGCAATAAATAGCTAACGTGATAAATTTATCACATAAATCGAAAGCGACCATGAATAATTGGAAAAAGAAATCGAATAGGACGTAACTTAAATAATTTACCAATTATTGCACTTATTGCAGAAAGAGACCAACAAGAGAAATGAATTCGCCTTCAAGTTCGCCCTTATAGATGCTATGTGAAAAACATAATGGAAAAATACTGTAGAAAAAAATTGTACATAGTCGTGGTTTTTTAAGAATAAAAAAATAAAGAAAATATTTAAATAGAGAGAATAACAAGTAAAGATTTTGAAAATTAGAGTCGATGTTGATAAATCTTATATAATGGTTGTAAGCTCTATAACTGGTCGTATTTCAAAAGCTAAAAATAGAATCTTGCGGCTGAGACAGAGAGTTATTTCTTGGTATTCTGTCAATCCGACTGTGCGTATACGTTGAAGCATTTGGTGTGGACGAAATAGAGCCTTGGTAATCAACGAATAGTGAAGATGTAGACAAATTGAAGTAAATGAAGAAAGTATTGGCAATCGGAATAAATGACATGAATATATCATGATGGAGTGTCAAGATTATATTATGATAATGAAAAAGTATAATGAAAAATTGATCGGTTTGGGCTGAGTTCCGTTTACATACGTAAGTACAAATGAAATTAACTTAAGAGAGAAAGTTGAAAAATGAGTAGGGATTTCTTTTTCAAAAGATTAATCAAAACCAATATTTAAAGGGTTAATTATTTTTATAGGAAGACGCGCAGTTAGTGGAACTTCAGTAGTTTTACATACGTGAAATAAAATAATTTTAAATCTATAAACTTGGTGGCTGCTTAAGGAGTGGGTTATTTCTTAGGAAAGAGTGGAAAAATAGTGTTTACAAGTATATGATATATCTTATTGGTTAAGAATTCGAAACAATTTTTAGAACGTATTGGCTCTTAGACTAGTAAATATTATTAAAAAAATAACAAGCCCGTCTTTGGGAAACCATTAACTACGTCTGTTCCAAAGTTTATTATCTAAGTCACTTCATTGTTTTCAAATTATAACCAAAATTTTACGATTTTCCCTAGAAAAGACTGCTAATTTGTTAAACGTATTACGTTTTTTATGGTTTATGTAGTTTAGAGTGTGGATCATTCTTAAAATTATTTCGCTTTTAGAGTCTAGGAAAATAAAAAAATGTAGACCGAAATTTAAAAACAGTTTTCCCAATTTAATTCAATTATATTTCTGTAAGCATACATTTATATTCGATACATTTGTGAATTTTTGCTAATTTTGAGATGTAATTAATATTTTTGTCTATAATTTAAGCATATAAAAGTAAACTATTTATATAAATCGAAATGGGTGAAAATCCATGTTTGTGATAAATTTTGGATAGAAAAAAGAATAAAAACAGTAATATAAAGTATTAAAATTTTATAAAGAAAATCAGATAATAAAGCTTATGTACTTATATAAAGAAAATAACAAAATTGTTTCCATTTTGTTAAAGATTACGGTTTTTTAAAAAATTTCATAACATGACAAAAATAAATTTGTTTGTAGTAAATTGCAAATTCTTTTTCATTTCCTGCCATTTTAAAATGACCAATTTTAAATTTCATAACTTCATTTTTTAATATGATTATTATAGTCTCGTTAGATACGATTAATAAGTTAATAATATTTAAAATGTATGGCCAACTATAGTATTCAGAAAAATATTGTATTAATTCACATAAATGAATGAAAATTCCATATCGTATTTGGAATTTGTAAAATGAACTGAAGGAAATGTCAACTTCTGAAGCAAAGCTGAACATACAATTTAGAGACACTTGAGAAGACAAGTAAATAATTAAATAATAGAGATGAAATGGGTCGTTTTTTTTATTTTTACTGTTAATTAGTCTGTTTACATATCACGAAAAAACCATTTAATCAATTTTGATCAAGTTTTTTTTCCCAGATTATCCTAATCTGAAGAAAAGTATACTCTTCTTTATAATTTACTAAACGTATTACTTCCACGAGTAAAATGTGATAGAATTACTTTGATATCGAGTTAAAAAGTTTTTACTTATTTTTGGCTATTTGCTTGTGCGTGGATCACAAAAGAAAAACATAAAAACATCAAACCGGTTTTAATGTGGTTTTTCTAGTTTAGTTTTATAGAGAGTTAAGAAAAACAAAATATCCGCCGTAGTATTGACAAAAATTGATTGCTTTAAATTACTTTGAAGAAAATCTGTTCTTTCAATATTTTTATTGCCTTTTTTTTATATTAGTAAGAAGACTAAATGAAAAATATCTACATCTATCGTAAAATGTAAGTTGATTGTTGATGGCTATGCCAAGACTTTGCAGATAATTTATTGAATATAAACCGCAATCATATAGCGTGCAGGAAAACATCAACACCGCACATATACTAACAATAAAACACATTTTATTGCTCAGAAACCATTGACAATAGAGTCATTGACCACTCTTAGCAGATTATAACCATCAAAAAGATATTTAGTTAGATTTATTCATTTTTTTTTATCTGCAATTTTTGACATGTTGAAGTACTATAAGGACAAATAGTTATAAAACGTAGTACAAGAAATAATAGATAAAATAGAAACGTATAGTAATTCGAATAAATATTACTCTAACTTGTGATAAGTCGTGAACCAGCGCATGAGTATAAAGCACGAATAAACTTAAAATCCAGGGGTTATCAACATAATGATTTTATAATTAAAAATAAAAAAATGGAAACGAGAATCACATCAGACTATATCCATTACAAAATCTGAAGGAAACAGAAATAGAGAGATATAACGAAATTCACATGCCGTCATTGCTTAAATAAACAATTGAATAATCTAAGAAGTATTTTTGTGATCTGGGTGAGAATTGAATCTATACTCTATTGTGTTTATACCAATAGATTACAGCTGCTATAAAATGTTTTGATCACATTTGTGTTTTAAAAATCTTATTACGCAAGTACACTAAGTAAGCGTATAGTGAAACAGTAGATAGAAGAATATCATATTATGAAGTAAACATATTCACAACTGTCTAGTGTAAATATTTTTGGCTCACAAATTGTGCAGCGCTCACATTATTTCCAATACTGTTGCCGAGTATAATAAATTACATGATTCCGCGAAGGTTATATTTCCATATTTTTTCTTTTATAACACGTCTTGTTATCGTATCATCGCGACCGTGATATAGGCTACAGACTTTTCCTGGAAATATCAGCTCAGAATAGTATTTGTGAAATTATTTCTATATATTCACATTTCATTAGAATAAGCAAAGAAATCTGGCAATTCCTTTAAAAGCTACTGGCGAGTTTGTGCAGGATTTTATTTTTAATCATTTGGGTTATAGTAAACAAATGAAAAGTTTTTTGAATGTTTATATTGTCAAATATGGTGAAAATTAACTAAGAATTTTACATTTTATAAGAAAACTTTCTAATACTAAAGAATAATTATGTTTATGATAGGGAAGTTGTCTATTCTCACTTTTTTGTTTTCAGTGAAATGTCACAAAAATATAGGTTATTTAAAAAACAATAATAAAATATTATAAAATTAAAAACATTTTAATGAAAAATAAGCGAGATATGAACTTCTAAATTTATTGGAAATCTCCCTGTCTCACACAATAAACATTTTAAAAAATGACATCCTAATTCAGTATTGCCGTTCTTGTCGAAGCGAAAGGTTTAAACTTAACCTTTATAGTTCGGTCACTTTTGTAAGATTTGTCAAAAAAAAAATTCACTCTCCGTCCGCTTGAATTTTGAAATTATGATTTGTGAAATAAATAAATGAGTCAAATACCTCATTGTCTGATCCAGTCAAGACTGTCATATTGTTAGTTTTTTTTGCTTGAATCGTATTAATTTTGAAAATGTTTTAAAAGTTTAGATCTACTTTCATATTTTCGAAAATACTATTAATTCATTACAAATTTTATTTTCTGTTCCAGTCAAAACCTCGAAAGTTGCCTATTATTTTTAGAATTTCGTGCCCTTACATTTTCGTCATGTTCATTATCAAAGCTACTTCAGTTCAAGACTGGCTGTAATGACATTTTAATAAAAAAAGTATCTTTCGAATTTTTTTTACGCTTCACTAATATAAATCAACTTCAAACTTGAGTATGAGCAATTTTCATCATGCGACTCTCACAGAGTAAGATGTCATTGAAGAAGTCTTTGAAAAAATGACAGAAAATGTCTAATATTTTTGTCATCTCCTACGTTAAACGGATAGCCCGCTACCAACAGCGACTATAAATTTGGAAGGTACTATACTCGAGCGCGTAGATAAATACGTATTGGCCAAGAACTACGAATGGGTCAAGAACTACGAATGGGCAAAAAGAACTAGATTAACGAAGTAGAAGACGCATACGGCTGGGATTGGCAGCCTTCTCCAAACTCGAGTTTGCCTTTTAAATGAACATAAAGAACCACTTAAATGCACGTGTATTTAATCAATGTGTACAACCGGTCCTCACTTACGGAGCCGAAACCTGGGTAACAACAAAAGCCGTCCTGCAAAAGCTTATTGTTGCTCAAAGGCCGATGGAAAAAAGTTGGTGGGAATCTCCTTAAAGGTTCGCAATACAAATAAGTGGCTTCGGAGACAAAGAAAAGTAGCTAACATTATAAAGAGAGTGGCGAACCTTTAGTGGCAGTGGTCTGGTCACATTGCTCGAAAGATGGATTCATGGTGCAAAATTGTCTTGTAGTGAGACCCTGGGGGTGCAAAAGACAAGTTGGGCGGTCGCAAATGAGATGAAAGGATGGCATAATGAAAGTGGCGGGAACAAACTGGACCCAGACAGCCCAAAATAGACCCGAGTGGTGCAGATTGGAGGAGGCATGTACCAAAATGATTGAGAATTATGATGATATGATGATGTTAAAAATCAGTCATCAAAAAGTTTTGCAGGGTGCACGCTCTTTACTCTCTTACTTTATAACCACGTATATGAAACATTTTGAAAAATATCAGGATAACAGCGTTTAGATATTCCGGTCAACTTGTGTTTTTTTATATTCATCTGCTACTAGTTTCAATTACGTGAGTAAGGCCTTTAATAATACTTTATTCAAACAATTTAAGATTCATAAACGTATGACTTACATAGAAATAGAAATTTGCATTATCGTTTGCAAAAATAGACAAAAGTTAAATATTAAAATGAACTGATCAACTAAAATGAAAATATAAACTAAAATAAAGCAATATTAATTATGTTATTAAGAATTGTTTAATGTTTTTCTGAATGTTGATAATCTAAATCATATTTCTTATTAAAAACGATCAATACTGCGCTGATTTATTAACATTTTTAAATTTCTCTCGGCACTATGCTCATGAACTGAGATCTGGCCAATAGGTTTATATGTAAAAGCACATTATTAAAATTGGCTGTAACCAATAATTTTAGGGAGTATGGGACTAATTTTACGTAAATTTTATTAATTCCAAAAGTAGCAGAGAAGATGGTGACCCTTCACTCTCTTCACAATGAACTTGAAGCCCTCATCAGGTAATGAGATTCTGTTTCATTACCTCACGTCGGTAAGAAAATCGCGGGTATATATTAATATACAGAAACTCAGCTTAACACGAGTCCGATAAAATTAAGACGACCAATGTAACCTTGATACCATCGAACTACATATACGGCGAAGTTCATTGTCGGCCGCGCGGACACTCCATAGCGACTGCCGAAAGACTAACATTTTCTCAGTCACTTGCGGATCAATTATTTTGCAAACCAAATATCGCGGACGGCGGCTCGCGGCCGCATTTGCATAGAACTCGTGCGGCACTAGGACCGATCAAACAAGGTCGTCGTTCGGTCACACTCCGCCTCTCCCCTCTCTTCCCCCCTAATACTTTACAGAAAAAAGGGGGAAATTCACCTATAGTGGTCAAATAGAGTCACGTATCGCACGTAAAATAGATAAGTTGTATCATTACAGTTAAATATTCGAATTGGATAATATTTGCTTCTTTAAAGGCGAATACTGTATTATTGTAAAGCATACCGTATTTCCAGTTATTATTTCGAAGGATTTAGGGACTATAATATTAGATTAACTTAGGCTTAATTTTTATAAATTTATTAATTATTATTAATTTAATTTAATTTATTTATAATTTACTTTACCGCTGATTGAACTTCTAAAGCCAAGCCAAAGTTACGTAATATCTCACTACCCAAGTATTGTACTCAACATTGTTTAACCTTGGACATATTATGATAAATTCATGATGTCTGATGATAAATACGATTGTAGTCGATTACGATAAAAATGATCGATTCGGTACAACACTACGGTAAATCTTTCATTTTCACGTCCCTTCTTACCAAGGTATGGCGAGGTGTGAATTTGTGGTATATTAAGTCTATGGTTATGACATTTCATAACGCTCAGTGACGATACAGCATCAAGTATTTTACACATCGAATTAAAATTTAAAGTATCCAAACCACCAGGCCTTATGATAATTCCGTAATAGAAGGTATCGTCATTTTTTCTTCATTTCATTAACTTAGATAACTATTTACATTAAGAGATGTCTGTGGTAAGATTCCATAAAAGTCGATAATATCTTTGCTTGTCCTAAATCTGTAATTAATTATATTGAAAAGCGTTGTGTATCTTATTTAGTTACATTTTATATTTTATAAACAATATTGTATTTAAAAGTATAACACAATAACTTTAATGTTAAAGGCATAACCGCCTGCTTACTTTGATGGATTACCATAAAGTGATAACTTTAGAGTGTTAATTTTGCTTTATTTATATTCTTTACTATCTATAATATAATTTTCTTTACTATTACAAAACCCGGGAAATTTTCTAAGAAATCTTTTTCAATTGTTTCTTTCCTTATATCAGGAAAAGCTTTAAGTGTGCATGAGAATTAAAATAACTTTAAAATGTCCATAATTATTTATCCATTAAATACGGAGACGGAGCGCTAGAGGTTTAGACGATGAGAGATGGTCAACTTATCTGCTACGACTTCGATACCTATGACTGAATACTATGGTAGTAGCTAAAATAAAGTAGGTAAATGAGATTAGAAGTCGTGAAAATTGGTACTGAACGCTGCAGAGTGGTGGTACTCCTTATAATAAAAGGAAAAAAATCGTTAATTACGATATGATTGAAACCTAGTTTCACAAATATTTTTATTGGGATTATTTAGAACATAAAAATAGAAAATATTTCAAGCAAAATCCTTTTTATTTATTTATGTCAACTGGCAACACCATTACGTTTTTAACATAATAAAGTTTGGGATCAAATATATTAATTTTAGGATAATCGATAGTCAGTCAATTATAATTGGTGAATGAAAATTGTTCAATTCGTGCAAAATGACTAGTTTTAGGTTATTACATGTTAGTACATTTACCTGTCAAGTGTCACGTTAAATACCAGCTGTCATCAAATATCAACATATATTGTATGTATTTTTATGTGGATTTTGTGGTATATTTAATTTATTTATCTTATAGTTTGAGTTAATATAATTAATTTTTCCCGTACAAAAAATCTGGAATTTATATGAAAGGCTTATTATGTTATCTTGAAGAATATGTAGTTACAATTTGGTAATCTTACACATTCAAGGGCCAATAGTACTAGCTTCTATTTAATTGATAGCGAGTTTGAAAATGGAATCCTCACTCGCCTGGCTGACAACCGCTAGCTTACGCACTCAACTACTGACAGAAATGTATTGGTGTACTACACATTAAAAAAATACATATATGTAAGTTATTTTTTATTACGTTGAATGTATTCACTTTTTGTTTGAGTTGTATGATAAGTGCCTTGTCGTTTCCTGTTTGCTATTTCCTGTTCCAGATCCGACGTAACTATAGATATACGTAAGGCTCCGATTCTTATCATAAGCGCATACCTCATACGTATTCTTAACCCTCGTGTGCGGCATTCTTTCTGAATAGGCATGTAAGGGTACAAAAGTATTAAATTCTTCCAGAAAGGAAATGTACAGAAATATATGTATAATTTAATATTTATATATTTTTAAGCAATATATAACGAGCGGGGCCAGTGAGCACATCCTTTTTGACATTTAATTAAAAGAAAAATGCTCCATCAACATTTTTGGAATTTTTTTGCCTTCTTAAAAATTTAAATATAAATATTTTTGAGTACTAATTATTGAAATAAATGCAGGTCAGCATATTTTAACATGTATGGAATTTCAAGTTTCAATGTCAAAGGCTTTCTAAGAAAAACGATTGTGACAGATGGATTGATGAGCGGACATTGGAATGGTTTTATAAGGTACGGAAACCTAATTAATAATTGAGTTGTTAAAATGAATAAATGCTTTAAGTATCCATTTCAAATAGTAAATTCGAAAGAGACGAAGTATCGTAGAGGACCTCCGATATTTATTTATTTATACTCCTATAGCAATTAAATTAATAATTAATAACAACTAAATTAATAAAACAGCTTATACCACGGATGAGCGAAAAAACACCACAGCTATATTTGAAATTTCTACTAATGTAAAAATTCACAGAGATTGTATATTTCTGTAAAAATATTCACATATAAATGTGATAGATATTGACGACGAATATGCATTTTCAAAATTCATAAAACAGAAAATTCAATTCTATATATTTATAATTTCAATGTTCTACAGTATCATTATCTTCAAGTATGATTATCTTCATGTAGTCGCCCTATAAAAATATAAACAAAACACCCATTTAATTAGGTAACTTATAAAAAATTGCAATTATATGAGAGATGAGCGAAATAAGTTTGGTTATGAACATTAAGGTCTCTAAGGTAAGAATCTTAAAGAAGAATATTGAACGAATGGGAAAACAAAATAAAAGAAGGGGGCTCGTAATGATGTGCATAGAGGACTTCTTAGAATATGAATTATAAACCATCTTCCTGAATTTATTTTAAACTATAATAAATGAGGCTTTTCTATAATATTTGTGGTATAAACTATATTACGTCACGTTCCTTTGAATAATTGCGATTAAAATCTGGATTTATTTAATGTTTGGGGTGTTACGCCTATAAACCATATAGTAGTTATTTTAAATGAGTGAACGTATTTGAGGGCGTTTCGAATTTTTGAAGAAAAAGTTATATATTACTTAATTTTTAATTATAATTGACCTTAACATTAAATATATTAATCTTTAATATTAATATCTCACAGAGAGTAATTGGTTCCAATTAAAGATAGATTAATGTTAAAAGCAGGTAACTGTTTTATTATTAGCCATTTGATGCATTAGGATCTGGTGATGCGTCGACTTGTTATATTAGGATTTGAAGGCCACGTCTTACTTGGAAATAAAAAAAATTAAAAACCACGTTATTTTCTCATTTTATTTAAGAGACAATTTCATTAAATATCATTAGACTACGTTTGTTACGAAATGTGATTTTAATATTTGATCATTTTAATTTGGAGAAAAATTCATTAATAGCCATGGATCTTTCGAAATTCTAATATACTTAATGAAGTAGCCAATCGCCCAAGATATTCAATCTGTATTAGTAGGAAGGTCGAATATGAAATTACTAAGGTCGATATCAATCCATAAATTAATAATCTGGAAGGAAAAACGATAAGGCCTACTCTATTTACTTACCGCTAATCCTAGATACACGTTCGTAATATTTTCACATTACAAATGTTGGAATGAAAGGCAGGAACATGGCCTTATCGCATTCCTGGCCAAGTTAGTAATAGATCACAGAAAGAAATTTAGTAAAATATATGAAGACATTTTAACGAAAATAAATTTTTTAAGCAACCCGAAACAAGATGTAAAGTACCAAAGCTTGAAAACGAGTACAATATAGATATTTTGTTACATAACTACAAAACTGCGGTATATTCATGATTCAACTTGATTTTTGGGAAATAACTTCAAGAAATTTCAGTTATATGTTGATAAACTTTATATAGTAGTTTCCCTTTTTAGGGAGTTACCGTGTTTGAAGAAACTTTGTTCGTCCGTACTTTGACACAAAATCTTGTTGAGATAGGCAAGCGATGTTGTCGGAGCTTACATCGTGCTTATGTGGTTACGCAGGGCGCCGATTTGTTTTTCTTACATAACTTTCAAGCAAGTGTAAGATTTGTGGGAAAATTTACATTGGGGAATAAAAACATAAAATATAGAAAACTGAAGATATCTACGAAATTTTATAAATCAATACGTATATAAAACGAGAGATATATATGTGGAGAAAGAAAACATTTTATTACTATCGTTAACTTGCGGTTTTGTTCGCGTGGAAAACGAAAAAAGGTGGTGTGTTTCTTGAAAAATATAATTATAATTAAGATGGTTATTTTAAGATTTAGGAGGTATTAGTTATTTACCATAAAATATACACACTTGTGTTTAAGCTTTTTTTCATAATGGTATAATTTTTTTAACTACCAAAAAATAAATAATTCCTGTCTATATATATATATATATATACATATATATACATATATATATATATATATATATATATATATATATATATATATGTATATATATATATATATATGTGTGTGTGTGTGTGTGTGTGTGTGTGTGTATACGCGTGTATGTATATATTTACATACATATTTATTTTTAATAAAAAATGTATTTTTACCTTCTATAAGTAAAGTGGCACCAAAATAACTTTAGTTCATAATATATTTTAAAAAATTACGTTCAAGAGATCTTTCGGACTATGCAACCCGATATTAATTAAAACCTTCTGAACCAATCATTTTTACTTACTTTTCTTCGATCTATTTTAGGCTTGTTTAATATCCCTATTATTTTTATCATAACTTAGAAATGCAAAAAATATTTACCCCGGGCGTTTTTATAAACAGGTAACACAAATATTGTGGGTAGATTGAGATTTTAGAATTATATTTGAATAATCTCATCTACTTTGGGCGTGCTTGTGCCACTAAATTATTATACAATCAAAACAAAAACCAATAAAACAATGAAAAGGTTATCTAAATTTCGTAACTCTATAAAACTTAGCAGAATTGAGCGACCCACCATTTCGCATTACGATAATTAACATTAATTTATTAAACGCTTTCTTCATTTGAACGACTATTGAAGCTCCTCTTGAATAATAATTTCGAGTGGGCGATGACATATTTTCAGGACTAATTTACATAAAGTTTACCTCGTGTGGGCTTTGCAAAAATTATGTTGGTGCGGTACGAAAGCGTTGTTTAATTTAACTACTCTGTTGAGATATCACTAAATTAATTTTACGCTCAGTAGGTAATACTAGTGACCCAGGATATGGATGTAAACTCATGATTGACGCCCTTTTCCCTCAATATTCCTTAATAACTTAATTAAACTAAACGGTCCAGTATTATTAAACAGCGAGTTCAAATATTTAATTTGAACATTTTTTTTATATTTTACTTAGTCATCTTATGTTGTTAATTTTATGTCTCTTCAATATAGGTATGTTCTTTGAAAAAAATCCATTTAATTACGTATATTTCTTTTAATATAATAAAAATACAAAGAACAAGTAACTAATTTAAATAAAGGTTCATATATATGAAAATGGTAAATTAATTCGTAAATATATAATTTGCAATAACAAAATCCATTATAGAGTAAAATAATTAAAGGAGAATTGTAGTAAAATAATATTGCAGAAAATATCGTAAGATTAAGTGAAATTTATCTTAAAAATTGTAAGTCGGAAATTGTACGTGATATTTAAGTTTCGATATCGTTTTTTCTGACATAAAATTCGTAAGTACTGCTTAATAATCAAACGAGTTTTAAAATGAAAATTTATGCTGTTCAAAGAAACCTAGTTTATTATTTGTTGACTGTCAGTTCCGTGCTCTCAAACTGTTACATTCATGTTTAGAGTGTAGTATTCTGTATATTTCCACTTCTTACATATTTATTATTACATTTATAGGATAATAATTTATGTTACAAGTTTGACAATGAGATTGTTGATTTGTTTGTCTCGCTTTCAAGCCTCTATTTTGCATGTAACGTAAGTCAAATGTTTGTATGCATGTAGCTTATCGCATGGTAATGGTTATAGGACATGTTTTAGTCTAGAACTTGCGACTTCGTACGCGTGAAATTTGGCATAAGAAAAGTTGTTAAGAATATTTTTAGTAAATTAACACTAAAAACACAAAAAGAACACTAAACACAAAAAGAAAAAAATAATTTTTTAAAAAAGAAAATTTTTTTTTAATAAACTTAGTGCATCAACATCTGCAAATATTTACCCAAATGAATTTTTTTTAATTACGTACATTGTTAAATGTGGAGTTTTATATTCATCCGCATGATGTAGATTTTCGAGTTTTCGTTAAATTTAATGCATAAGTCGGAGATGAAGACCCAATCAGAATCATCACAATCACAGTTTTCTTGTTTCAAAAGTACGAGTAATTTCAACGACAAAGTTATTGTTTTTTCACCCACATAATAGTGTAGGTTTATATTAACAATTACTGTGAAATAGAGGCTTATGGCAAAATTTAAATCTTTTTAAAATTAATAATTATTTTTATATTATAAACGTGGGTAATTATTTTTATACTAAAACGTGGTAGCTTTATTAACTAATTTGGAAACACCGTCTTGTTAAAAATCCAAACATTGTTTTGTAATTATCTTATAGTCTAAGGTATAAGGATATTTTATAAATAAATGGAACACTCCATTTATCGCTTATTACAGGAAAAAAACAAGGAAAAAAACGCCTATTCCACAGCATCGATAAAAACATACAAATTAGACTAAATTAAATGTTTTATTGAAATAATTAAATGTTATAGTCATTGGGAACATAAAAATTTAAATGATTTTTCATATTCTAAACAAACTAAAATTATCTTAAATAAATATAGATAGATACCTAGCCACGTAGGTAGGCATGGAAAGAGTTACTTCTCAAATATTTCGACGTCCCATTTAAGTTTATAAAATACTCTGCTACGATTAGCATTAAGACTGTAATGTTTTTAATTACTTGCGCCATAGTAATGTCAGCCCTATCAGATGCATTTAATTTAAACAAAGTAGTGGTACCTCCACGGGCTTTGATGAATGTAACTTTTATTTATCCTTCATCTTTATCAATGTTAGTGTATAACCGTTTTCATTATAGCCCATAGCATAAACGTATTCATTACCCTTAACGATAAATTTGACTAAATTATAGTCGCCGCTGCTGTAACAATTGTCGCGTGTACTTCTTAAGACTTCACTAACAAAACCTTCCGTCGTTGTATCTTTGCCTTCAAAGACTGGAAAGACAGAGGAAACTTCGAGAGGTCTGATGTTGGATTTGTATTATAATATACCTAGCTTATAATGATGGCAGCCATTCATATCACAAAAACAACTCAGATTCTTCATAATTAGTCGATAGGGATGGTAAACATTGTCAGTTATTTAATGAACCTTGAGTATTTCGTTGTAAGGAAGTAACTGACACTTATTGTCTTCAATTATTTTATTGATTTAATATTTTCAATTAAACTAGAAGATATTATTATAATTTGTCACAAATAATTTGATTCCTTGAAATTTTTCTCGTAAAGTAGAAACAAAGTCGTCTAAATTAGAAATGTCCTTCCCTTGTGCACTGACTTGATCTGCAGTTCGTTTATACGTGGCTTTGATCCCATAAGGTGCATTTTAACAAGTCTCGTTTCATGGTAGTTCCAAAAGAACGTTGTTAAATTTAAATTAAATGCGTAGTTTGTAATAAAGAATGAAAAACATTGATTAATTTTTATATTGGGTGGCAGTACCGTCAATTAAGAAGTGTATGTTTGTAATAGTTTTAGGTAGTGAGACTAAAACTAGTTGAAGGTGTGTCCAGATTGCACCGGCATTGTGAGACAGGTTACTGGAAATTGTACAGTAAGACATTGTTGAATCTTGTGTGGTGACAATAACGGGTTGCAAAGAAATTTGGCTGCGTGCTCCACCGAAATGAAAAGCTTTTATTTCTTTATTGTATTTTGTGGCAAAATTCTCAGAGAAGTCCCTGTGTATGATAGTATCTTTATCTGTTAATAATGCCTTAAGGTTTTTGATAACATTATATTGATGGAAAATATTCAGTTTATGTTTTAAAATAATTGAATGCCATCTTCGATTTGTAGTTTAAGATCACGGGGATGCTTCTTTTTATGTCTTTTTTAAATTTTATTACAATACGTTGCTTTTTTGTATAAATCCAGATTTTAAATACTTTTTTTTGATTTGGTGATATGTACATATATAAATACCGTACAAAATTAATAGTAATAAAAACTATTAACTGATTTCTGGGAAGAGGACATACCATGGAATTGTTAATTTAATTATTAAGTGATCTTTTTCATAAATTAATTGAAATTTTCCTAATTTTTTGCTTGTTCTCTTGTGCCCTATTCATTGATTATTTCTTGTAGTAGAACGATGTTTTAAAGCTGGATTTATAATTTAAAAAAAGGAAAGCTGTCAACATATCCTTTTTTCGTAGAATCACCCAAATAATGATGGAAATAAATATTTGAGGACAGGTATAACCAAATTTTCGTTGCCTTCAAACTATGCCACGTTGAGTTGAATGCATTTTTCATTGACGAAAGCTTAAATAATATACAGCTTATATAAAAGTTTATATATTTATGAAATGAATAGTAAGTGAGATCCGTTAAATGTATTTTCAAAGTATTTCACATCGAAGTATAAGAGGGATGGAAACATAAGTACATGAGGCTAATATCGGATGGAAGACTAATATAGTATGGAGTGGCACGTGCTCGCGAACTACCTAATGATGTATAATGTTTTGAGATTTGTTATAAATTCGTATATATATATATATATATATATATATATATATATATATATATATATATATATATAAATTTAGTCATATAACGTAAATTGTAAATTTTTTTGAGTAAAATATTAATTAATTCATTTATACACATTATCTAACTCATTGTCACAAACGATATTAATATAAGTCAACGATATTTTCAAATTAAATTATTAACATAATTTGCCAATTTCTTATTAAAATTATTTATAATATATATTATATTATTTACAACATAATTTAATTTTTGTGTGTTATAAATAAACACTACTTTATCCACTGAAAGGCTTAAATGTTTAATTAATATTGATTAGAGTAATAAATTATTTGTTATATCGCGCTAAAAAAAGTTTAATTTTTATAGTATATATACATATGTATCTATGTAAATAGTTTGCCAACATAGCCAACATTTTAATTGTACGCTATCAGATACGCCACTTAAGCTTTACGTACTGCAGCGCACTGTCGCCACTTCTGTTTACATATATTGCATCGTATCATATATATATACATATATATATATATATATATATACATATATATATATATATATATATATATATATATATATATATATACATATATATGCATCCGTGGGAAATTTTAGTGACGCTACTTTAATCAATTTACATCTCACCGTCCATAAGGAAATTTCAATTAAAAAATTAGAATTGATTGAACGTTACGCGCAATTGACTGAACGGACTCACATCTTTTCAGGGTCCCGTATCTCAAAAGGAAAAACGAAACCCTTGTATAACATCACTCACGTATCTGTTTGTCTGTCACAGTGATTGATCTCAGAAACCACTTGAAGTGGAAACTTAAAATTTGGCACAGTAATAAAGCTTGTAACTCGCATATATTTCTATAGCTTACACTGAAAAATATTTGTGAGGAATTTTTTTTAAATTCTTATATCGTTTTGAAAGGTCGAATAATAAAAAAATATTTTTATTAAATTTAAAAAAAAATATGTTCATTCCATTGTTTCCGTACTTTCGGAACAATGGAATGAACTCAAAATAAAATTATGGAAAACGTAAGGTTTTTGGAAGACCCACGCAAAGTTTCTAGGAAACCTATAGCGATTATCCTATATCTTATGATTTTTGATATATGGATTACGTTTTTTATGTATGTAAAAGATATAGTCGGCAATACATATTTATCTTGTGAAAAATTAATATTTATATATAGTTAATGAGAAATACTTTTAAATGTTTACAAATGGCTGAATGTGTACTGAGCTCTCATAGCAAGTGTTTTACTAGCGCTAGATTTTTTTAAAGGAAGACACATCCTGTTGCAATCAGAATATACCCTAAGATATCAATTCACACTTGGAGTGATATTGTCCTTCAGAAAATAAGTTCGTTTTATCAAACAGACGTTTATAAGGAAAATAACATTTTCCATCTCGTCAAACTAAATCAAAGCTTATCAAAATTGTGTCACGACTGCTTTGAAGATTTATCAAAGATATCAAACTCAATTTACGAGGTTGCCAGCACTTTGTAGTCAGCAGTCGGTCGACGAGAGACGTGTTACAAAGGGCTGTTATCCAAACTAACAATAGTTAGCTGGGCAGGATTTTTGTGCTATTTTTGGTAGTCGTGTTTATGTTTTATATAATCAGCTTTTTTCTTGTGTAAATCTATGAAATAATATCAGCTAAATATTACAGTAACAAAATTCCAATTAATCGATAATCTGTGGTAGTCAATATATATATTTGACAGATACAAAAATTGTGACCCCAAAAAGAGGATTTTCTTTCAGAATTGTCTAAAATTAAGGTCTAAAGTGGGGTCTAAATGTTTTTAAGGAATAAGCAAGAAGATTGCCACTAAAACAATTTGAATTTAACACAAGAATGGGTTTTGAGGCAAGTCATCGGTGCGGTAGAGAATAATTATGCTACATAATATAGTTAAATTAGGCAACGTGAGTCAATGTTACGAAATCAACGCAAGATTGGAATAAATTTCCTTTTCACATTTTAAGCTTGTGCCCTAATTTAACTTTAATTATTATTATAAAATATACTCAATATTTCAAGTGAATTTACGGAGAGCTAATTAAAATTAATAATATATTTCCATTTTAGGCAAGCAAAATCTTTGGATCGATTTCTTGCGAATTGCAGATGACCTTGTAATTAGGTTTACCTTAGGAATTTTGAAAAGTAATTAAAATTTTTAAAACTAGTGATGTCAAAACAGTTTTAAAACTCGAGATTAAAGTTACTCGCAATAATTTTACTATATAGATACGAATGTCTCGCTTGCGCACATAGGGTTATTGGAGACGCCATCGGTTTTAATTTATATTGGTAAGGTGTCAGAGGGAAGGTTAAGTTAACGGAGAGCGGAAAAGTTAATCTTCCATTTTGCTCTCGCTCGTAAAATTTAGACATATTTTATATTAATGTTACAAAAATAATGAAAAAGCAAGTTTTAAGAACTTAAAAACTATTTTTTAAACAATATGATTCTATGGAACGCTGTGTAATTTATTTACAAAGGAGCCCTGATACACTTGAAACGGGAGTTGGATTTTATTTATCTAAGCCTAATTAGAATACCCTGATTTATAAAAACTTGGTATTCCTAGTATATGTTGGAAATCTCCTGTAATCCACAGGAAGTTACATATAACAATAATAGTTTACTAGTTAGGAGTAAACCCAAGTTTGATTGTAATTTTCTTCAGAAACGGTTGAACATTTCCATGTCTTTTCTTAACATTTTCTACTCAGTTTGATGCACAGAATTATCTATAATAATAATAATAGACGTTTGTTTACACGATGTTTGCATTTATATAGGTGTAATAAAGAACGTGCCTGTTATTCATTCAGGTAACTCTGTACATCAAACTGAGTATATTTGAAGCGCGTTTTATTAAAAATATTATTTTTTCATTAAAGTCGCAATTTTCACAATGATTTTGAATAGAAACTGCTGATTTTGATGAATTTTCAAATAGTTAATAATTTCTCCACAGTTTGATGCACAGAATTACTTATGAGAATAATGTACATGTTCTTTGTTACAACCTGTATGTATATATAAATATATATATATATATATATATATATATATATATATATATATATATATATATATATATACATATTATATTAAAATGTATGTGACTTTAATTAATATAGGTAGATAAGAAATTGAATAAAATAAATTTTATTAAGATAAATGCCAAATTGAAAAAAAAATGATGACAAAAATGTATAACAATTTAAACTGTATCAATTATCATTTTTTCATAGTAATACGATGATTGTATATTGATAAAAGTATATTTTCACCGATCCTTTTGCATTGAAAAATAATATTCCTTACCCTTACGTATTAATTAATTATCCTTTAATGCGTCAATGGACAATTGTTCAGAACAAATCTTTATAGACGACAGTACATTCCATCTTACGCCAACAGATACCATTCAAGATTCTAGGTACGGACACGCCACACTTGAAACTTCAGTTTCTATCTCAGAAACATTCCAATCTTCGAAAAAATAAATTTGTAATCAATTCTCTTCTCAAACTAAAAAATAATAAAATTGACGTCGATTTATGGTTTTACTGGGTGTAAAGTAAAATACAAGAAAGTCCCAGAGAAGTAATTAACTGTCTTCAGTATCTTAAAGACTACAATGGAAACAGTTTTTCGAAATTCGTTGCGGTTCCGGAAATATCTCAGTTCAAAATTGCATTTTTTTTGTAAAATTATTACTATACTTTCCACGTTTCTTAATCGCATATCATAAAATATAACTCAATAATTAAATATTATCAAAAAAAATTATTTTTTATATTTATAAAAAAAAACATAGTATTATGTTTTAAAAAACCTAAAACATTTCATTATTTAGAGAGGAACGCATGTTTTTGTCTATTTCATAAATCAATTGATATTACGTGCTTAAACTGCAAGCGGACAACTTATATTTTTATAATTTTTTAAGAATTAAAAAAACGGTCTTCATTTTTTCTTCAGGATATCGAAGAGTACTACCTCTCCGTAGCTTAGTTGTATTCAACTTTACACCTTGTATATGTTCAAAAATATTCTAATATTTCCAAAATATGATTATTTCGAAATGTTAGTTTCAAAAGTTATAAAAAATTACAATCTAGACGATATTGTATATTAATAACTTTGAAATGTTCTTAGAGATTATTAATTTCAACACGTTATTCAAACAAGAAGTAATTATAAAGAAAATTTATGTAATATTTAATTTAATCTCGGGTTACAAAGAGGAAATGGGTCTCATTACGGTTTTATTACAAGCGAAAACCGCGTAGGCGAAAATATTTTGCCCACCCATTCTCAGTATATTTCGTGATCTAATTAACCGACTGAGCTAAAATTCCTTACATTAATTTAAAATTAGGTCGCAAACATAGGAAGATTATAGAAAATGACTTTTAATTAAATTTAGAAAACCAACTTGTGCTTTTCACGGACGCGACGTAACGAATGAAGGGAAAATAAATGTGTGTGCGTAAGTATGTTGATCTAGAATCTATAGTAGTAAACCGATCTGGGTAAATGTATGTTTTGTATGTTTTTCGTAAAAAAATGTAAAACTTGATTTTTTCAAGCGTGCCTATTTTGTTGGAAAAAAATGAACTGATAAGGATACCTCTGATACAAAACTTAAGTAAATTGTGTACATACAAATACTTTATGAGTACAACTGTACAAATATTTTATTAGCTCGATAATACAAATACTTCAAGAGCTCAACAACACAAATATTTTATGACCTTAGCAATACAAATATTTTACGAGCTCAACAATAAAAATACTTTATAAGCTCAACTGTAAAATAAAACAACAAAATTTATTGAGATTTTACAAAAGCAACCATGCATTTCGCGAGAAAATGTATGCATCAAAGCTATATCATTTATATTTAAATCAAGTTAGATTTTAAAACACGTAATGCAAATTTAAAAAAAATGTATTCACCAAAGTATAAACACCGAAACGATAAAAATGAATGTATCTACGTATGAATAATAAATAAATAATGAAAGGAAAACTTATTGAGAAAAAGCTTTTGCTTCTCAATATAATTTTCTTACACATTTATACCCGGATATTATGTACATTTACAATGCATACCGCACAGTTTTTTTACAAGAACGTGATAAATTTTCGTCAAGCACTTGCCGATTCCACGCAATTTACCTATCTCGTTGCAAATTCAACTCGAGTCATCATCTATAGATAGATTACGATAAATACAATTCACACAAAGTTTATAATCGGAATTCCCAAATTTTACTATGAGGCCCCCCGCAAGGCCACACAGTGCCAGTGACGTTGGGGCGTGGTTTTGCTCGTACTCCGAGTAGACACTTGGAGTATTAGTCAGTGTTGCATATTAAGTAGGCGCTGCGACGGACAGGGAATAAAATAAATTTTATCATATTTAATTAATTCACAATACATCCATTTTTTTATTCATAACACATTTTAACACCTTCGTGTTTAATAAATGTTACGAGTGAACATAGCAATTTCACTTTATTTGCTTTTGCCCGTTGTTTTGTTTTTGTGTATTGCACGGTGTGATGAAATAATTTTTATAACGAGTCTTTTTTAAACCGAGTTGAAATCATTTATGGTTTGAAGAGCATGTAACTGACATAATTCTTTAAACATTTACTGAGCTATGAACGTTACTGTTGTAGAATTTCTTGGCATCGAGTGTGGCAGTTTTAAATGAAGGTTTAAAAACGTTAAAACGAAGTAGAAAGAAATTACAAAACTGTAATTTTAACGTAAATAAAGCATCAGCAGCTCATCGTCGCTTATCCCCAAACTTATCGTCGGTTATCCTCCAAAAGTAAACAATCAAAATAATTGGAAATATTAACCAAAAGGCAAAATCGAAAGTTTCACCAAATTCCATTCAATACTTTTTATGTTGTGATGGCCAAAACAAGTGGATAGACAAAATTCCGGTTCTTGTTGTTTTGACATGTATTCTTTTTATACAAAGCCCACAAAGCAGTTCAACACAAAAGTGTTCAGGGTTTATGTATTGCATTGTTATAATTTTATAACTACCAAAGGTAAAAGGTCATTAAAGCGTTAAGGTATTTTTGATTTACTCGTTCTTATCTTTACGTAGGACATACTATAGCTACAATTTAATAACCTTGTGTACGTAAGCCAGTGTCTTGAAAAAAATTAATAAATAACTTTAAAACTTAACGATCGACTGGAAAATATAAGTTTCTTTTATTTATGAAGAAATATATTCATGTAATGTGTTGCTAATGATTTCTAGTCAATGTAGACTCCAGCACGTTTCCTTTTAATTATTTTTAGTCTTTTCTTGCTTTAAGAAGTTAACTTCATTAAAGAAAGTTTTGGGTATATTGATATTTAGCATACATATTAGATATACTACATATAGATGTAGTTTACGTATTTTTATGTATGCCCACATGATAAGGTTGACAATTAAACAAATTAGTAAAGAATTTGACTCCACAGTATTACCATTGAAATAGCGAACTTAAGTTCATGGCATTTTATGTTCATGTTTAAGGCTTACTTAATACATCTATGATGAAATTCAGCTTCGTCATTTAGTTTTTGAGAAAATAGGCTGTGCCAGACGGATAAAAAGGATGAATGGTTAGACATTGAGTTGATTCCAAAAAAAATTTTTTTTTTCATGTGTGGTATGGACTACGACAACTTAAATAAATGGAATATGTTAATATAGTAAATATTGTAAGTAATCACAAAATATTTCAGAATTGTTTCAGGGTCTATATATCTTATATAGATATCTCATCCTTTATATCTTGTGATAGAAAACAATAATTTTACTGAAGTTTAATAATTTAAATTTCCTCTATGTTGCATCGTAGGAAATTCAGACTCTCGTGGTATTTATTTATTTCGTGATATTTATTTAAATTCTTTGATTTCTTTTAATTTCGTTATACTTATTAATAATACATTCTATAAGGACTATTGGAAGGATTAAGAATATCTTGAAAATGTAAATTATAAGTGCATGTAATAGACATTATATTTAAATTGAATAATAGGGTTTCCGAACCAATAACGTCACGAGATGTTTGGTCTGAATTTTAGTTTTAAAATGGAAAAAAATCGACTAATATATTAGAAAAGGCCTTTTAAAAACCAACAAATGTCATTTGTAAGAAGAGACAGGGAGAAAGACAGCGCTAAAAAGATCGAGTAAAAATGTGATCGTAAGAAGGTAATTTTTAGTTAAGTTTACAGAGAAGTCTGAAAAATGTTTGGAAATGGAAAAAGGTGTGACAGATAAGTCTTGAATAGTCTGTGCATATCATTAGCATCAGTCGTTCCTGGTTTCGTGAACCTGAGCTGATTTCTGACGCTGCCCGCGACAAGACGCGAAGTGGATTGTAAAACGACGATATGTCATTAAATAGATCTACGCGATACGTCGATGAGATAATATTAACATAAAGGATACGGATACAAGCAAAGTTCGACGGAAACCGGTCTGAGCAGGATGATTACACTCCACTGTCTGCCGTGTTTGTACCATTTTGGGTCTATATCCGTGATGAGGCCAATGTTTCGTGCTGTCTACCATATTGAATACATTATCGTTCAGACATTTAGGAGACACTTTCCCTTTTGTACCTGAGCACCTTGTATTTTTTTTTTTAATTTTGGGCAGTCAAGGCAATTAAACTACTACAAGGTTGTCATATTATTGTCAATAAAGTTATAAATAGAACTTATTACCTTTTTTGTGAGATAAAATATATGTACGACTGCCATTTGTATGATTTAAGAAAGTATATATATATATATATATATATATATATATATATATATATATATATACATTGCAGCCAAAACAACCCACCGCAGACAACTAGACAACTGGCATTAGTGTGTGGTAGTAGCCTCGAGTCTCCCATTGGATACTATAGTGGTCGCATGTGGTTCATCTTGGGTATTTTCCACTATCGACCACCAACCATCATATTACCGTCATTGAATCTACTAGAGTAAGTGAGAATATACTCAAATGTACTAGAATGAACTATAACGGAAGGATCGAGAAGGTTATGGAATTTTCGAGAAGCATTGTATGTAAATGTATTAGAATGTAATAGAATAACATCGAATATACTAGAATTAACTGGAAAGGAAGGGTCGATATTTGTTTTGAATTTCGAGATATTTTCAGCTATGGAATGCTATATGAAAATGCTTTAAAAATGTTTAAAAGAAAAACCCTTACACGTTCATTTTGAGAAGTTTAAATTGATAGATAATGGGAATAATATTATTTCATAACAACGGAAACAAATTTATTAGTTGTCGAATGAATTAAAATAGAACTAAAGAACCAAAAAGAAAATAAACAACAATGGCTAAAGTTGAGATGTACTAACTGGCTCAATTCTAAAGGATGTTGATATATTAAAAAGGGTTAACCGGAAACACAAGGTCTCGCGGGGCGTGCAATGAAGGAAATTACGCAAAAAGTTACATGAGGCGCTGTTGTGTTTGTTAAGAAGAAAATATATTAATTCCTCGAAAATAACGATCTAATTAAATATAGCTTCTACAACAAAGAAAGTGAATAAGAGACGATTTTTTGTAATGGAATCGAATCTATTTGAAGTGTGTTTCTGAATAACCTTTTAATAGTGATTTTTTCAGACACCGTTGAAAATTTTCTTACAATTCCTTAGCATTTTCTACTCGGTTTATTATATAGAAATCAAATATATACTTATTACACATGTTTTTATAACATCGTGACTGTTACACAGTCTGTATACATATGTATGCAGACTGTGTAACAAAGAACGTACTATTATTCATACGGGAAATTTTGTGCATCAAACTTCATATCAAATAGTTTGTTACATCCTTAGAAAGAAAACTATCATTCCGGCTAGTGAATTAATAAAATTGCATAATATGTGTACATATTATGCAATTTTATATAAATGTTCAAATATTGAATAACACATACACAAAGATGACAGATCGAGTTAAAAATGTATGTATAAAAAGAGATAGTTGTAATTATGAAGGTTGTTAAGTTTATAATATAGATTAACGAGTAGGGCATAGGTGCGAATGTTGTAAGGCAAATCGGATTAATGACTCCTTACAGATATTGAGGGCATTATTCATAATCAAACTACAGAATACATTTGGTCTAGTGGTATTTGTTGTTACAGCGCTACTGTGACAAGAATAACAATATATTACTATCTTCCTAATTCTATCTTTCCTAATTCTATCTTAATTATATTTTTTAATAATTCTCAATTTCGAAACATACCCATTAAACTTATATTTCATAACAAATCATAGTAATATTTGCTTGTGAACGAAATGTTATTCTCAAGTATCTGTTCGCAATAACCGAGGAATTAAAGCGATTTGTCAGAATACCGTAAGAGATTTTGATAGACATTTCCATCAAATAGTAAGACTGTGGCAACAGAATACCACCCATTATGAGTAGTAATTCATACTAACGACTGCTAAGTAAAGTTGTAATAGATTATATCAACTTTGGAGGATCATTGTTGAATGCTTTAAGTATAACGTTATTGATAGGATATACCAAAATTGATTGTGTTAACAAATTAATCAATCGTTTTATGTACGCAATATACAATAAGGACTATTGACGTAAATGGAATTTAATATAGTTTAACAAGTTTCTCGGCACATGTTCTAATGCAAATAAGTCTGTAAATTTGCTTTTATACTGGGAAGAACTTGCTTGGAAGGTTAAAGATAAAAATAAATAAAGTTCAATACAATGTTTTTGTGTCATAGACCTATCGCCAATAAAATTATATTTGTTTAATTTTCTTTCTGATCCTGACGGCAAGAAAACTTTTTCACAATAGTCAGTTTGAAGTCTTCACGTTATCCATTCGTACTCAAAATAGACACGTCCGATTTCTTTTTTAAAATTGTAGAACATGATCCATGTTACATTTACACTATATCCTCTTTACTAAATTTCAATTTCTCATAGTATTATTGAGATTACACTGTTATAATATGTTGCTAATATTTCTACAAAGTATTCCCTAGAATATTACACTTCATAATTTTTTAATTGAATGTCAGAGTAGTTGAATTTATTTGAAATTAATTTTGTAGAAATTCATTATTCACAATTAATTGAAAATACGTGATGTATGTAGTATTATTTCTAATTTTTTTAAGTTTTTTACCACGACCTAGGTTTCGTTGTATTACAATATCTTCAGGTGGGCTATTAGCAAATATTCAATGAGATAGCCCACCTGAAGATGTTATACAACGAAACCTAGGTCGTGGTAAAGAACTTAAAGAAACTAGAAATAATACTACATCACGTAGTTTTATTTAATTGTGTCAAAGTATTTGTCAACCGAAGGAAGAACCTCGTCTTCCTGTGTGAATATTTACGTGTTTGCGTTAGTGCTATCAAGATTGTACTGTGTATTTAATAGTATTTGCGCGTAAGTACTTAAACGTTTATATTATCTAATCTCGTTTTATGTCGTACGTCTCAAGAAGCATGTCCTGTTACGCATGTAACTTTTGCAACGTTATACAAATAACTATAAAATGCGGATATGTAAACATATATGGGAGTGGATATCGCGGGACGTTGGAGCATAATTTCTCTTAATTAGATTTTTTAACAGATTTTTCTATGCTAGATAACACTACGATAGAGAAACCTTTGCAGCTGGTTGTGGTTCAGTTAGGTTGCTTCGTGTATTTGCGTATAGGGTGCAGGATAAAGACGATATTCGACTAAGGTTCAAGCAGCTCGGATTCAAGAGAACTTATATTGGGTTTCCACCATGATTAGTTAAGCAATGACTCCTTTGTCTATCTGCAAAATTCATTCACGGAGTTAAGATTATTTATTATTGCATTAATATGCGTATACATATTGCATTATACTGAATATTTAAAGCATGCAATTACAATTCTGTGGCTATCGTGCAATATGGCCACAGAATTGTATCCACTTTTGTTAATATTTTTAAATGACGTTTTACATTTACAAATCCGTACCATTTGTGCACTTCGTAGCTAATAAGATTGATCATAGGCGGTACATAGACATCACTTTGGTATTTAAAAAAGTTTTTTAATGCGTGGACAAGGATGCGTGTGTGTGTTTGCGTGCATCTGCGTCCGCGTGTGCGTACCTGATATTTTTTTGATCAAATTATAATATTGCCTTTCATTTTGTTAAGTTTTTGACCTTTAAATCAGATTATCAACGTGGAAGTTTTACATTGTAGTCTGATGTTATTAAATCAAGTTTGGGATTCTAATTACGATGTCTCTGTTCCATTTATTTTGTAAATAGCTTTTTATTAGCGGTTAGAACTACCTGATGTCTGCTTATTGTAGACAATTTACGATCGTATCGAGAAACAGGTAACGAAATATCTAACTATTGTGAGCTGTTTGAGTGGGATTCATTCTTTCTTATAAGGAGTCTAACTTTATTTTAAAATGAAGTTAGACTGCCGAGAGTTATAAATTCATCGAACAATTTGATTTTAATGCAAGTACTTAAAGTATATCTTATTTTCGTGCGCGGGTCTTGATTACGTATGAAAATGCAATGGAAGGTTCTAATATATGGTTCAAACTAATGAGACCTCCTTATTTTAACATTGCATTATTAATATTTGCTAGAATATATTAAATTATTACTAGTTGGCTCGTGTGAATAATTCGCCATTCACCGAATAGTAATATAATGTGAAGTTATGTAAGTGAAAGGTATTTTATTTAGTTAAACAATTTCTACACAGTAGGCTCGTGTATCGAGAGTTCTGTGCCTTGTTTCGAGTATAATTGTTCTATTTTCATTCTAGTGCAATAAATATTTAATAATATCTAAAATAATTAAGATAGGGGAAAATATATAATATTTAGTTAAACAGATCGTCATAGATGGGATGGATGGCTGTTTACAATGTAAACACTTCTGAGAAATCATATATAGAGGATTAAAAAATTCAATTAAAAATAAATTTTGAATTATTATTTTATTTTCCGTCATTAAAGGTAAAGGTAATATTCAAAATGATACCTCAATCATTGGTTTTGATGAAACACGAAGGGAGATATGGCGTAACGACCAAAAACATCTTTGTGAAATAAAATATACATATATCTCATTATCAATAAATTGGGGCAAACCCATTCATTTGATTTTTGTGTCAGGTTATCTACATTCATATGTCGGGATTTATCTAGTTACCAATTGACAAATGTTATCTAGTAATGTTTTTATTTTTTATTTTGAGCACGGATTGGCTGAGCATTTACGCAACTTGACCTCAACTTATTTAAAATATCATTTGGTCACGCTGAAAACATACCTGTATTAGGATTGGTACATTTTTTATTCTAAATTGTTACGTGCTAATGAAAGGACATCTACTATTTCATATTTTGCATACTCGTAATAATATCAGCTTACAATCGCCGATAGTTGGCGCGTTAATGTTGTTTAACTGGTATCGCCGGTGGCGCCGCACTTTGACTTGTTTTGCTTTCGATTTACTATAATGTACAACTTGTTTGGATATGCACAGCTTACTTATAATGTCTAAGTTAGTTTACATTTTTTACACATTGTACTCGTTTTCATAATTATATTTGTATTTATTTTTTTTATTACATTTTCTGTTAATTATCAGTATATTTGGTATTAAGTAGCATTGGTTAAAGACATAAGTATAGTAAAAGATGTTATAAAACAAATATAAAGGATATCCAAAAAATTGAGGTATTTCGTCCGATTAGCGGTCCTAAATTTTTTATTGGAATCTTGGCGTGAATATTACTTTGTAATGAGACATTATGCAAAAACATATTTAAAGTTAAGTATGGAAATGGTTTTGGAGATGTGTACTATCAAAGTGATCGTAAATAACCTATTCAATTCTAAAAAAACTAAATTGGAAAGCACGAGATAAGGTCGATAGGGATATCTATCCCTATCGATATAATCTATCCCTATCGATATCTAACCATTTCTTGAAATAATAAATCCCACTCAAACAGCTCACAATAGTTAGATATTTCGTTACCTATTTCACGCTACGATCGTAAATTGTCTACAATAAGCAGACGTCAGGTAATTTTTTGTATTTCAAGCTAATTTATCTTTAATTATTAATATAAAATATACTTCAAGCGAATTTAAAGAAAATATTTAACATTTATTACCATTTTTAGGCACGAACTACTAATGACGAGTTTTTTGCCAATGCGAACGGGTATAGATCTGCTATGTTCAATGTTCAAAATGTATCAAAATTCGCTGATATAATAAACGCAGTTTTAACATCGGAGGTTAGATGCACTCGAAACATTTGTATGCAGAGTTTTACTTACTCATATTTCATTTAGTTAACATTCCTCTGTTCAGTTCGAATTTTGAGTTTCGTTTTTGTTTTATCATAATATAACATTTAGGTTATAACTTAATAAAAAACCGGCCAATTGTGAATCGAAAGCGTACCGCAGTACTAAATAACATTAAACTTATAAGTTTGTATTCCTTAAAGACACAGTTAAAATATTTTCGTTACCGACTGCTGCAGTAACTTTGCTGTCTTTGTTGAATGTCGTTACCGAAAATATTCCATATCTCAAAAGCTACACAATGTGTCTTAATCAAATCAATTTTCGTTGAAAGTTTATTTTAAGTTCTACTACATTAACTTTTTTCCAAAATTTTACATACTTTGGTTGAAAAGTAAGAGAGGGAAGGGGGTGGATGTTGTGCACACTTTCAAGCTTTTCAAGACTTTAGAAGCGTAAAACTCACCAACTATAAGCCTTATATAAATAAGTTATTTGGGAACCTCTATATATACCTATATATATATATATATATATATATATATATGTATATATATATCTAACGTTAATTCAACACGTCTATGTGCACTGGATTTTTTACTCCTTAGTTACATGTACGCAGTGTAACACCTAACATTATTTTTTTTCATACATTTCAATGCACAGTGATTCATAGAAGACACCTACCATTAAGATTTCATGTGTATAGTGCCAATAGTTTCCCAGTAAAATGGCTCTAACGTACGGACAGACAGACGGACAGACCTAAATTATAAGGGTTCTTTTTTTACTACGAAACCCTAAAAACTGATCGCCCAAACGGACGGACATCACTTTTCATAACTGCAAAATGGAACTTAAAGTGTGAAAAGCTACATTTATGGTTGATTGCAGACCCACTTAAAGAGTTTGCCACTGAAAAGAGAGAATGTGATTAACGTTGTTATTTAAGGAAGCAGATAGTTAAAATGAACTACTGAACCTAAGTTGGTTGTTTGTTGAGGAGATGGTCAGTTTTAAATGAAATTAAGTCGCTTAACATTTGTATCGATAGCAGTGTTTAATTAACCAGTGCTAAGGTGGCAGTGGTTAATTAAAGAGGGCATAAACACACTGTAAACACGCGGTGGCGGTACTTAAAAGAAACTACTGAAACTTAGTTGGTTGTTTGTTTAAAAGATGGTCAGTTTTAAATGAAATTAAGTCGCTTCACATTTATACCGATAGATGTTTTTAATTAACCTCTACTTTGGTAGCACTGTAAACACGCGGTGGTGGAAGGGGTATGTAGATAGTTAAAAGAAACTACTGAACCTAAGTTGGTTGTTTGTCTAAAGATGGTCAGTTTTAAATGGAATTAAGTTGCTTAATATTTATACCGATAGCTGTCTTTAATTAACCACAGCTTAGGTAGCAGTGGTTAATTAAAGAGAGTAAATACGCGGTAATTTGACAATGATACATTTAGATTTACAAAGTTTCTTCTTAGACTTCTGTAGTGAAACAAAACATAATTTGGTCATCCGTCCGTCATTCGTCCGTCATATCCATCGTCCGTCATTCATCCGTTGGTCACAGACGGTTTTACGGTTTTTCACGACGCAAATAAATTTTTTTACGTAGATGCTTCCGATGGAAGATCAGAATTAATAGGCAGCAAAATATAAAAAAGTAAGGAGAATTTATTTTGTTGCGCACCATCAAGTGCGTTCTTATTGAAAAGATCTTTAAAGTTAATGGAGGTTCCATTTTTTAAAATGGTGGTGGAAATATTACGCTTAGAAATAATACGTGATATGTTACCCCCTCCGCCCTCTACGTTTTTAAGCATTGCACATAAAACTTGATTAAAATCTTCAAACACAATTATTTCGTTTAGCTTTTGTTAACAAATTCGAAAGAAAGTTAAGTAACGACATTCTGGTGCATGTTTGGTTTTAACCCACTTGGTTGGCTTTGACTTAAATTGTCTTTCAGTGGCAGGTAGTTGCAAAATTTAGTCTATATTTTTCTATTTTACGTTTCAGTTATCAGAGCTCACAGCTTCGTATCATTTTAATTATAAATAAGTTGGGTAAGTTGAGCGAGTTGAATTATATAATTTAATTAATTTTCTTTAGTATTATAATATTGAAACTGTTTTTTAAAAAATATTCAAACTTTCTGGACTGACAGGAACACCAGGTGAACGTCATTAATCTCATTTTTATCACACGATGCCTGAAAAAATCTTTATCATTTCTTCATATTTTTTCTCTATGTAATAATTAATATTATATAGTTATAATTAATATTAAACTCCAAACCCCGTGTTATTCTATTTCCTCATTCACAAAACCTTCTGTACTCATATATGTACGAAAAACGTATTAAATCAGTTATTTCAAACTTTATATTACATAAATGCCAACATCGAGGTCAATTCGGAACACAACACCGACGGACGGACCTTTACTCAGCCAACGAAACGTAAACATAACGAAATAATCCACTGACCCAAAGATCCATTTGGTCGCAAAACTAACAAACACAATTAAATTCATTGTCAACGAGACAAAACAATCAGATATAAAGGGACAAAGCCGGAATCGTGATTTGATTAAATCCTTCGAAGTCCAGAAGTCTCTAAGGGAATTTAGATAATAAAGATACGCGAGACGTACAAAATGTATTGAGTAAGGATGAAAAAACATGTAATTACGTTTTACGTTTCGAAAACCGGTTAATGAAAACTAGAACTTGTTGCGTTATTTAAATTGGGATGTCTGTGTTAACACTGGTTAAGTCAGGAAGAGAGTAGATTCTTTTGAGATACGTTGCTGGCACCGATAGTTATTAAATATCATGGATGTTACACTGCACCGACGATTGTAAAGAATTTAGATGTTGGATGTAAATATAGATTATTTGCAGTTAATCGACGTTGGAATCTCCAATATTTTGGCCACGTATCCCACAGTAACACTGATAGATTTACGGTAACTGGCAATGTCGACGGCAAAAACTACAGCGTCAAACGGTAGCTCTAAATATAGTCTAAGATGTCAGAATAGCTGGATATATCAATGAATGTGACTCTATATAAGTCGAAGACCACGTCCGGTGGAAAAAGATAATTGGTATTGTAAAGTGGTGTCAGGATTTCCAGTAAGAGATCGTGAGATATTTTCTCGGGCTAAGGTATTCGGAGAATATTTCTATGACAGTGATTGGGGAAGACTTGAAGCCATCTTATGAGATCTTTTTGCCTTTCATGTCTCGTGCTCATATATCAGCACGGTTTCAAATTTCGAGTTTCACTCTCTGTATCAGTTTTTGGAACTGCAAATAGGTATTAGGTCGCCCATATTAAATTTAATGTTAGGTTCGAAATAATATTAGATTTGCTATATTTCCTAAATCTCTCAGTTGGCGACGTGTTCTATGTCCATGGTGAAAATAGTTTTTAAGTTTAGACCTGGGCCTAGAATGTAGGGGGTATCATGATATTTTTTTCTCCAATATTCTTTTCTAGTGGTACCGGTTATGTATCATTTGAATTACAGTAATAGTGAGTGTATTGTATTAACGATTCGTGTATTTTTAATATTGCTTACTGCATCTATCTATAAGATACATAAGTATTTTATATGCATGCGAACTGAACAAATAATGCCAATCAAGTGTTGAAATCACAAACATGTCACAGTTATTTTACAATCCACAAATATTGTATAAGGTTAACGACAGAGACTCTGAAAATCGTCATTTGACCGATATGTTTTGCCATCGACATGTTTTTAGGTAATCCTTGAAGGTCCTTATCTAGTAATTTACAATAGTAAAAATTTTATTGGAATCTTGATTAGAAACATTTATATGACAAGTGAGTACACAAACAAAAACAGTCAACCATTTTTTATTTACATAAGGTAATGAATAAATGTTTGTGTGATGAATTAACAAATAAATAAATAAACAAATACACAGATGGAGCACACAAAAACTGAGATTTTTTTTAAATTAAACAATAATTCAGTTATTCAATGTACAGGCACTATTCTGCAATTTTATTGTAAGTGGTTATATTCTTGTATTTATCTCGTAGTTTAATCTTTTAACGTCGTCAATGTAATTACAAATTTATTTATAAACGAATTAGTTACTTATATCTAGCACATGACATATTTTAAAATATGTTGATTTTTATACGTTTTAGTGTATATAAATAATAATAGTAATAAAATAATATGGGAGAAATAATAATTTAGTTAAGATAAACGTTTTTGTAACCATGCGTCTTGTAAATAAATTATAATTTTAACTTTTTTGAAATTTTTGGCCTAGTATTTTGAGGTTAAATACACAACAATAAAACTGTATTGAAATTACAATGGGAAAAAGTTGTGAGCCGTCATGGCAGATATGAAATATCTAAATTTTTTTACATTGAAATATTTTTATTTTACGAACTGAATACAAGACAAAATACAAATATATCATATAGTTCTTAATAATAAAATATTAATTCAATTTTATTATTTATTTTTATAAAATAATTTATCCAAATATTTCTTAACAATCTACTGAAAATATAATTTTAGTTTTATAATACTTTTAGCCGACAAGAGGCGAAGTTGGCCGAATTAAGTCGGAAAGTGCCGACAAGAGGCGAAACTAGCCGAATAGCACGTCGCGGAGTGCCATTAGAACGTTCCAATTCCCATCCAAATGCGTCATTAGATGCTTCACATAAAAATTTCATATGAAAGTAGAAAATATTCTTCTAAATCAGTTTAATACCTGCTGATATAATTGTTTACATACATATACTTCGTGTTTTATTTTCTTTTTTTTATTACACTATTGATTTAAATGTTTTCAATAATCTGAAATAGTAATTTATGCATTCGTAAATTGAAGTTATTATTAATATTAATGGCGAGCATTTCTAAACATAATGATTACAAACTAGTTGTTTACACCTATTTAACATTGATTAAATTAAAAGCATTGAATGAATAATGACACAAATCTGTCATAATCTCGACTGAGATAAATTTAATTAAGTAGTTACGTTTAAGTATATACTGTTATTTATAAAGCCCCATCTCGTTCTACTTACTTGCGAACTACACTAACCGGATATAAAGCATTTGTATCACCGTGGATGAGGCAGTTTGCGCGTGGGAGAGAGCAAATGGGTCGGCGTTGTCATGAATGTCAGAATGCCGATATAATTTCACACTTAAGTTCACGGCTGAGCCGATTCGAATCGGCTGTTAAATCGATAAACACTTTTATGGATTTTATTTTATCGACTTTAATTCTCGGTATTGTCAGTAATGGAAAAATTGCATATAATTCTTAGATATGCGAGTGTGTAGTCCTATGGTAGAATTAAGGTCTTTAGGACGTTTTAATTCCTATGAACAACAATTACAATTTCATCTTCTCTATTCATCAGGCCATTTATCTGCTTTTTTGTACTTACCTGACTTTTATGCTTCTGGATTCAAACTTTTTTCAAAATTATTACTAGTCCCATTATGGAAGGTATCGTTGAAAGGGTTATTTTTAAAGTATGAATCGTGTTCTACTTTTAAAATTTGCACTGTTTTAATTCTCATATCTTTTTATTTATTGCATCTAGTATAAAAATCTCGAGACTCGTTTATTATAAACAGTTTAATTAAAATTTAATTATTATTAAATAACAACTTTCAAAAATTTCTCGATACTAATTTATTTTTATTTTAATACGATTTTAATTGTATGTTGCTTGGACTAATTGAATGACTAGGGAATTATTTCAGTATACCGTTAAATTTTACAAATATATCTTTTTCGAAATTTATAAATTTCTTATACGATAACGTAAGTAAAAATTATTTTATTTGGCTTCATCAGTGTGGTTATTTTCACCTTTTGAACGTTGATATTTTCGGTAACTGGTACAAATATTAAAATTTTATTAGTAGTTGCGTATATTTACTTTAAGTCGTTGTTTGTATATTTTGTAAAGCGAAAAATTACACAATAAGTCTATTAAATTTCTTTTTAAAAGACAAGAAACATGCGAGGCGAGTACACAATATTTTCATTATGGACCAGTAACGTAAGTAGACAATTTATACGAACAGTCTGGACATTTATAAAACGAATGCCAAATGCAATATTGCTCGCATCGTTTCATATGTATCGTTTATAGATACTCAATCAAGTTAAATGGATATTTAAATTAACTTAAAAAAAGTTATAATTAATTATATACTTTTTTAAGTGCGAAAGCTTATAGTAAAGTAACTTTATATAATTGTTTGAGGCGAAATTCCAAAAATTTGTGAGATGATATTTGTATACATATATATATACAGGATATTTGTATATATAAGAATATTTGTTCCGAGTAGAATTCACACTATGAGGGTTCCGTTTTATATATATATATGCATTTAGGCATATATAAAAATTTGAGGATGTATATGTATGAAGTATTTGCAAATATTGATATTTGTAAATATTTTAATAGAAACTGTGTTTTTCAAATAACTGTTTTTTACTTTTTACTGTGTTTTCTGTGTTTTTTACTGTGTTTTTCAAATAACTCTTTATATATTGCCTAGTATCTAACTAATACGATTTAGAATCATCGACATAGTTTTCCAGTGAAGTTTAGGCGAATTTCTAGTAACGCTGTATCTTTTTCAATATTGACTTTAGTAGTTGGAGATACGAGGTGGAAGAGGGATGGACATATTTTTTGTAAATATTTTCAATACTGTCTCTATCTTACACATAGTTTTGAAATCGTTGGTCTTTTAATTGACAGGTATCCCAAATGATAAACAAAACAAAAAGAAATGAAGACTTCAATACTTTTTATACTACTTGAAAATTAATGTATGAATATTTTTAATAATTATGATATATATGTAGGTTATGTGTTTTATTATTAAGTCAAATTACAAGTTTCTAAGTAAAACGGTTTCTGACAAAAAACGTGAAACTTTTTCTGGTTCCCATCTTTTACTTCTGTGGTACGTAACTTTAAAAATTATATTCTCTATTCAAATGGGACCTTAGTATCACTTGCCGAGAGGTTGATCTAAAAAAAAAACAATTTTCATACAAGAAAAAACTGTGTAATCTTGAAATTGACGGAAAACTACACAAACCGCTAAGTGATAAAAAACTAAAAAAGGCAAGCATTTTATAGACGGCCTTTTCACAATATTTTGTGTGTTGCATGATTTTCTTTTTAATATTTTTCTTTTTTTTTGTTCTAAATTTTAATATTGCATAATTTTGTTATGACTATAAATTATTAAGACCTTTTTATTTTAGGTCATGTACATACCTAACTAGATAACATTCATCCCTGCATTTATAGTTAAACGTTTTATTTTTGCAATATTGAGCTAAATAAACAATAAAGGCATTTTATAAAGGACTCTCCTTTGTTCCCACATTATTATGGAAATATTCTGGCTTACGTGTTTTTATCTGTGTTTATACAAAGAAAAATAATTGATGAGTATATAATGAATAAGGTTTACCTATTGAAAGAAATAATTTTCGTTTCAATGGCTTCTTGTTTATTTACTGTACGTCAATATTTTCAGTCTTGCGATATGGCATTTTATTGCGTCGCGTTTGGTTTCAAAATATTTTGGAAGAGAAATATTAAAGAAGTAAGAGACGTTATTATATGGTTTTATTGTACTGTAATGTACACACACACACACACATAAATATGTGTGTGTGTGTGTGTCTGTGTGTGTGTGTGTATATATATATATATATATATATATATATATATATATATATCCCTCATTTTTTCCCAGCTGTTTATGCAATACTATAGAAACTTAGTGAAAATCAATGGACGAGGAAAAAGGGGATATGCCATCTTATGTTTAACTAGTTAGTAGAAGCTTAGTTTCGGTGGAATTTTCTTGAATTTCATGAAGAGAATTTAGAGAGTTTCCTTTTACTTTATGAAGCACATCCGAGGTGAAAAGCGAGTGAAACTAATATGCAATATATGCACAACCATTAACTACGATAGTATTGTATTTTAATTGTATTTTTGCAAAGAAATGAAAATATTCCGAAATGTGCCAACTTTAGGAAGATCAAGGCAAGTAATTTCTTTTTAGCTGACAATGCTCAACCCCAAGTTTGAAAATATACTTCCACTTCGACTGACTGTGCTTCCTGATACTCTTCGGACCTCTCACCGTCCGACTATGATCTATTTTGGCGGCTGTCTACTTAACTATGTGATAATAAATTAACAGATGTAGATCATTCTAAGGTTGAAACTACTTTATTTTTTTAGCCAAAAGCTCAAAGAATTCTACAGGGAAAGCTTTTTATTTTGCTAGCGATATGTCATTGCGATAGATAACGAATAAACCTGATGTGTCAAACAGATGCTTGAATAATCGAATATTTATTTATTAAACTATTATAAAACTCTAACCAAGGTGTGCCGTATATATTTTTAAGGACTAAGTAGAAAGGATTTACATTTTTGTCGAAATTGTTTTAAGTCTGGAAATTTTTAAATTTCAAGAGTGGGTACTTGTAAAAGGAACCTAAATCGAATAAATTTCTCTTTGTACTGTAAGAAATAATAATTTAAAATATTTAGGTTTTTGAAAACTCATTGTCAAAGACAAATATGTGAAGATGTTTGCTACTTAATTGTAATGTCATTAATATGGAAAATGGTAAGTATTCCGCCCAGATATACAGAAATCACTTAACATAGTACCGGTATAATTTTTGCTTAGTTTAATTTTTATGGTTTGGCATCAAATGTGGTGAAAAGAAACTATATGTTTGACACATCAGGTTTGTCCGTTTTTCTTTCGAATAATTTTCTTCGAAATTTGTATTCATTTTAGAACTAGCATATTTTCGAATATCTTATTTGGTCGATTTTGTAATTTATTCGGGTACTGAGAGGTTGAAAATTGAGACATCAAGAAAATTTCTTTCAAAGGTAGTTTTTAGTGTTTATGTAAGTTTTTATTTCATTCTATATACATATTTCTTTTCCATTTCTTTTGGTTTTTATCTTGGATATACTAGTTTTCTTTCCTTTACAGCTCAGACTCAGAAGAGATATATCATTTACGAAATTTAGTTTTTCGATTGTCTTGTTTTGTTGAAAAAATCGTGCTTTTCATCTGGTAATTTTCAGGGTTTATGTGTTTTTCATTGTTTTGCAATGCCAATACTTAGAACCGAATAACATCCGAATTCCCCACTTTCCCTCAATATTTAACCACACAGTCACCCGATAAAAGTTGCACCAAAGTGAGATTTATTTGTGGTGAATGAGGTATAAATTTATTGAACAGCGTCATCATTATTTTAGCAGTATCATTAAATTTAATGACTGTTATCATAAAGTACTTTTGCCCGTTTTTGAAATGTATAATTTTCTGACTATACTTAGATGAACTGAAATATTTCTCTGATAGACTGAAACTGAAATATTTCTTTAACTGTATTATAGATACATAAATTAAGAATTGTAGTGACTGAGAGAAAGTAGAGATGCCTCACATTAGGTAATCTTATTTGCGGGATATTCATCTTTAGGTTTACAAACTGTTTGTATCATTTTAATCACATGGATGTAAAAATATAACAAAAACATTCCGAAATCATTGAAAAATAATGAGGTTTCAGTGATTTTAACGTTAACAGACATGCATACGTATATATATATATATATATATATATATATATATATATATATACATTTATATATATATATATATATATATATATGAAAAAGACGGTGAATTGAACCGTATTTCATTTAGCAAACTTTACGAAGGCCGAAAAAGAAAAACCGCTGTATATTTTATGTAAATTTACACGGGCGAGGGTTCGAGCGGAAGGGATATACTGGGTCCAGAGGGCATTTTCCATTTTCTAATAAGCCCACTCCAACCATATTCGAGTTCATTTATGTGGCCTCAACATTTGATGCGAATTTTCCTTCTTCTAAATGTATTATTTCATATCGTTGCGATTAATGTTAAGCTTTTGGGATTTACCCAGTTGTATTTATAGTATTTATGATAATTTATTCGCGTTACGGATTAAATAATTGTGAAAGCAGTAATTAAGTATGGGCGGTATAGTTCACTTTGAAAGCTTATTGGTCCCGGATTTTTTCATCCCACAATTATACTTTAAAAAATAAGCTTTAAACCAGATGTGGTTGGATATTTTAGATTTATTTGTATATAGTTTTCACCTGCGTCTTCAGAGTTCTTTTAGTAATAAAGTTTTCAACGCAAATGTACTCAAATCAGAACAAAAATAACTGATGTCTTAACTTGACTAACGTCTGCAATCCAAAAGTACACTTGACAGGAAATTAAAGTATGTTTATATCTGATCTTAAACTTTAAGTCGAATAGCAATAAAAGTCTCAACAATTTCTATTTAATGGTTTTAAATCTGCGCGCTTAGATTTATTGCCTGAGTGCAAAAAAAATTACTTTCAAATGCCTTGTGATATATTTGATAAATTAACACTTATATATATTTTTGTTAAAATTACTCTCAAGAAATTTGAAAGACGTAAATGTTAGTCTAAACTTCTATTAAAGCCCAAAGGATTACTGCAGTGAAAGTTTCAGTTCAAATAGGTTTTTTGGTTTTTGCGTGTTATTCAGAAAACAAACAAATATACAAACAAAACTGGTAAATATGCGTCTTGGGTTCAAAAAAATCTAAATAGCGTAATCGCCTAATTTCTTTTCATAATGTCTTGAATGCTCTGAGCAGACAAATGTATGTTATAGTTTCATAATAATATAGACAATGATGCAGGTGTTGGTAAAGTATCATACTGTTCAAACTGAGCTCGTTACAGTATGGTACTGCACTTTGACTTACGTGACTTTAAGAAGTATTCTAATTATTTTTTCCGTTTGTTCTAGCTCCAATTTCGAAATTTGAGTTGTAATATTTTTAAACTTAATGATTTTATGGTCCCATACCAAAATTGGTAAAACAAATCACTTTTCTATCCATTTTTTGTCAACCACAAGCATATTTTTCAGAGGTAGTTGTTAACATCTGTGTTGCATATTTTGAAATTTGGCATACTCGAAGAAAGTGGTGGTCTAGTTAAATATATGAAATAAGACATTAGAATTTTGATTTTAGGATATGGACAAATCGAGGTTTGACGTCCAAATTTAAAAACATACATTTTTTTTCATTCTCCTAATTTTTTAAAAATTTTCTCCAAATTACCGCTGAAAATTTTGAAAAAATTATTGAATGAAAATTATGAGCTTTGGATTATCTCCAATATTTTTAGGGTTCCGGACCTTAAAAGGAAAAAAGGAACCCTCATAGACTCATTTCGTTTTCCGTCTGTCTGTTAAAATTCTTTTTCCGAGGAACGTATAGAGGTGTCAAGTTGAAATTAATATCAAATATTTATGTTTGCGGTCCTTTAGAACTGTAAAAAAATTAAGCTTCCATGTCAAGGCTATAAAAAAACCCTAAAAATACAGTCATTTATGCCGCGTTGTTTAACACTCGCAAATAAATCGAAAACCTATAAGGGTACTTACCGTTGACCTAACATCGTGAAATTTGGCAAAAAGTGAGGTCTCATAAGACAAGTAAAGAAAAAAATCCGAAAACTGTCAAGGTTATATCTCTTAAAAATATTTTTTTAAACATGTGCCTTTGAAAGATACAGAAGGCAATATATTTTCGTTCCGTTGACCTAGCATCATGAAATTTCGTAAGAAGCAAGGTCTCGCAGCAAAAAATATGAAAATAGTTAATTAGTAATTATATCACAAAAAAAAATTTTTCAGATATGTGCCTGTGTTGGCTTTGGTAGGCAACACATTTTCGTTATAAAAATTAAAATTTTGTAAATAGTTTAATAGGAATATTACGTACCGTTAAATATTTATAAATACCTAAACCCCTAGACCCATCGTTGTGCGAGTTCGACTCGTGCTTGGCAAGATTACATCTGACTATCGCAACAGCAATTGCGCAAGTACCACTTGCATTTGGGCATTTTAATTTTATATTGATATTTTGTGTAAAGGCAAAAATCGTTGTGGAATATTGGTAACTTTCGTATTGCTCCTTTTTATATCTTTGTAAAGGTGTTATTGGTCATAATTTCTTCTCATTTCGACAGAAATCAAATACAACCACATTTTGCACTTCTGACAATGTATAAATTTTATAATCCAGTATTCGTGTTGGAGAAAGTTAAGGAATGTTATGTTTTGAAAGAATGTTTCTTTCTTGGATATATTTGTTGAACATGCTAACATTGTTGCCGTAATGTTTTTCTGTTTACAAGATCAGTAAATTTTGCTGTTGTTAAGAGATCATATTTGTAGTTATAAATTATAGTTTTCCCATTTCTCACCACTAATCTTTCTTGATTTGCGAACTCATTTCTTCTTCGTTCTTGTTATATATAAAAATTAGCTCTTGCTTATCATAGAATTAATATTCCTTGAAATTAACGGTATTTTATGGTTATATCAATGAATAAGGTAACGTGTAAACCATATTTTATGAAGATCGGCTGAATAGTTAGGCTAAGAAATTGATTTCCAAAAACATGGGAAATTATAGCGTCCGTATGTAATTTATATATATATATATACATATATATATATATATATATATGTATATATATATACATATATATATATATATATGTATATATATATATATATATATATATATATATATATTAATCATTTAAAGAACATAAACAATTTATTAAAAAAAAATTATTAATTGTTTTTTAACTTTTTACATGAAAATGAAGTTCTATAAATTCTTAAAAGCCTTAATCCATAATTTCTATTCTTTTTTACTCGTCTTTTATGATCTTGAAAAAAATCGAGATGAGAGTGGAAAGAATTGATTTATTAGGGACACATTGTAACCCAGCTGCTGGTACTTTATGGACGGTTGTTTATAAGTCTATCTTTGTTATCAGATCTTCTTTTACCCAAATAAAAACATAAAAACTGCTCTAAAAGTCTACCATGCCTCTTTTTCGAAGCTCTTCATAACTGAATTATATTTTGTCCTTCAAAAATCTTTGGAATTTGAAGACTGATAAAGATTTTATTTTAGCTTCGCTTAGTCGCGGAAATTTACTTCTAAGTTACTCGAAAACTGGTCCGTCTTTGTTAAGAAACGTGACAACATTTTCTTCTTCTTCTAAGGGTTCGATCTAGATTTTATCTTGAGCCCAAACTGTTTTTAAGTGACGTAACGAACTAGCTCAGTTGTCCAATTCACATAAGAACCAATAGTACTTCGTATAACCCATCTGCAAACTCAACAGAAAGCTTTCAGTTCTACACATATACACCACTGGTGCTCTGAGAATGACGCTGCTTCTAAAATTAGTATCATGTTTCATATATTTTCTACGTATGTACCGCATAACATATTGGAATCAAAGGTGGTGTATTGCCTTTGCAGAGGGGAAATGTTTTTAAATTCAGTTTTAAGGAGTCTACAAAGAGTCTCCACTTCTCAGGATTGTATTCAATCTTCAAAGCGTTCATTAAGTCATTTATGTTATGATAAGCAACACACTGATTTCCTGATTTTAAATAAAATCTTTCTATTTCAAATAAATTTCTTCAAATTTTTTTGGCGATTTCACTATAAATTACTAATAACATTCGGTTGCAATAAATTCCATTGTTTAAGTCTTGATCCTAGTAATTCGGCTTTATCTTTTGATAAATTCACGTCCCCGGGTCTCTTCGAGTTTCTCTCTGTGTATTCCAACTGAGTTCTTCCAACATGAATCCAACTAGAATCCAACTAGAATCAATATTTTCACTTCAATAACTCGAAATTTTGTGACGTTGAATGTGTATTATAGTGAACTTCGCTGGTTTATTCATCCTATTATGCTAATAGTTTTCAGGAAGTCGGGGTACATGCAGATCGATACCGTTTGGTACGGGTGGATTTACCGACGCTATCTCATGTTCATTTCAGATCAAAACTAACGGTCATCTAGAAATAGGCTCCCTCCATATCATTAGACGACCGAAAGGTAGTGAACGTCTTTTTTTTTAAGCCACTTGAGTAAATTAGTAGATACAATTAAATGAAACTACGTGATGTAGTATTATTTCTAGTAGTATTATTCTTTCTTTAAGTTCTTTACACGACCTAGGTTTCGTTGTATTACAACATCTTCAGGTGGGCTGTTAGCAAAGATATATAAAGTAGAATAAATATTGCGAGTATAATGTGGTACCCAACACTTATCGTTGCTTTAATTTTAATTCCAAACGCTGGGTTACTGTATTTCTTTGACGACTTAGACAGACAGTTTTTGCTACATTTGTGGTCACTTTACCACAAATGTAGCAAAAACTGTCTGCACCATTTAGACAATCACGTACCCTTTTAAAAAAAGTAGTATTGATACTCAACATTTATTGAAAGTAAAAAAAGCTTTAAGCACATTAAATAAGTATATAATAAAAAATAAAATGCGGGTAAAGTGCATTATATGTCAATAAATGATGATAACCGCATATTTTTTTAATTACGTATAAATTAAAAACAAGAGTTAACTTATTATTTTTTTAGTTCCATGTCTGAATTAGCGTGTTAAGAATCACAAGTATAGTAATATTTTATGTAAAAGACAATTTTGTCGTAGATCAGTGTTATTAATCTTTCACTATAAAGACATTTTATTTAATGCTATAAAGAAATTTTATTTAATACTATAAAGAATTCACTACGCGCTTTTTATTGAAATAAATAATTTTAAGGAAAAAGTTAAAAAGGAAAGATAAAAATAACAGAAAGCAAGAAGATTGGTACAAAACAGATGCCAACAACAGTCACCGACTATCAAAAAATGATTTTTTTTTGTAGAACACCGTTCATAAAAATTAAATTATTTAACGAATCATCTGGATCTTCAAAATCGGTCCAGAATTGCCACCTGTAGCGTATCCTCTTCATAAGCACATACGTGCAAACCAAATGACGGAGAAATATGTAATTTTTCAAAAAGGCAAATTAAATCATAATAAATATGTCAAGAAGTTAAAAAATTATCGGTTTTTATCGAAAGATCTCAATATCTTATAAAAAAACTAAATTAAAAGTTAATTAGTTATAAAATTACCTGCCTTTTTATTACTTTTGTCATCAAAACAAGAGGCTGGCCTGAAAGTCGATGATAAAGCACACACCCGCGGGGTGTGCAATAGATAACGTAGGAAGTACTTCTATGAATTTAATGATTATATTTCGCCCCAATTTACCGATTTAAATATCTTACATTAATTTATCGGAACATCGCTAAAATTTAATCATCCGTTAACTGAATCACCAATTTGCCAGTAGAGCGGTCATAACTGTGCTGTAGCCGATTGGTTAAGTGGTGCAGTTGTAGTTAATCGGTAATTATTTTAATTGATCAATTAATATAGCATTGCCATTCATTGTACCGAAGTACACAATGAAAGGAAATACTATATTTTAGTAATTTATATCGGATGTTTTTAGCAATTTAATTTGTTTCGACGTTAAAGAAGTTTATTTTTTTTTTAATTCTCGGGATATTTAGCCACAATGTATAAACAAGTTATGTAGGGTAGAGCTAGGATTAGTTTATTTTGATATTTTTTTTTATTAAAGTAATTATTTTTAATGTTTATGATATGATTTTTTAATGTTTATATTTTATGGCATAAAAATGTCGTAAGGAATATTACGGCTACACCGGGTGAAGGTAGTTGTAGAAGTGTTTTGAAATAAAATCTTTATCATATATTTTTATTATGTAACAAATTACTTTTTGCAGTATATCTATATTGAAATTAATAGACATTGCCCATATCCATACAACATTTAATACAAGAAATGTTTTCTTTTCACCTCTCTCCATAAAATTTCATTTATTCGCATTTTTCCTCAAACCTTATCTACGAATCAAAACGTATTTCTGTTTAAATTTCGTAGCATTTTGAAAATTACGAGCCGCTGATTGGCAAACAGATATTTAGAAGAACCTAAATTATAAATATATCGTTTTTATGATTTAAGTATGTCTATCTGTGCATCTGTATGTCACGACTAATGTATGTCACAGCATTATAAATCTTTCAGTGTTAGTGCGATCCTAATGACATTTTACGTAACACTCATATTAATTACATCTAACTTGGCAATGACATTTTTTCTTCGGACCCCATAAAAAGACTTCTACCGAAAAAGGTCCTTTAAAATGCCATCGAAAATGACCCATTATTTTTTTAAATACGGTGTCTTTAGCGAGACATGAGTCTCCAAAAGTCACATAATGGAATGCACTAACTTTTCGATTATGCACGTGGAAAATCGCTAATTATCATAATAGTGGCATTTAGTAATTACTATAAAGCAAAATTTTGGTTAACTTGTGTTTGTTGCATAACTTACATTAATAAATTAAAGAGATATAGGTATTCAAATATTTAGTTAAATGGTTCTATTAATACTTGTAAGTTTTTTTGTTTAAATAAGTCAATTGATAGGTAAAAATATGTGACAGAAAATAATGACAATTCAGAAAATATAAAATATTATAAAAGATACTTTTTGCGATTTTAATGTTTGTATATTTTGATATTTCGTTTTCTTTTAATTTTTATCATTTTATTAGCGTTCCGTGGCAAAATTGTCCAACGGAATACTTATGGAATTACTGCGGTATCCGTTCATTCGTCTATCCCTGGTAATTTTTTAGGAAACTATTGGACTTAAACATTTGAAATATAGCAGAAAGGTGGGTCATCATACTATGGTTGCCTAATTGAGAGACGTGTAGTGCAAACAGTTCAATTTTTATTTTGGGGGTTCATTTTGGTAATAAATAGGAAAAAAATCAAGAGAATCGTGTAGGGTATTAATTGAAAACATATTAAAGCAAGCATTCAACAATACATTTTTTTCGACATTTAAAAATTGTTCTTCCTCAGTCTTATCACCAAAATGATCGCTCAGAAAAATATGAAAAGAACACAAACAATTTGCAGAATAGAAATTATAAGCAAAATTTTAGCGCTGATCAACTTAATTGTTTATTTCCTAACAACGGCTGAACCATTGGTTTTAGAGAAAAAGTTCTTTAATAAAATATTTCTCATGAAGTAAGAACCACTTTTTGTCCTTGTTTTCAAAATATTTTTGAGTTAGGACGGTCTCGGACTATGTGCGACGTTGCCGTCGGCTTTGAATTCTGATTTTTACTTTGGACGGTATCCAATGTTGAGAGCAGCACTGCGCATGGTCGGAGTGCATTACTATTAATAATCTAAGTGCTGGATGATACCAATTGTACAAATATAGCCTGTGTTTAATCGATTTGTTTGGGGTTGGTTTATTGGTATATTTCATTTTGTAGCACGATTGTGGCCATCAAAATTGAAGGCTGAGAAGACAACAAATCGAAACAAAAAAAGAAGCTAGACGTCGCCTTAGTTGTTTATAGATTTGTATTTTTAGAAAATCATGTAAAAAACACAACTGAAGATGGCTTAAAGCGCACTGCGAAAAGAAAACTTCCACAAAAAATTAAAGAAACACAACGTTTAGTCCCACGCGTATATTATTGGCGATACCGGGAATTGAATGAAATAAACATGGCCGAGTTAATTTTCCACCGCCGGAGGTATGTTCGGTTTGACCTAAGTCAGTTGTCAACACTCTGTTATATTCACTGTATCAGCATAACGTTAATATGCAACGTTACAGCCGCATGCATTATGGATTCGGTATTGGGATTCAGCGGATAATGCAGAACCGTCGAAAGTAGCTCCTAACTATTTTGAAATAGTGCTATAATATTTTTCGGCTTTTAATAGTAGTAGTAGCTATATACAATTGAGTAAAGGCAAAATATAAAATACGGTGTGAAATTATAATACAAAACGAAAAAAGTTATTTTCAATTTTTAATAACCTATCGAGAATTGTTAATAAGGAATAAATATAACAGTAAACTTCTAATGAAGTGCATAATAACTTTTTGGAAACAATTACAAAAATTACGTGTTTTTTTTAAATTATTCGTGTCGAGCCGTGAGTTTCATGGATTATTTTGTTACATCTGTGTATAGATTATAAAATAAGAAATAATCTGTTTCATCTTGCTGGTTCAAAAAGTTCTATATAAAAAGCATTTACAAACTATTGTGAAAAATACCCCGACGTTTCACAATAAAATAATTTATTTGTTTTATTAAAGATTTAAATAAATCTTTTATGGACCTTACTTTTTCATTTTCTTTATTTAATAGTGTAATTTTTATTATTATAATATCCAATACTAAATTGGCCTTTGCCAGTCTCCTTCAGAAGTTTATTCTATTCATGAATATAAAACAAAAAAGGCCTGACTCTCTTGAAATGGCCCTAATTTCGATGCTGTTATCAAAACTAAAACTCATTTGCTGATTTCTTTAAAGAAACATTAAAGTAAATATAGGTGAACATACATTGCAAAAACAATAACGTTATGAACAATTTTTATTGAAAAATCTATAAAAAAATGACAAAATGAAAAAAATATTTCTATGTTTATAGCTGGAAGAAAATAAAATTAAGGATGTTTAGGTTAACCTAACCTGTATTTAGGTTAACCTAACCTGTTTAAATTGTAAGCAGAAAGTAACTAAAGAATAAATATTGTCGACGAAAAACTTTATAGACAAAGAAAAAATAAGGTATAGGCAATTTTGTTTGGTTTTAAAGAGACGTATTGGAAGTTAAATTTCACCCTGAAAGCTTTTCCATCCTTAAGTCTATGCTAGAACAATAGAGTTTATTCTGTTTTATCTTTCATTTTTACGAACAAACATAGCTTGCGGTTAATCGTCGTGAGTACATTGACTTTTTCAATCTGGTGTTGAGCATGGCTCCTTATCGTGACCTGTCGTTCTGTTCGATTCCACACTTTAGGAACATGATCGTGACGAATTTGGGTAATCAGGGGCTTAATCTAGGCAGCAAGTTGTTCTTTTATTTCTATTATTTAGGGAGTCCTTAAAATATAATAAGAAGTTTGTTATTTATCCAGTACTTTGATTATCGAATTTTAAGTTCGACAATTAAATTATGGAGATAAATATACACTAATAAAACATTGAGGATATTGTACCAGAAGTTTGTTTATTTTACAACATCAATGTAGTGTAGCTCTACATTCAAGAATATAAGGTTAAATTGTTATATTTTATTTGAATATATACGAGTCGGTAAGAGGTTTTTATTTTCATTATATTTGGGCGGTAGGCATCTATAGCGCAAATGTGTCATTTGTCTAATTAAATGTTAGATAAGTTTGCTAGAAATCGTTAAATAATTGTAGAAAATTTCTATTAATATTTAGAAATTGATGGCTATTTTATAATATATCTATCTAGCATATTTTAAAAAATGTCAGCTATTGTATGTTGAAACGTAAAATGGGGAACCCATTTCAATGCATGATTGCCCCCATTATCTTTTATATAAAGGGATCAAGTTCATAATGCTGTCGCAGTTTTTTCTTAATGACATTTTTATACCACTTGTACCACTAAACGGAAGTAAACTAATGCAGCCAAAATAATTCGTTATTCAGATAAAACTGATTAATCGAGATAATATTTTACTGAGCAATATTTTAATTTTAAAATGATTATTTCATATGAAAAGTTTGATACTAAGTAATCATACATTTTTTACCTATCCTTAAAGAAATATTGCAAACAAACATCTTGATTACTCTTATTATCCCATTAGATCTTATTATATCATTCGAACTATTCACAAAAATGTATTTTTTGTCCTTCAAATATTATATTATTTCGAAATACACAGACACGACGTATTAAAGGTAATGTAGTAAAGCATCCTCTCTTTTACAAACTGTTTATAAGAAAGAGAGAAAATAATGATTATATATTAAGTTTAACTAAGTATAACAAAAACTAATTGCTTATGGATCTTGTAAGTTAATCAAAAGCAATTTGAATTTGTTATTCTAATCAAATGCTAGAACGAAATTAGGTACGTTCAAAGTGACTAAAAATTATTTAAAATTCAGAATAATATTTGAATGCACTGCCCATTGGCGCTCTGATCGTTTGGTTGTGCAATGAAAATCGCCTCAATTATATATATTTCTCACACCATACTTCTTTAAATGTTCTATTGTATTTTAATCGAGACTTTTATCTGAAGTATCTACTTGTAAAATTGCTTGCAAAAATGTCTAAAACTGCAGAAAATGTCGCAAACAGAAATTATAAAAAATATTGTAAAAATGTAATATTAGTTTGTACATTGTTTATAGTTTCATTAAAAAATGTATTTCGTTACGTTCGTATTAATTATAAGTCATATTTGTTATTGAGTACCTATAATATTTGAATGTAAAAACATGGGGCGTTTTTTCTCAAAAATAAACGATTTTGTTTCTTAAATTAAATTTAGACGAATGAAAATGCTTAACATTTAAATTACATATCAAAACAAATTGCTTTTTAGTGCAGTATTTTTTGCAAGCGTGTTTTTTTTATTTTTTAAACTATTCACTTTTACCTTCTACAATAATTCTTTAATACTTGTAAAAGTACATTTAATAACTCAGTATCTTATTAACAATTGTTTTTTATCATTATGACCTATCACAACGAAAATATTTGAATACATGAAAATATACAAGGAAAAATGGAAAAGGAAATATATGATGAAGTCCATGAAAATCAGGGGATGGTGATTTAGAGGCAAAATTATATAGATAAACACGAATTGCATCGAAGACAGTGAGTATATATATATATATGTCTATAAGTACGTACATACGTATGCACTCTTCGTACTCTTTCAAAGACTTATCGAAAATGAACGGATTTTTCGGTTGCCTTTCGACTTATTTTGTGCCATATATATTACAGTATTCAAAAAACCGCATAGTTTTCAAGTCATATTTAATAAGTTCTGCAAAAACTTGATAGTAGCATATAAATTTCGGGCTTTTTGTTTTGGTATATAGATGGTACGTATTGTTTTTGGTTAAAATCGGAAAAGCAGTTTTGGGGATCTGGTCAAAAGAAAATAGAAGAAAGATGACTGACGTCGCTGGCGTTTGCAATGGTTACGTCATTCAGTTTAGATTGTTATGTTAAATTTAGGTTATATGATTATTTCAGTGGGATATTGCTCTCTGTATTTAATTGTTGCTTTGTATTACTACCTTTAATTATAAAAATGGTAATCTTTGTTTCATGAATCCGACAGTAAGATGTTACGTAATGAAATTGAAGAACACATGAATGGTGTGATCTATCACGTGCGTAATAAACGCATAACATTTTCAATTTGTTAATTTTTTTTAACTTTTTAGTTTGATACAAACGTTCTTCTTATCATCATGAAGCCCTGCATTGGAAAATTTCTTTTTGTTGAAAGTTTTGTTTGATGGATTCTCCACATTGTATATTGAATATCTGTGCTATAAATCCTATTCCAGTACCATAGAAGTTTTTTGTCTCATTTCATCAGAGATGTATAGACATATATGTAGAGGAGATCATAGAAGCGCTATTAGTACACTCGACGTGTAAAGAATCTTAAATCCAATACTTAATAAGATTTCTGACGATTGTATTTTAGGTTATGACTTTGTATAAGAAGATTACAGAATATAGTTTATTAATTTATAAATATGGATATATTTAGAAATAAACACAAAATTCCGTTCTTTTAAATTTTGGCCCGATCTTCAAGTTATTTTTTAACACATTGACTTACAGTCGGGAGTTACGATAAATAAAAAGTCGTGTTAATGCTAAGATAACTTGTTGGAAAAGTGTTTATTCAGTATGTAATTTAGCTAAAGGAACTATTGTTCCGTATGATTGTTGAGGAATATCAAAAAGTGGATCTAGATTTTCATGGTGCCTTTTTAAAAAAGAAGATACAAAAGAAGCTAGAACAGTGCTTGGAGAGACTTTCGTTGCCCGATTAAAAAGTGGTACAGTACTATTGGAGAAATTATTGATGTTGGAAATGTTTATGGTGATATTTTGCGTGATTATGTAATCATGTTATTTGGATACTTATAGTTGAGATAAGAACTTAAAACTTAGCATTTGGCTACATAGGTTGTAAATATTTAAAAAAAAATGACAGACGTTAGTGGTTTTTAACCTTATGGTCACAACATCAGGACGAATGAAAAAGTCTGTAGTAAGTATATTTTTATTTTCTGTGAAGAAATGAACTCTGAACTCTAAAGCACTAGAATCGAATCTTAAGATAAAACTTTCTTTCTTCTTTTTTTAGACAAAAATAAAACAAACAATTCCGCCAGTCTAAATTCTGATGTTAATTAAAATAACAATATTTTCTTTAAAAAAGTTCTGTAAATAAACATGGGAGACTAATATGTTGAAATGCGGATAAATGCTCAGATATTTACTTGCTTGATTTTTTTACCTTTACTATAAAGATGCAAAAAATCTATTTCATAACGTTTCTAACATTGGTTATAGAGTCTAAGGAGCCATATTTGATGACTCGAAATAACATGGCGGATTAGTATCGCTGTTTAGTTATAAATCGCTAATTATAGGAAATTAACTAGATGGCACTAGTAGCACAAGTACACGGCGCAGAAAAAACCAACAGAGACGTCAGTATGCTATAATATTTTGTTTTATTTTTTGTGGCTTCGAATATCATATTAATGTCTCTACATGCCAGTATGATATAATATATTATTTGTTGCCTCGAATATCATATTAATGTCTCTACATGCCAGTATGATATAATATATTATTTGTTGCTTCGAATATTATATTAATGTCTCTACATGCCAGTATGATATAATACATTATTTGTTGCTTCGAATATCATATTAATGTCTCTACATGCCAGTATGATATAATATATTATTTGTTGCTTCGAATATCATATTAATGTCTCTATATGCCAGTATGATATAATATATTATTTGTTGCTTCGAATATCATATTAATGTCTACTGGTTTTTATTAAATTACTTTTTTCTAAGTTTGCACTTTTATATCCATATTTTTTTGGCGTTAATAAATATTTATTTGATATATCATCGTTCTAGAAAATCGTGTCAAAAACTATATCTTTTAATTTTGTTCGGTATAATGTCCTTCCGAACTTATCCTTTTTCCTTACCTTTTCTTTCATGACATTTGCAAGTTTCTCGTGACATTTAAAAAGTAATGATTTTTTCTTGTATGTATTTAACATTTTTCAGTAAACAATATTTTATTAATATGTATACTTACCGCGATCAATTGCAGTCTACCTACAAGTTATAAAAAAAGAAGTAAATAAGTTGAATTTGCTTCTTTGTATAAAAATAAAAAAAAAAGAAAAAAAAAGAAAATGTATATATATATATATACATATATATATATATATATATATATATATACATATATATATATATATATATATATATATATATATATATAAATATATATATCTACACAAAGTAAACTACATAACATTCAACAACACAATCATGTTATTCTAAATATTTCATTACAAGTAAGAAAAAATAAATATTTTCTAAAATATAAATATATCTATTTCTAAAATCTAAATATTTTCAAAACCATTCAAGATCGTTCGATCCAACTAAACACCAACAATAGCCTCGCCACTTACACCACATCCCACTTTATTAATACGCGTCGCATCAACTTACCGCGCCAGGGTGACCCCGCGCCGCTCTAGACATGGAAATGATGAAGAGCGCGAGCAGCCAGCGTGACATTGCGCCCGGTCGAAGGTCGCGAGTGCGCGAAGTTGTCGCAAACATCGTCACAACCTGCAACAAAAATAGGATCATGAACGTTAGCCAAAGACCTGTAATGTCATATGAAACAAAATACATGAAAAGTATAGTTTCCATTTGTAGGTTTGTATTTTTATCGTAATGTGGTATATAGCCTACGCGATGACGAGAAAATTTATTTTTAACAATTGTATCTGTCAGCTTCTTTACCGCAAATAAGTACTATAAATGTGTTGTGTACTTTTGGGAAAATTTGCAAAGTTAACTTTACAATAATGTTATCAAATCTTTAGTTCTTTTCATCTTAATTCGTTTAACAAAATGATAAATGAAATAACCGAATTTATTTACCTGTATGTTATGCAATAGTAAGAAAATAAAAGTAATTGAGAAACTTGCCCCAGGTTTGGTTGGAACTTAAAAACCAATTTATTTCTACTCCATCAAGTCAGGTATTATTTTTAAGAATAGAAACATGACTGGAAAATTGATACAATTATAATTCATATGATACGAAACAATTTAGATGATTAGGAAGTTGAAATAGGCTGGTTGGACTTGACTTACCTTTAGAACCCCAAATTAAATATTTTTTGTAGAAAATTACAATATAAACATCGTGCATATTTTTTTATTAATTTGTATTTTTAGTGTTTTACAAAAAAATATATTTTTTATTAAGTAATTTTTTACATGTTCTATATCTAATATAAGTCTTCTACACAACCATATAAACGTATTCGGCCTAAGTTTTAGGAACAAAAATCACTAGCAATTCCATTCGCAGTTGATATAATTTTCTTAGTTGTTATAATTTTGTTTAACTGTATATAAACCAATAGTTATGGTTTATTTTCAAATATATAATTAGAACGTAATTTATATCGTGAATCCATTCATTTTGTTGAGTACCCTCACTAACAGATATCCGGTTATTTAATTACACCTTTATAAAAACATCAATCATTTGAATATTTTGTATCCAAAATGGGAAAAGGGTTAGGGACAGTTACCGATGAAAACCCTTCAGCTATTTTTGTTTTATGAAATGAAGGCTATTTCGAAAGAGGTGTTGCTAAAATACTCGGTATATCACCTAAAGGTATCAATTATATACTTGTGAGACACCGAGAGACTGACAGTTTTTCAGACAGAAAACGAAGTGGAAGACCTAAAATTGACCTTCAACAGCAGAGGACAGGTTTATAGCCACGACTTTGAAACGTAATCGTCGGCATACAGTAGTAAGTATCACTCGGATTCAGCTTCTACAGTGAAAAATAGTCTTTATGTGATGGTCTGCGTGGTTGTTTGACAATGAAGAAATCTTTACTACGGGAAAGCCATAAAAATAGTCTATAATGGATTAAACAACACGAACATTGGATAGTTTAACAGTGGAAAATTGTACTATGGACGGATGAATCAGAATTTTAATTATTTTAGTTCAATACTCGTCTGAGTATTTATTCACCGCCGTTCTCACGAAAGAAGGCTACTGAAGGCTACCTAGTGTTATCAATAAAACACGGAGGTGGCGATGTTTTAGTCTGGGGCTGTTTTGCTGGAACGATGGTCGGGGATCTGGTCAAAATCGACAAAATCATGAAAAGGAACAGTATTTAAAAAATTTCAAGAATCATGCTTTGCCCTTTGGAATACCTAGGACATCACGTGTAGGACAACCACTTGTGTTTCAGCAAGATTATGATCCTAAACACCCAGAAAGAATATGCAAAGTTTTTTTGCAAGAATAGGAATCTAATGGATTCCTATTACACCATCGAGACCATCAAGAAGATCTTATACGCGCCATCAAGAACTAATGAAGTTCTTGATGGTGTGCCCCTCGCAATCGTCCAACCTATCGCCAATTTAAAAATTATGGGATGAATAGGATGGAAAAGCCAAAGAATGTCTGTTAGTGTACCAAAGAGTTATGATAATATTTACAAAAAGCTAGGGGAGATTTTGGTGCTGAATATTTGATTAAATTACTTCAGAGATGCCTAGAATGAAAAAAAAATTATTACATAAATGGCGTCCCCCTTTTCATATACCGTGCATTGATATTCACGAAGTTTCTATAGCATTGCATAAACCACTGGAAAAAAGTGGTGGATATATATATATATATATATATATATATATATATATATATATATATATATATATATATATATATATATATATATATATATATAATATATGGACATACATATATGTATACGTCAGATTCGAAAATCTTCTGATAAGTAGAAAACAACTTTGACAGTCGGCGCGAGATTAAATAAACAAGTCTAACCTTGGCAAGCAAAATATTTATTTCAAATCTTCTGGAAATTTTCTTAAATATGATTTGAATATACGTGATTAAAACAAATTGAAGTAGCATCATAATATATTTGAAAAGTGGAATAGGTTTTGCGTCGAATATTAGTTCGCTATGATAAGTGACTGTGACTTGCCGGTACATTCTACCAGCCTTGATGAAAGTCAAATTGAATCCGTGCTGAGGTCTGCTACATATGAGGAGTACACAGATTTTGTTAATAGACCATTAAAGCGAAGACGTGGAAGTTTTAATAGCCGTAGCTCGGCAAATACCTTCGAAGCCTGAATGTAGTTGTAGGATGTGTGCGAGTGACCACTTAGCTGTGGGACTCGTTCGTCGATGAGTAGAGTTAAGAAGCCCTCTCGAAGCCTTAAGTTACTGTCAGATTACTGTCATTTGGGTCTCGTGGAATTGTTTTAGATATTTCCATGTCCAACGCCCGCTGGTGAATGAATTTTCTGAAGAAGTGTACCTTGTATAAATAAGAATTAGGAAGTAAAAGCAAAACGGATGGTTAATGGTTCTTCTATAAAAAAATGTTCTAGAGTTATTACTTGTAAGTCTTCTGGACCATCTAGCAGAGAACAAAGTGAACTCTTCCTAGGTGGTAAAATTAGGTAGTGATTCCTTAGGTAGTAATATCTTACCTGCCTAAAAAAACACCGGAGGCAATGGAGTCCTTTTACCGTTTTCTAGTTTCCATTCCAGTGGGCGGGTCAGCGGGTATGTATTGGATGATGTACGTTGAATAGGATTCGCCGAGGACTGGTTGTTAAAAAATTACTGATCTAGCGTTTGGAGGCTTCGCTAACTGAAATGACTAGTAAGTCTAACATCTCTTCTTACACGTCTAGAAACGTCTCAAGTCACATTTTTTGGACAGTCCGTTTAAAGTAAGGAACGGACTCAATTTTTGGCTTCAGATTGTCTAATGCGTTAGTCCAATAGACGACTGGGTCTAGATAGTTAGCATCGTAGCGCTCGCCCTTGGTGCACAGAACCGAAATCTTCCCTAAACTCGATGTGTACTGCATCCAGCGATTTTCGTTCCTTTCAACTTTTATTCCTCTTTGCTAACGTCTAATAAGTAGTTAACAACTCTGACGGTGTGATATGAAGTAAACAAGTTAATCGGTTGATTTTGAAGATTATAGAAAATTATTTATATATACTTTGAACACATGTGATTAAATAGATTTAGATAGTGAATATGCTAGATGATGTGTCTAATATTGGTTTGTTATAGAGAGTGCGTTGAGTATTGGTTGGTTGGTATAAGTTTCAACAAAAGAAGTTCAAGAAAAACAAAGTCTAAAAGATTTAATTCCATTAGGGTTGGTGTGACGTAGTATGTCCAGCAAATTCCATACTGTTTCCTATACTTCATAAGAACTGTTACCAGCTAATTTAATATTTCTCAAATACTTTATCAAGTACAGGAAAAGTGCTAATAAACTAGCTTTATATTAAATCTATATCGAGCTGTTTTAATAGACGTCTTTCATTAAAGAGTTATTTTCATCCAGAGCTTTCCAGATGTGTACAGTGATTTGATTTAATTGTAGTAGAGAGTCTAGCATATAATCATAAAATATGTAATAAATAAATTAGTTGGTAAATAAACAAACCACTTTAATATCAGAATGAATATACTATATAAAAGTCTTGATATATTATCAAATTCTCCGAGTAGTAATGTGTACCTACCCGAAGTATAAATCTTTAATACCTTAACGCGGCAACTAAACCTTCTGCTTATAATTATGAGAAATTCATGTAATATTTCGTAAACCTTGTATGTGAAAGCGGCAATCGGTTGCTCGTATTAGCTTCTATTTATAAATTAATTACTAAATTAAATTCTGTAATAACCTGAACACATAATATGATTTTAATAAATTTCGCCTAGCGAGCTTTTTCAAATTCGGTTTTGAAATATGTTATTTAGGTTTTGATCATTTTTAAGGTTAGGTTTGGTTTAAGGTGAGAAAAGTTAATTAAATAAGTGGTCAATTTGTTAATTTTTGTGTCATTAGGTCATAATTTTCAAATTCTCAGTCGCAGACTCGTGAAATTAGAATCAGCGAAGCGCTTTCTAACTTGTGGAAAGTATACAAAATAAAAAAAAATATATTTATATACATATATATATATATATATATATATATATATATATATATATATATATATATATATATTATGGAAAGCAGTTCCCTCTTCAAACAGAAAGACAGAAAAGTCTTTAGGTGCATAAATACAGTTTGATTATCAGAGTAATCGTAATTAATCAATGGTCAGCAACAGGTGCCGTAAACAAAGGTTTATAACAATTAATATTACCTACCGTCTGTTAGCAACAATTTAACTCGGTAGTTTAACCATAGCTGATTATAATGAATTTCAAAAGAGTTATATTTTATAATATACAAATGGAAATAAGTATATTCTATCTAATTTTTGGCTTAAGCTCTAATAGACGTAAGTGTAAAACGTATTAAGATAATTTTGCACTTTAATGTCATTTCATTTTATTTTTTTTTTTTATTTTTATTAAAAGATAAATGGTAAATAATCGCAACTGTACATAAGCGCTTAATAATATAAATGGTAAACAAATACATAAGTGCTTAATAGGATAAATTGTAAACAAATACACAAGTGCTTAATAGGATTAATGGTAAACAATCGCAAATGGTGCATTATTTAAAGTGAACATATGTTCATTCACACCCATAACGGATAGATTATTTACGTTTGACATTATATCGATTTTCAACAAGGTGGAAACCCAAGGAGACGCGATAATAAAATGGAATTAAATTGAATGCATGCAGCACTTAAAATAGATTAAGACATAATATCAAAAGTAAATAAATTGAACATAGCAAGAAAATTGATACAAATAATATGTAATACATCACATATCGATCACACAAAGGGATGTGCTTAAGTCGATAATAGTCTTATACTTTGAAAGAGAAGGCTGAAATTTTCTCAATTTCACCTTTCGTCCTTTATTACTTTATGTCCTTTATAATGACAATTGATATTTATTTTTTTTCATGCCTAGTTTTTTAAATATATATATATATATATATATATATATATATATATATATATATATATATATATATATATATATATACATTTATTTATTTCTGTATACATGGGAATAAAGTTTGTTTCCTCATATAGACAAAACTACTAAAGAGATTTCAACAAATGAGGTGTTTTAGATTCGTTCTAGGATAAGAAAAAGGTTATGAATTTCATAGGCTTTTATATCTATTTCGTGTATTTCAATTATTTTTTCCGTAGTCGGGTTTTAATTTCTTCTCTCGTAATAATTTGCAGCTTTTTAAGTGAGATTCCCATTTGAAATGTCTGTTTGCATATTTCATACAAATAGGTTTAAAATTGTAAAACATATGAGACCGTATAATACGGACGGATATAGGCAAGGAAATATCACAAAAAAGTGTTCCTTTTTTGAATGAAAGTTTAAAAAAGAAATAACCATTTAATTTTATTCTACAATAGTTAAGATTTGTTTTTAAGACATTTATTTTGACCACAGCCACATATGCTGACTAACAATGATGTACCACCTTATTGTGCTATTGGTGATAAATAATTGAATATAATATAAAACATTTAGTAAAAGCTAGAGAGATCCGATTTAAGGTAGAGAGGACCGATTTACATTTAAACTCTCCCTTCGTTTTATCTTTCTTTACACACACTTATTAAAAAGGGACTTCGTTTAGACTAAGCGGATTGAAAGGGATTACTGTTAATGGCCACGGCTGTTAAAAACAATTTTAAAACCCTTTAGTTAAAGGAAAAATGTTAAAAATGTTTTGAAAAAGAGACCGCGGATATTTAAATTTCCTTTACGACATTTTTCAGTTATAAGGAACCACTAATTATTCTAGTACGTTGCAAATTTTGCTTTTTGCATGCATTACTTCATATATTAATTTTGTATTTAAAATTCACTATAATCCCATTTTAATCATTCTTTAATGTCTGAATTATGTTAACATTCTTTTTGGGGCATTATCTTTCAAATGGGGAATATGAGTAATGAAATTTCTTATGTATTAAATTATTAACAAAAAAATTAGACGTTCTTAAGATCGCACAGAAGAAGTGAACCTTCAGCTACCAACGTAATAGTAATGTGCACGTGGTAAATTTTGAATTGGAAAATAAAAAAAATAATTAAATTAATAATACTATAATAAATATGGTATATTTATTCATTTAAATACGCTTAATTAGTTAATAAAAGTTATGCAATTACATACAAAATACACCATATAACAATTAAATACATTTGTGTGAAGAGAAAATGTACATATAAATATACATCATTTCATACACATAGATTCTATGTATTAAGTATAATCCAAGCACTAGAGGTGCTTGAGTTACACTTGATACATAGAGTCTATGTGTAAATTATATAAAAAAAAACTCTAATAGAGACTGACAACCATCCATTTTTTTCATTAAGGTGAGCTTTGGTTTGAACGTCTAGAAAGTTTTGAAGATGCTTGAGGGAGTACATTCTGCTGAAGATGTTGTACCTACTAACATCATTTATTTGAGGTTGTCAGCTTAGATTTTGATCGATAAGCAGACCCAAGTCTTTAACAGTGGACGTAAATGGAATTGGTGTGTCCTTTGATGTTAGACACGGCATATCTAAAAGTCTAATTTTAGAAAGTATTATCCCTTAGGAAAAACTTCAGATTTTAATATAAATTCATTTATAGGCTATAATCTATGGCCAATCCAAATATTTGTAGATCCGTTTAGAAATTATTTAGATATAGAGTAAAAAATTTGCATCCATCCATACATACCAATCTCCGCATTTGTAATAAAAATAGAATAAAAATGTAGCACTACCTTAGACGTACGACCGCCTTTTGGTGCACGTCGAGCTTACTGGAGATGCCAATGATAATAATTTATATGGATACCCATGCTTCTGCAGTACTTGCGTGAATAAGAGAAATACTGACAAGAATTATTTAAATTTAAAATTATTCTTATAGCGTAATGATATCAAGTATCATAACTTTTGCTACCTAGCATGAAAGTTTCTTTGTCTTCTCCCCTAGAGGTGGGTTCGTAGTTCGATGAATACTACATACGTCAATAATTGGCACAACGTGTAAAGTTTTTGCTGAATAAGGCAAAATATTTAACGTTATTTATAAAAATATGTTATGATGGTTCTATTAGGTTAGGGACATAGCCTTCTATCCTAACTGAAAATTCACACCCACGAAGCTGCGCTAAAAGCTACTTTATTGTTATTTCCAGAGAGTGAAAAAAATGTAAAATCGTTTACTATAAAATAATATCTTTCTGTCAATGGTAACAAATCATTTTATGAAAAAATCAACATTTTTGCAAGCCAAACGAGTCTAATATAGAAAATTAATGGTATAAAATATCATTAAATTGATTTCCCAAAAATATAAAAAAACTGAATTTCAACATAAGAAGGATAAAAGAGATGAGGGATGAAATATGAGCTTGAGAAAATGTTTTCACATTTCGAGTTCAAGATTAATTATAATACGTAATAATCGATACAAGTACATCCCTTTGACGTATAAAGGGATGTACTCGTATCGGAATATACTCGTATCGATATGTGTTGTATTTTAAAGTCAATACACCTAAATATTTGTGGTACCAAATCTATTCACTATTCACAGTATCTTCAATTTTTTCTAATACAACTCCGTTCATTTCATTAACATTTTATTTGTGCAGTCTCCTAGATTTACTAAGTAATTTTCGAAAACTTTCATAAATTTTACAAGTAGCCAACCTATCCGTTATGAATACGAGCGTACATGGATTTCATATTTGAAACTATTGTGATAGGTTACCATTTATTTTATTATCTATTTATGCATTTTTACTAAAAATTGTAAACAAAAAAATTAATAGTAGTAATAAAAAATGATATAAAAATTCAGAGAGATTTTAAATACGTTTTAAGTATTCATGATTTTAAAGCACACTTTCAAAAAAGTTTCTCCCACAAACTGGGTAAACAATTTTAATTTCAAGTTCATAAAATTACTCAACCGATCTTATTACACTTTTTTCACTGAAAGCTTATAAAATGTATTTAAAATTTTATAAAGCCACAAGTAAACGTCCGTTATTAGAGCAAATTTAAAATGGAAAGCTTACAAGAGGCTTAAATTCATGATTTGTACTGAGAAATTAGAGCAAAGTTTGCAAAATTTGAATAAAGTTTTCATGTTTTTGTTAGGTACTCCAATTCTGTAGCTTCACAATATAAATGGGTAATTACGAAATGTTTTAATAGGTCAAGGCTGGGTTTGTTATATCGTTATGGAAGTAGTTATGTCGCGATATGAAGAAATTATTTATTATTTCAAAATGTATAATTTTTTAAAATATAGCCGTTTTCCACGTATTCATGTAGCTTTCTTAAAGTTGCTAGGGGTCCCAAGGATTGAAGGCTTTAATAGAACCCTTAAATCGTGAAATCGTAAAAGTTTATCGTGACTTTTGTAGTCCATCTCTTTAGGTATATCAGACTTTCAAACACTTTGATCAGTGTTTCAGAATTCAGCTTAGATATGTCTCCTGTTAAATCTTAGATATTAGTGATGTGGCATTCTGAAGATGTAGAAAAATCAACAGAATTAGAGTTTTTAAGAAAGATAGGGTAGAAATTTATAATTACGCTTATAACGTTATTGAGCAAAATTAGGGACTACACCGAGTGTAATTTTATATTATTTTTTTTTACTTCATATACTTTGATATACTTTTATTGAAGTGTCTTTTCAGAAATATAGTATTACTCTTATGATTATTACAATATTATGAAAAATTGAAGAAAAATATTTAGCTAATAAAGCTGGAATCAGCTTTTTAAAAAAATCAAAATATGAAAATTTTACTTTTTTTATCAGATTCGTGATTTAATTTTATACAGAACCATTATGGAATATGTTTTTCCATTTTCTAAAATTAATAATTGTAAGAGGAACCAGATAGTGGAATATTCGACGAGAGAATCCATCTCACGTTTAACACGTTCTTGTTTTGAATACTATATATAGGCCGTCTCAAAGATACTGTCGCCGAGTCTAGGTTAATTCATGATTGACTACTGGTATTTGTAATTGCTGTATTTTTATTTTTTGCTGTAATTTTCACTCATTTTCCGTAATTTTCTTCTGTAGTTTTTAGTGCTTTGTCTTTATATTTAAGTTTGATTATAAATTTTGTGGAATATACACATTACAAATACTCATTTAAAATTTCAAGTAGTACCAATGGAGCGTGTAGAAAATGAGTAAATATTTGTTTGATTGCACATTAATAAATTGTATAACTCCTCTGGTCTGATAAAAAAAAGTCTGGATACGTAATTTTTAATTATTGTTAATTGATTAATTAATTTTTTAAAGCAAATATTACAGACGCCCTTCTCAACATGGACGTGCGCTTCATTCTATCAGTGGGGCATCACATTGGGTCACTCTGTATTTCAATGAAGATATTTAATACTTAATTTATGCGTTGTTTCACTTTTATGTCTGTCGTTAATCTCGTTTAAAAGCTTTCATATCATATCATCTGTTTTGCTTTCTGGGTTATCTTTTCATGTATTTCTTGTGTATAATTGTGTCAAACGTATTTTTTGGATCATTAAGTTCTCATTTGTTTTTATTTTTAATTTATTGCCTCTTATTTCCTTCTATTAAAAATAAATATTTATCTTACAACTCAACTTATATAACTCACGTAGGAGATCTCAAAAGATGTAAAGATTAGTTTATTTATGGCGACGTGTTACGTTTTGGAAATCTTTTAACATCTTTTTATTTTTAAAGTGATTACTTTCACTACTTTCTACAAAAATTAGATACAAGTCGCATAGTTTCAGAATAAGCAAGTTCCAGACACCAGGATATTTTCTCTAGTCTCCTGAAAGTAGTTTGACAATCTGAAGTTTTTTGCTCTTTCTCTCATTTAACACACTTCTTCGATTTCCGCTTTTTAAACAATACCTTCTTTAGGTCTCTAGTATTTTTCACGATGTATTTTTTTCTTTAATCTGTGGTCTTTGCCACGAGATTTTGTCGAGTATGTCAAAACAAATTAAAGGGATGCGGATCGAAACAAGCATGCATACTGTAAGTGTTGAAGAGATTAAATAAATTTTTATATTTTGGTAAAATCATAGCTTCTGGCATATGAGGTACTTTATCAACATACACATTCGAATGTCGATTCAATATACACGGTGTCCGGATATAAGTGTCGGACAAAGAAAGACGTTATTCGTTAGCTATGAAGGAATAAATTGTCGTGGAAATAAAACGTAAAACACGACTTTCTTAATTGAGTGCAAAAAACATTACACACAACTCTTGTAACTAAATATTACACACAACTCTTTTTAACACACCTAATACTTGCCTGGAGCGCGGTACTTACCCGGGCTGCTAAATGTTTTCGCAGCTATTCGCAGGCTATTACCCTGAGCGACTCCGATTAATGTGCGTAAGTACCGTGTGTGTGAAAGAGATAAATAATTATGAATATTATTTTGAATTTTCTGAAAAAAGTAATCTTTTAAATGTTATTTTAATGACAATCAATTATTTTTCAGTCAACGAATAACGTCTTTCTTTGTACACTTATTCCCGGACATCGTGTATATTAAGTAACTTCACGTTATTTTTTTTCCCCATGTATTTCTGTATATGTATATATATATATATATATATATATATATATATATATATATATATACATATATATATATATATATATATATATATATATATATATATATATATGTAGGCCCCAAATTTCTTCCATCGACTTTTAGAATGTTATGAAAATTTCTCAAACATCTTTGATAGCGTACATAACGAATGCGGCGTTCAATCTTCTGTGTATATGGCAATGAGTTTTGGCGAGTAAAGGATAAACAAGAGATGGAAATTTTACGAAAAAGATTTAGAGTGTTATTACATGATGAATTCTATTTAGGATGAGAAGCAAATGAAGCGACACATTATTTATTATCACAGCAATGATTAAATATTGATGATTGTTAAGAACTGAATGTATGCTAACGATGATTAATGATACTTTCCCATAACAAAGTTAAGCTTTGAAAAGGTTTTGCTGATTTATCTGATAATCTCCGTTCCGAGCAACCTCTTTTTCCAATTAACTTCAGAAAATTTATAAACAACCTTAATGAAAAAGAAACAGAGTTGTATATATGACAGTATTCTCATACTACAATAGAGAACCAACTTTTTGTTAAGGGGTGAAGCGAATGTCGTATTTGGCTACCATACTAGCAAACACTAATTAACTAGGATGATAGATGTATTGCCAACCTAATACATCTCGACTTAAAATTTCAGGTTTGAAATATTTAATTACACCCGTATTTTCTCATTTCACAGAGGAGATTATAATTCAACATCACTGTTTGCTTTACTTAAGGAAGCTTCAAGAGATTTTTTTAAAGCAATTAATTCATCTGTTACGTTTATTTACATTGAAGATTCTAAATCAAAAGTATATAATTAATCTAAAGATCAAAAGGCTACACATACCATGAACGAATTTTGTTAAGGTAAGAAAAAAAATATTTTTCTGAAACTATCGATGTGTTAGCTTATTAATATTTTCCCCATACTTTTACAAATGTTTATATAACTTTATTAAGAATAATGAGAGGCGTATTCGTTTACATTGGTTAATTATTTCACAAGAGCCACACAAGAAAAACCTTTTAATCATGAACTTCATGGATTCAATTATTTTGGAGTGATGACATGAACAAGGTTGCTTCGCTAACAATATTTCAATTTCCGGCGAAATTCTAAAACGAGCGAGTGGCGGAAGGAAAATTGCTTCTAGCTTCATTCGAACCCGTAAGTGAAAATATTTATCACGTCATTGAAAAATCTAAACGATTTTGTAGGTTGGAGAGTTGCTTCTTCATATTGTCGAAATAAAATAAAAATATATCTTACACGAGAATAAGTCTACCGATATATTTTATATATATATATATATATATATATATATATATATATATATATATATATATATATATATATATATATATATATATGTGTGTGTGTGTGTGTGTGATATGTATGAGATGGAGTTTCAAAATTAATTTTTAGTAGTTATTAGATCGATATAATAAAACGAAAATGTTCCTAAAAGTTGTAGTATTTTAAAAGTTCTTTTTAAGAAGGAGCTTGAGCATTTTTTAAAAATTTTGAATATATATACATATATACAGGCTGTAGAAAAGACTATGTCTATTGTTCATACACATGATGCACGAAACTGAGTATATTTGAAGCACGTTTCTGTAAAAAAAAATTCTAGCTGGAATCAAACCTTTCACAGTTTTTTTTTTAGAAATGGGTGAGGAGGTTTTATACATTTCATTAATATTTATTTTAATGTACAGAACTACCTGTACGAATAACAGACAGGATCTTTACAAGAAGTAAAGTTGGTTATGATAAAGCCGCGGAGAGCAAATTTTCTTTAAGATCCTGAAGAGAAAGTGGAAACGGTCATAATCTTTTCCTTTTGCAAAATTCTGCATAAAGAAAAAATATGTGGTCTTTTTGACAAATATGGTTATAACTTTGAACTTGAATAAGTCTGACCAGAACCGCCACGAATTTGGAAACACAGTTTTCAATATTTACTTCAGGCCATTGAAGAGAATTACCTCCCGAATCCATTCGCATTCAGTCGTAACATTGTGATCAAGTTATAAAAGGTGTTCTCTCTTTTATTACAGACAATATTACGTGATCACATACTTTACAGTATTTTCATTACAAACAATATTACGTGATCACATACTTTACAGTATTTTCATTACAAACAATATTACGTGATCACATACTTTACAGTATTTTCATTACAAACAATATTACGTGATCACATACTTTACAGTATTTTCATTACAAACAATATTACGTGATCACATACTTTACAGTATTTTCATTACAAACAATATTACGTGATCACATACTTTACAGTATTTTCATTACAAACAATATTACGTGATCACATACTTTACAGTATTTTCATTACAAACAATATTACGTGATCACATACTTTACAGTATTTTCATTACAAACAATATTACGTGATCAAGTAGGACCTTAACAATGATCATAAGGGTTATTGCAGTTTTCGAGTAAAACTAGTCTGTACATTAATCGAGGTTGTAATACCTATGTCAAATTTAGTTTATCTCCGTTCACAAATTACGAAGTTATATGGTAGGATCCTTCATATTATTGAGTTTGTGTTTGTACTAACCCGAAAGTACAGTAATTTACATCCAATTCAGATTATATATATATATATATATATATATATATATAAGTAAAGAGCATGTCGGTCAAATTTAATAATACATTAAATTCAATATTCAAACACAAAATCGATATAAGTAAAATTGTATGTACGTGCATTGAAAAATAACCTTGTCAAGTAAATACAAGCTTAAAAGATATGAAATAATATCGTTCAAATCGAATTCTTAAGAAATAAATTTGTGAAAGAAAAGAAAATTGGACGGAAGTCAAACAGGAAACCGTATCCGGGATAAATTTCCGGACCGGAAGTAACCTCAATTACAATACTAAGAAAGAAAATAGAGACTTTGGGGGCCATAATAAGTAGAGTAGATATTTTTAAAGATACATGTAAGTCTAAAAATAATTTAGTATGAGAAAGTTAACGGTTTCTAATAGTAAACACTAAAAATAGAGCAAAAATTAGAGTTTTGTTGATGATTTTTTTAAATAAAACCATATAATAGTTTTCCGGCATTGAATCCGGTCAGGAGTTTTACGTACCCAATGGGTCCGAACAAAACTCTACCATTCTGGCAATATCGTATATCCCCCATTTGTCCGTCTATCTGTCAGAGGCTTCCAATTACTAAACAAAATACGATAGAAACTTGAAATTTACAAATAACGTGTATTTCTTTTGTCCAATCAACACGGCTTAAAATTATATATAGACAAGGGCTTCCAAATAGATAAAGGGCAGGAAGGATGGGGAAGGCTTAAAAATATCTTTATTGGAAATCCGGAATAACAAAAGTTTTAAAAATTGTTTTTTCTCATATTTTGCTGTTTGGTATAAACTATTACCATACCAAATTTCACCAAAATCCGTCCAGTAGATTTCGTGTGATTGACGAACATATTAACATACAGACAAAATTCTAAAAACAGGTTTTCTAGCTTTTATCTTCATTCTCTATGCTAAATAATTTACTCTTTTTAATCTTTACCGTGCACGGAATTCACTTTCTTACAATTTTGTTTATATATATATATATATATATATATATATATATATATATATATATATATATATATATATATATATATATATAATAAATTGAAAACACGTTTTTCAAATTGTTTTTTCTCTGAAAACCAACAATTTTATGAACAATTAAAGTTGCAATTTATCGATACACTCGGTCGATCTCAAAAACTGTGTTACGTAGAAACCTGTAATTCGATTCTATACACTGTAGTTAAACAGTAATTGTATTTCTCTTACTGCATTTCTCATATACTGCAAACAGGCAGTAATTATTAAAGAGAGCTAAGTATAACATAACAAAACGTCATGCGTAATAAAATTAAAATATTGTTAAAGAATTCATTTTCAGAGAATGCATTTTTTATGGGAATATGAGAAAGAATTACTGGGCAATGTATTTATATAGCGACAAATGAAATTTAATATAAATTCTAAAAATAAATCTTCAAGTTTTATGAATATTTAACTGTGTACAAAACCATAGTAACATGATTTCCTTTTTTAACAGATTTATTTCACTTGTTGGGTATGAAATGAACTTCTCTGTAATATGGTGTGTAATTTAGGATTTATAGAACTGAGTTTAACAGTTTTACTGGTACTAAAGTGTTGTTGATAAATGGAAAGATATATGATTATTATGAAACTTTTATTAGACTACATAAATATTTCGATATGTGTGTATCAACATCTGTTTATTGCATTCGATATTTGGCACTAGAATTGATAGTATATTAAGTTATGTTACGTATAACAACTCACGTATTTCATATAGTATTGTATTGAGAACATTGTATCAAATATTTCCATATATTTATATTAACTTTATTTAGGTTTGTGTTAGGTTACATTTTGATTAGTGACCAATTTTCAAGGAGCGATTAGAAAAAGTAACTAAATGATATAATAAAAAAAAATAAAAAACATTTTTTTTTACATTTTTCCCAACAGTTGGGACTGTTTTTCCCAACAGTTGGGACTTTATTGGATATAATTGGCGTTAATTTTGATAAAAATTCATTATTCACCATTAAATGTAAATACGTGATGTAGTATTATTTATATTTTCTTTAAGTTCTTTATCACGACCTAGATTTCGTTGTATAACAACATCTTCAGGTGGGCTATTAGCAAAGAATGCTTATAGCCCACCTGAAGATGTTATAATACAACGAAACCTAGATCGTGGTAAACAACTTAAAGAAAGTAGATATAACACTAGATCACGTACTTTTGTTTAATTGTGAGCCCCACTTAAATAAAATGCGGTATTTAAAATTAATCACAACACATCTAAATCAATTAAATCAACATCACATCTTGGTTTATGACAATTACAATTTCGATAAACACACAGCATTCGTTTTATTAAGCGGCTTCAAAAAGTTATATAGCATTAAAAATATTAAAGATAATCATTAAGAATTATCAGTGGCATTATGTATATTATAAATCTTATACCAATACACACACACAAACACATAAACACACATACATACATACCTACAAGCATTATAAAAACATTAATTGTTTGTAAGAAACAATAAGATACATTAAACTATATACTTACATTAATTATTGCTCAAAAAATATGATACACGCTAATAGAATGTTATACACTGTGTTAGAGATCCCTGATATATCTTTTACTTCAGTATAAAATTGTATTTAATAATAAAAGTTAAATTTGAAGTTTAATAACAGTGTCTGTTATTACAAGGTGCTTAACCTCCCTAATTATTTAATTTAAACAGTGAGCAATGACCCCGTAAATGACATTTAAATAAAATTTTAACTTACGTAACAAGTTTCATCAAAGGTTGTTGAAAACGCGTCCTTCAATAAAACTTATATAAAGTGTTTTTACTTTAATTAATATTTGGGAGCGATGACTGGGGAAGATCGAAGCTTGTTTCAATGTCTTTAATGAATATTGGTTCCGTTTTAATTCCCGATTTTTACAAATATAAGAGGTTCTTAAGTTGATCCGCTTTTAATGAAGATTCAAGTAAAATTTATGTAATCCTGTTTTAGAATCTCTGTGACAGATATTTTGGAAAATGTTGAATGTATAATCCAAACTCATGCGGAGCGAGTTTTACTGTCCTTGTTTTTATTTATCTATTTTAATTGAGAAAAAGAAATAAAATTGATTTTTTGCATATAAATCTATTGTACTATTTATGTCGAAGAAGAAAAAGTTATAAAATAAAAGAAGATACAACAAAAACGTTGCGTAGCATATACAGAAAATTTCATTCTCCTTTCACTTATGCAGGCAACGTTGAGGTTAATTTTTTAATAAAATAACTAGTATTTTCAAGTATGATTATAATGACATAACACCTCTGAATGGTTTGCAATCGTGGGACAATAACAATGAATGTATATTCCGTGGGTAGTCCTAGCAATTAAACAAATACTCCAGTTTTATCGTCATCAGGTAACGGTAAATATTAGATAAAAATAGTCATTTTTGCCCCATCGTTCTGACATCAATTCTAACAGCAGTATTGAAAACATGTCACTCTGTAAAGAAGTACATATAGGATATGTAGTATAATCCTTATTTCCAGTTATTGATGGTATTGTAATCTACTGGCAAGTAAATGTCAGATAAAATATAATCTGTAGATTTTGAAAGGCTAATATAGCATTTGAAAAAAAATGCATATTTATATATTAAAGACATGAAAAGGAAGTTTTTCTGAAATTTAACCAAAAGTGAAAAACGAAAGTAGCATTGTTAGTTTGTTATTGCAAATTGAAACCGTTATAATTAAATTTCTGGTTAACTGCATTTATTTTCTTTTCTAAAGTGAAATACCAAAGTGACATTGTTAGTTTGTTCTTTAAGTTTAAGATTAACTGCATTTAATTTGTTTCATACAAATCTATAAAAGAGCGTGATAAATTTACGCATATGGTATTTTTATCGTATACGTCATAAATGAAAGATTCACGAATACAGTATAATTACAAGAATAAGCAAGGAAACAAGTTGCCATGGCTATCGTAAGAGTATGACAGTAATATTTATTAAATCAAATACATTTGAATGAGAATATATACTAAATATCAGGAACAAGTAGGAAAGTAATTAAATACTGCAAGATTTTAATTCTGAACTCATGAATCTGAGAGAAAAATGAAGAATTATAAGTGAATATTTATATGTAAGTGATATGCGTAATATATCTGTTATTTTCCAGAAACGAAAAATGGCTGACTTTCTACAAAAAAGTATTATTCCGATATATTTACAATATTATACTGAACAGCGATACCTTGGTTGATTTAAATTTATTTAGATTTGTTATATTTCAAAATCATCTAAAGTCCTTTTTAATTATACGCATATGGTATTTTTATCGTATATACTTACAAATGTATGAACAAATTGAATACCTTTTTTCTCTTTTCAATTTTAGCCAGTCAATTTTTAGAAGTAAAGTTACGTTCAGAGTACAGGAGAATTGTTAATAAATCGGATATGTAATAAATTGTACACTATTTCGCTATTCATATACGTTTATCTTAAACAAATTCCTGTGACTATCGTAAATTTGTATGTCAGTAATATTTATTAAATCAAATACAGTTAATTGAGAGTATGTACTAAATATCAGAAACAGGAAGTCAAGTAATTGAATATTGCAAGATTTTAATTCTGAACATATTAATTTGATCGAAAAATGGAGAAATGTAAATGAATATGTAATGATATGGGTAATATATTTGTCATTTTTCACACAGAAAAAATGGCTGGCTTTCTATAAAAAAGTATTATTTGGAAATATTTACTATATTATACTGAACATCGATACCCTTTTCGATTTAAATTTATGTATATTTTTGTATTTAAAAATCATCTAAAGTCCTTTTTTTACCTATTTTAAAATTATACTTTCGACGGAGGTCAAAGACCTAACGAAAGAGCAGAGCTCATAAGTAATTTACTGTTATTGATTTTTACGAAAATGCGTGTAAAAGCTTCACGCTTCCCTTTAATAATATTTACAACTCTAACTTCCGGTCCTAGTTTCGTAGCGCGAAAATTTCACGTCGACGGCTCGTTGGAACGAGGATTTCGTTTCAATAACTTTCTTTCCGGTCCCTTCAAGGGATCTAAATTGTCCTCGTTTGCCTTGGATGGATAAATGAAAGTTCGCGGAAATGTACGGTACGAACCGAATTTGAAACGTTTGAACTTCCGTTTTCCGACCTACAAAGCGTTGCGGCTCGCGAATTAATTAAAATACTGTTGACTTTGCAGTTGTAATATTGCATAAATGAATTTGCAATTCGTCTTTATGAAACAGCATTAAAGGTGTGATAAAATGTTAATTATAAAGATCAAAGTTCCTGAAAGCAATCAATGGACTGAATTTGCTTATAAAAATAAGCCGATAAATCAAAACGATTTCGAAATGAAACATTTTCGATAGATAATTTGTCGAGTACGTAATACGTAAAAATCGTCAAATTTTGCAATTTTTAAATCGTTTAATTTATATTCTATATTACACCAAAGCTATAAGTAGACGTTGAGTTGAATATATAAACACAGGGTATCTATGTATTATATAAATTATGATTTCTTATCCGTCAAAATATTATAATAAAATTATTCAAATTAAACTAATTTTTGAATTTAAAACTTATATTTTATTAGTTAATCTAGAAATAGAAATTAATTCTTTAGAAAATGAAAGTGGGAATATTTTTGCCTTTCTTAGATTTTACATTTTTTAATAATTTGGAAGACTTCCTGACTTTTGAATTGCGACGCGATTTTACCATCGCTCATTTTTGTCTTCTGATTTAAAGTCGTCTTGTAAGTTTACATAATTTTTTTTTCATAATTTATTGAAAGGAAAATGGCCTGAACTAACAACCAACATGCTCGTAATACATATAGCATCTCCGTTGAACATCATTAATTTTTTTAAATGTTTCTTTGAGAAATGATAATTTTATTCTATATTTTAGTAAGTTTATTAACGAAAATCTCGCTAACGGATTAAATATTAATTTATTTTTTCTCACATGTCACATATAAGTATGCTATCTAAACTACATAAGTAATTAATATCGAACTACAAAATTAACCATTGTTAAGAATACAGTGCTGATTTTTAATTAATTTACTGTAACTTTACAATATTTTTGCCAAAGTGCCAATTCAAAAGTGGATTTTTGAAAAAATTATTTTTTCATCGTACACCATTTATCGTCTTATTATTTTTTTGCTAACAAAATAGGAAATGAAAAATCTGACGAAAGTATTTTCCACTGGCCCTTGCCACCGGCTTTATTTTTAACTAAGATTTGTAGTAAAACGGTGAAGATAGAAAGCTATGACAGATGGATATACAGATACTATGCTAGTTGACAAATATATCTTCCTTTTTTATTTCGGCAAAAATACGGATTTCTTAAAAATCTGTATGCAAAATATTCGTACAGGGGCTGACATAGGTTGGCGGTAAAGACTTTCATATAACGAAATGCCTCTTTCTATTATCCTCTCCGCTTTATTGAAACATACCTGTCTATTTATCATGAAATTTTTCTTATGACGTAGTTTTATTGTACATAGCTGTAATTATATGGTTATTTTTTGTTATGAATGTATTAAGGTGCACCAACCTATAAAATAATTTTATTTGTGAATAATATGTATTATGTAGTGATCATATACGATTCTAAGGTTTTCGACATTGGCTTTGACATGCTGTTAACTTAAATAATATTATAAATACGAAATTTTGTTTGTCTCAGGAGATACTTTGGGAGGAGAGAATTGTCTCCTGTGTCAGGAGATTTAATTTTTAAAGAATTAATTTTTTAAGAATTATGTCGCAAGAATTAATTTTTTTGAGAAAAAGAAACATTCTGTTTTTATATCTCAAGATGTATGATCCTTATCGCTATTGATTACTCATTAATTTAATATTAATAGTTACGGGATAAAAAATATGTTTTTTTAACTTCAAAATAACCGTTTTATAGACTCGTTTAATAACAAAAGAAAATACCTTTGGTCTAATTACATATTTGGAGGTTACCCCTGATGTAATAATGTAATACCCTTGATGTTTGAATGTTTGTTACCTGATAACTCTTCCATCAAGCATCAAATCGCTATAAATTTGACGTGCGCTATTTCGTGTGGCAGAGTAACATACAGCCCATATCTTATCTGCCCTTCACATATGTGGGATATCCATACCACGAAAAGTATGTTTGGATGTTTGTTACACAATCATGCCTAAACGGCAAAACAGATTTTCATTAAACTTGGAGCGCGCATAGCTTATGATTAAAAAAATGTTACTTATGTCTCTAAGTAAAGAAATAATATTCCTATAAGATAAAACTCGATAATTTGCTCAGAAATAAAATATTAGTACAGCAACGGTTTCATTGTGTTGGAGACGAAACCCGCCGTAATCGAAAATTGACTCAAGCAATGCCAAATCCTGGTTATACGTGTTTGTATATACATCACGTTAGTGGCACTTCTAAATATAAAGATAGACTAAAAATATTGTTTCCGTTATTAAATGAGTCTATAAGATAGCCTTTATAATTTTTTAACATTATCATATCACGTTAGTCACAAAAAAAAGTTTTTTCATTCCGCCCTACAACCGTCCTTAGTCACAACTTTGCCTCATAAAAAGTTGTAACTACCCTTAGTCACAACTTTTTGTGAGGCAAGAGTCGATCTTGCCAATGCACTTAGTAAAATTGCTTAATAACCATGTTGGGATTTCATTCATATTACACTCCTAGGTGTTACAATCGGGTAAAAAACTTGTATTCTTCTAGGTCCATAATCACGAAATCATATTCTGCGGCGCTCTCTTCCGGTGAAACAACCGGTGGAAAAACGCCATGGCACATAAGCAGTATTTTAAAATTTGCAATATAGCTTGGGAATATTGACAGTTTTAAGATCTGCATAGAACAGTCCACGATCAATTACAATACGTCTACGATTTAGTATTTGCTATCTTTGTCCTATGGCTGACTTTGTAAAATTGCTTTACATTTGCGACGTGGAACTAATTTGTTCAATGTTTTAATTGCAGTAAATTGCTTCAGACTTTAATGAAGAAATAAAGAAATATTTCATTACTTATATTTTTGATTTCATTCCTTTTATCAAAATTATTCCATAAATTTTCCCAATGTTTCGTTTTATATATTATACTATTCGTAAATTGAAACTTTTTAAAAATATTTAACTATGCATTCAATTATTAGCATAAATGCTTCAATGTTCGTTACGCAAACAATGAATGGATGAAATAAGCCGCGACCCGCTCAATTTCTCCCTCGGTATAGCTCGGTGCGACCTACATCCTCTAAACTGGGTCACGATGTATAAATGGGTAGTTATGCAACGTCATGCCTTTCTAAGGGTCGCAATAACTGCTTTTTAAAATTGTCTATTTATTTCAAATATATTTTTAAAGCGCGTACTATATTTTAGAAATAAAACTTTTAACATAATTACGTTACATAGACCCCGAAAATTAAAGTAAATATGCACGAATCGGGTTATATAATATTTGTTGCTAGCGGTGAAGCTGACCTTCTTTTACTTTGTTTTGTGGCAGTGAGATGCTTAAATTCATTTTCGTCACTTAATCACTAATTTAAACGATCTTTTAAAGAGACGACAAATGGCAAGCAAATATGAAATTATCAGAAAGTAATTTTCTGGTATCTGAGTAAGCATCGAAATTAAGCTAGAGTACTCATACGATTAAACTGCAATGACTAAAATAAAGATTATTTAAAAAAATATGTAATCGATTTATGAAGCTATGGGGTAAACTATACAGTTATGGGAGCTTAATGGAAATTTTAGAAATAGTAAGAAAATTCTTTAATATGGATTGATCTAAATCCTAAGTAAATACATTCAACTTTTAGTTTTTTCGAAGTTAACAAAATATAGATCACAATTTTCTATAATGGATATAGTTATGACATGATATATATGGATATAGTTATGACAGTGGTTAATGGTAATATACTGGGATAATACCATTAACCACTGTCATAAGATACTAGTGTCTCCACAGTCAGTCGCAAGCAAAACGCGGAGACGAAAAACATGTTTGAACAAACTGAACTAAGTAAGACAAGCAGCTCTTTATGACTAAAAACTGCGGAAAGATGAATATCAACGCTGAAATTTATAATATTTTCTATAAACTACATCTAGTTGAAAAAAGTAAATTCAAAATTTTTAGTAATCTTATAAGAATGAACTAAAAACCCTCATGTTTTTGGTTCATTCTCGTTACGACTTATATAACTCTTATGGATGAAATTTACAATTTCTTTGCCTCAGAGTGAAGTGATAGACTTCTACGACTGTATTGTTTATCTTTAAACTAAATACACCTTGACTATAGAGAGTTTATTGCTTACATTAAGAAAAAAAATGAAAGAAAAAAATCTTAAGAAAACCATTTCTTAGACATAAAATTAAAAATCACTCTTAAATATACACAGTGCTGTAAGCTACGGTGATGTGTTTACTTTTATAGAACAATGTCACTATATTTTAGACTTAAATTAAGAATTATAAGAATGAACTAAAAACCCTCATGTTTTTGGTTCATTCTCGTTACGACTTATATAACTCTTATGGATGAAATTTACAATTTCTTTGCCTCAGAGTGAAGTGATAGACTTCTACGACTGTATTGTTTATCTTTAAACTAAATACACCTTGACTATAGAGAGTTTATTGCTTACATTAAGAAAAAAAATGAAAGAAAAAAATCTTAAGAAAACCATTTCTTAGACATAAAATTAAAAATCACTCTTAAATATACACAGTGCTGTAAGCTACGGTGATGTGTTTACTTTTATAGAACAATGTCACTATATTTTAGACTTAAATTAAGAATTATCTAGAACATGTCCAAATCGGGTTAAGTTTGTTTTGTGTAACGTTGATTACGTCAAAACTCTGCTAAACACGCTCATAAACGCAGTCATGTGGTTGCCATATGAGATGATAGTATATAGTAAATATACTACTCTACTATTTTTCATACGTATTGAACTTAATGGAATTAATTTTATTTTGCACTATCCATAAGTTTTTGGTTTCGAAATCGCCCTTATGGATTTTTAATTAAAAACATTCAAATATATAACAGACTTAACCACATGATACGCCATCTTTTTACATTTATTTTTGTGTAAAAACATAGATTTCATGCCAATGAAATATAGTTATAACAAGGTTCAAAAAAAGGGCTGAAATACATCAATGATATTACTCATTAGGTCGTTGAAACATTAAATATATTTCACAAAGACTGATGTCTTATAGTTCATTATCAAGGTCGTTTAGGTACTGTACGGGTCGATATAATTGAGGTATATAAACACTTGTATGGTTTCTATAGCTAGAGAAAGCGTCTTATTATACTTTATTGACTTCACATTTTTTGAACGATTACCAATCTCTATATCATTTCAATTTCCTTAATAATTTACATTTTACTTCGCTGTTTGAAAACGTAATTAATATATGTAAGAAAACATGCAAAACAAAATTTTGAATGACCAAAAAAAGGAGAAATTATTATGAGTTTTACGAAAATACATCGTCGTAAGTAAATGTATATATATTTATATTTTTTTTTGGTAACAATATGTAGAATGAGAAATAAAAGCATTTATCAATGTGTGCATTTACACCTTTATGCAATTTCTGTTGTTATATAGATCAATGCAAACACGAAGATGCGCCACGAACAATTTTTTTTTTAAATTCGCCAGTATAAGAGCCTGTGATATCAGTTGTTAACCCATGTGTGCCCCCATTAAGTCTGGAGGTGGACAAACGTGGGGCGGATTGTCTCCGTAAATATATATCTGCGTAGATATAAATAATGATATAATAAATGTTTATAGCAAAGTGTATCATATAAAACGACTTCAATAGTAATATAATATATGCAAGTACTAGATAAGACTAGAGAGGTCGTAAATAAGAGAAGGTTATTCGCCTTTATACTACAGTTATTATTGTGGATCGAGACAGCAGACATATTTTACATGAAATTAATTTACATCTACAATAATTGAATAGCTATAAAATTGCCTGAGAAAGTGAAACTCTTGAGAGACGAAAGAGCAATATTTAAATGTAAGGTTGTATTTTTTTCCATCGCTTATATTATTTCTCACCACCCAAAAGTAATACTGGTAATAAAAAGTACAGTGATGTACTCCAACTAGTTTTAAATTTTGGAAACGTTTACGGGGACGTGTTGCGTGTTTATGTAATCATGTTATTGGACATTTCTAGTTGAGCTGACTTGAAACTTGACGTTTGAATAGTTAGTGAGATGTAGATATCAGAGTTACTAATTACCATGAAAATTCGAACAAGTGAAAAGGTACGTAGTGAACAAACCTATTTAGTCACTTCTTTAGAAGAGTTAGTGGCGCAGCGGTAAAGTGCCTAAGTCAGAATTTGGAAGTCCCGGGTCGAATCTCGAAATGAATTTCTTTCCCTCCTTTTAAAGCAAAATAAAAAACTAAATTTTCAATTTAAACGTCGATAAAAAATATTAATAATCCATTTCATTCTTCAAAACTATTTAAGAAGTGAGTCCTTTTTCATTTCAGTGACTATAATGTTTCCAACATTTTCTTTCGGAACCAAGAAGTTGCATTTGTACTGGCAAAATCATCAATGTGTTGGTAAGAGTGAATCATGTTAATTTCAATTATCGATAAAAACAACTAGATGGCGTTAGTAGTATAAATACACAGCGCAAAAAAACCCAGCGGAGATTTCAATATAACATCGTTGAGTGCGTTAAATTCTTCCTAAATAAAAATAAGTTTCTACAATATACGGTATAACCCGAAAATAATCATGTACGTTAAAAAAGAGAAATGTATTGTGAGCGTGATTGACATCCAAAAGCTTTTCACGAAAGAAATCGCCTGTAATATTAATTAAAATTTATTACATAATATTTCAATAGTTAACTAATCAGTTATCGTATATATGGTACAGATTACTTAGAATATATGTTAACTTATTTTAGTAATTACTAATTGTTTAACACAGGTTTTGCTGACCCGCTCCTACTTCAACTAACAAATTAATCTATATAATATACATATTACGATTCATAGTTACAAATATTTAATATAAGAATGAAAACGTATTTAAAATGAGTTCAGTATTTTCTGAGATAACTGAGAACAAATAGACAGACTAATAGGAAATTGTTGAAGAAATGAAGCGTTAATTAATGCACTAGCAAAAGTGGGAAAAAAGCAAGCGATAGAAACAGCGGCACATTTAAATTTACTTTATCAGTTTCACTAACAGACTTTGGCTCTATACAAATATATCTTCATATTCTGTACAGAGAGTATCTCATTCACGAAGGTTACGATGGGTTTATGAATATTTTTTAATTTATAAAAATTAAGTTATATCTTAGTAAATACGTTAATATAATTATTTACCGAGGAGTCCTCCTAAAGTCATAATATAAAATGCATTTGTTGCAAAAATTCCCAAGATTGCAATTTAAATGTGTTATTTTATTTATGTACCTCTTAAAGAAAGACTCGGCTATCGGCTGAAGATATAATATGCAAGCCGACAAGGCTATATATACAAAAATACAACACACCTTTTAGAGTCTTCTTCAATGACTATGTCTAATTCGACAGACATATTTCAAAAATATCCACAAGGTGACAGTTGTCTAGAGTCGCTTCCCTAATTCCATATACTTATGTATTCATATCATAATATAAATTATTACTTTTAATAACCATTTGTATTATTACCAATCGGATCCGTTTCCTTTTATTATTATTATAACATCTTTAAATACATATATAGAGATTTTGTCGCTATCTTTTATAGACGTGACGTCCGTATCGATAATGTAGTATTAAAAATGGACAAAATATTTATTAACTAGTTTTGTCCCGTGACTCCACTCACGTAGAAGTTATAGTGTTCACAGCTTCCACGATTGACGATTGGATTTGAACGTCGCTTTGATAAAATAACTTCTCCTGCTCGCCAGTGTCGCGGTTGTCCTCGCGCCTATCCGCGTTCACAAATATTAAAAGAGCTTTATAACAGAATTAAATGAAACTACGTGATGTAGTATTATTTCTACTTCCTTTAAGTTCTTTACCACGACCTAGGTTTCGTTGTATTACAACATCTTCAGGTGGGTTATTAGCAAAGATATCAGAAGAATCTTTATATCAATAGAAGAAGAATCTTTGCTAATAGCCCACCTGAAGATGTTGTAATACAACGAAACCTAGGCCATGGTAAAGAAATTAAAGAAAGTAGAAATAATACTACATCACGTAGTTTCATTTAATTGTGAACAATGAATTTCTACAAAATTAACGCCAAATATATTCAAGAGCTTTATAACCTAAGATGCTATACAACTGTCTTGTATATAAAACATTTTTTATGAATAAATACTCACTATGACACTGAAGATTATATCAAAATTCATATGGTAGAACCAAAACCATAAGCGAAAATACAAACGTTACGTTTCATATTTTTGGTATATTTTAGAATATACTCGCAATAATGATTACTGTTTTCGACTTATATCAATTAAATACGTTATTAAATTTTAGTCGTGATTATATTCTCACTTTATGAAGAAATAGTCATAGTTCAGTTCTTTTATCCATTATTCAGTTTATATGGTTTAGAATCAATCAATAATATAGATATAACCCAAGTTTAATTTTCATATATAATAGGCCTCTAATTAAGCAAAGTTAATTTTAAAAAAGTCAAATAGTTACCATTTTCATCGATACCGCGTTCTTTTCAGTAGATTTTAGTTACACTCAGTTTCAAAGTTTGTTTAGGTTTGGGTCGAAATTGAAAAAGTTTCATTGTCAAAACAAATTTTCTGTCTCTGCTTCCAGGAGGATGCTTTCAGTAGCAGATATTTAATGTCAGCTCGTGAATTTTAGGATCGGGAAGTATGCAAAATTTAATAATAAACTTTTTTAGGAACATGAAGAATGTTTTTTTTTGTTCATGTTATTAGTGTTGAGGAAGTTTGTTATGAGAATATAAATTGTGGCCCAAATTTTTCTAAATACCATTTTTAGGTTTTATTTCTAGGGTTTTAGGGTTCCGTTGTAAGACAAGGAACCTTTATAATTTCATTATATCCGTCCATCCGTCTGTCTCAGATTCACTGTTTCTGCAGGTTTCTGTTAGACCTACGTGCATGAAATATGCTACATATAAAATCTCAATTACATTTAGCAATTTATTAAAAAAAAAAAGATTAACGTATCTCCGTGTACATTTAAAATGGAGGTAAAAATATGTTTTCACCCCTTCATTATTTAAAAGTTTTTTTTACAATGATATTCAGGTTCCGCTTAACATTATTCTTCTTTAAATCTTATTCGTAGAAAATTAAGCTTCGAAATGACATGAATGTGATTAAAGAGGGGTAAGCGCACCTTCTTCAACTTTTCAATATTGGCTTTGAGAAGTTTGAAAATATTTTCGATATTGGCATCTGATTACAGCTATCGATTAAAATTTTGATTAATTTGCATCCAAAAATCTAGTTATGGACAAAAACAAAATCTTATTATATGCATCGTCTTATATGCACTTGGTCGATTTTTTTGGGTTCTGAACCTCAAATGAAAAAAAAACAGAATCCTTATAAAATCTGTCACATGTCTTATGTCCATTTGTCACAGCCATTTTTACGATGACCCTTGAGATTGTCATAATGATAAAATATGTTAATACACATGTATCCTAATAACTAACATTCAAAATATTTATATAATTCCATAGGAGGTGAGGTACCTCGTTCCAGAGGACCAGTTTTAAAAATATATTTTTTCTAATTTGAAGTAATACATCTTCTGACGTATATCGAAAAATATACCAAAAATTTACTCTCACCACCATTTCCGGAGCCACTCACCCCAAAAATTAGGAAAATATAGGGTTTTCAGAAGTCTACGCAGGGATTGTAGGAAAACTATAACGATTATTATAGATCTTATAATTTTTCAAAAATGCACCATATTTCTAACAAAAGGTTAGAATCCATCTAAATAAAAAATATATATTTACATAGGCGTATTTTTAAGGCTCAACCAATAAGTTAACAAAATACCGTTAAACGTAAATAAAGTGGCGATCGAAAAGAGAATAAAAAACACCGCGAACAAAACAACTGAGAAAACCAATCGAACATCAAAACAAAGTCGTAATGTCGAACAGAAATAAGTACCTATTAAAGATATACAAACTGAAGCTCTTGGGGATCATTGACGGATATTGACTGCATGCGGATATTTGAAATATTGCTTTGGTTTACAAGTCACTTCGACAGAAAAAAAACGGAATTGTTTTAGAATCAGTGACATAAATTGAATTGCCTTTATTAAACATTTATTAAAGCACGAAACATGATAGTACTCTATTATTTATTGATTTCTTAAAAACCCATGCCCAACTTACAGATTTACCCACATGGATTTGTGGAAGCACCAAAATGACAGTATTCGTAGAGTGTAGAAATACAATAATGACTAAAATAGAAAACGCAGAGCAATTAGGATAAACATCACCACCAAGCAGCTTCATAAATCTTATTCCTGAAGCGGTCAACGGAGCAGTACGTGTTAGGCAATAGAAATGAACTGAGACATCGTCTTCTTAAGTAGAAGCCAGAGGCATAAAGCGCCGCTAAACTTAATCCAGGGGTTAACATAATGATTTAATGATTAAAAAAAGTACATATCGAAAGTAATTCCTATTGGCGTTGAAGGGAATTACATCCAGCCGTGCCCATTATACTCGCAAGATCTACAGGGAATAAATAAGGATAGTACCCATGCATTGGCTTAACCAATTCGTCTTCCTTAAAATCCTTTTAAAGCTGTTATAATAAATAATATTATACATTAGCTCTCTTTGTTTTAATAAAACTTATATTAAAATAAGCTTTGTTAAAAATAAATATAATAGACCAGTGTCGAAGCCTTCAAAAAAGGTAAAAAGTACAAAAAAATCGTAGTAGAATGAAACCTATTGGAAAATGTTGAGAATATTACAAAAATGAAAGGAAAAATAAATTACGGTCGATTCGAGATCGGGAAGTGGGAGAGGGTGGGTTTTTAAGGGTTAAAATCGGTTTATCTCGATTTCCGGCAAAACTACAAGTCTTATGGAAAAAAATTGAATAGCAAAGTTGTAGGTAATAAAAAGATCTACAACTTTTGTATTTACAATTTTTTCTCATAACCTCAAAATTCACATGAAAAACTCAAAAAACCACGTTTTTGGTTTATTATTTTTATCTTTTATAAAAATATTTTTTTTTTCATGAAATTTGGTGAGAACTTACCTTTGTATATACCAAACACACAAGAATTTTTTGGATTTGAAAAATTAATTTTTTCTCCTTATTTTTATTAAATACCGAAAAAGCACCCTAATTTTTAATCGAAAATTCACGCGTCAAAATATTAGGTTTTTTAAAAAAATGTTTGTTGGCTTTTTATTCGTTGGAATCTCTACTTTCTGGTAGTGTAATAAAAAATATACGTCACTATGGAAAATATTTTCAAAAAATTTAAAAAACGAAAAAAACTCGAATCTAGAAATTATTTTTCTATCATTATGTACAAATTTGAGCTATTTATTAATATTAACGCTGTAATTACTCATTTAACGTATGATTCTAAGTTACATTGATGAACAAACAAATTTTCAATCCATCAAACATTAAGATTGCAAAATAAAACATGGGAAAATGGTTGTTAAAAATATTCAAGATAGGATTTAAAGGGAATTTTATCTAAAAAATGAGGATGTTACAATTTTTTTTTTCAGTAAAAAAGCTGGTTTATTACAATTTTATTATATTTTTGTCATAAAAAAAATCTCATACTATATAAATGTTTTTCATAATATTTTTTAGTTCAATATTTTTTGTCTCTTTGATGGTATTCCTTCGTCGTTTTCCGATTCTAGCAAATCTTGGGAATCTTCAAGACCATCACCGTCTTCGTTTCCAATATTATTTCCAGTCTGCATTATTTCTTCATACACAATTTCATCCGAATCATTAAGTTCCTCGTAAGCTTTTTTTCTACATTAGAGTATTTTTCAGAGCCATGACAATTTGAACATAAATTTGTGCATTTTAAACCATGTTTTCGGCAACCACATTTTAAACTGTTACATCCAGTTTCACAACTGCAGCAAACAGTTTTGAGCAGTATTTCCGGAATCAATTCCTTTTCTGTGAATTTAGGTATAATGCCTCGTTCATGTTATTTCAGCCCCAATCTGTAGCTGTCAGTTTGTTACCCAGCCAAGTTTGAAGCTGATAATATGCCCTGTAACAATGTTGTTCTGCTGCACCTTCTGTGGATGGAAGATTCGCCAATATGAAAGATGATTTAATTTTTGCCAATTGATATTTTGTAAATCTTAATTGATTCAGCGTTAGATTGTCATTTTTACACTTATAAATAGATTTTATTAATTGTAATCTATTATTTTGGATATCGTGTTTGTTTGCATCTTTTTTATAAAAAATATTGGCCACATTGGGCAAATTTTTAGCGTCTAATAATGCATTTACGATACTTTTTTTTCATTTTCCGGCAAACCCAGATGTTGTATCGCAACCTGAAAAACAATGCAGAAGTGCAATGATATTTTTAAAAGATTCATATTTGAAACTCTTAGACGTGAAAAATTGATCTTTTACTGTTCCAGAACCTGGCTTGAGAAGATAAATGTCATGATTATTTAAATTTAATTGATTCAAAAGGACCAAAAGATCAATATCTTGTCCCACAACAATAACAGTTTTACTTGTCTCTCCAGCAACTTCTATCGAGGTGTTAATTATATCAGCATCAGCATCTTTGCGAAATCATTTACTGTATTTTGTTTTCGAATATACTGTAATATATTATCTCTTGTATCGTTACTTTGAACAGATGAAATTTTTTCTTTTGAAATATTTCCGAAAAACCCACCGCAAAGGAAGCAATGAGATTGAAAATTAAATCGAAGGGCGTCTTTATTCATTTCTTTTCCTTCCTTGGATTTTTTAGATCTTGAACTACAGAACGCTGCTATCGCAGTTTCACTATTATATTGACTTTGACAAGTTCGATGAATAAAAGCAGACGTCATAGTCTCAAATTTTTTGTATTTATTGTCGATTCTTTTCTTGCTGGAGATGACTAAACGGTTCAAAGCTGCTTTTTTTTATTTCACACATCGGCTTATCATCTGCCTTATTGCAGATTATACAAACAGATTTATCCATACTGATAATCTGAAAAGACAAAATCAAATTAATAATGCCTTCACAGTTTTATCATAAGTATAATTAAATTTGTTTGTGCAAAATAAATAAAAATATTATATTTTAATCTTGTACTAAATTATCATTTGAATTTAATTGTAGGTTATGTTACGGTAAATACGCTATTTATGAGAGAAAATATTACTATTTTTATCTTAGAGCTGATTGTTATAGATTAAAATACAAGTAATATTTACCTTGCTATGTAGATTCCAATAGTTTCGTTTAAGTTTTGCCGGAAATCGAGATAAACCGATTTTAACCCTTAAAAACCCACCCTCTCCCACTTCCCGACCTCGAATCGACCGTAATTTATTTTTCCTTTCATTTATGTAATATTCTCAACATTTTCCAATAGGTTTCATTCTACTACGATTTTGTTTGGTTTCAAAAATTATCGACCCTGGTCTATAACGGAGAAGTATTGATTAATTGTCGCCTATTTGAAAGAAAAATATAAACGAATCAAACCGTGCAAAAAAAATATTGTTTGTTTTTGCGTCCTATTATCGGGTTGAATACATGTAGATAGAGAATAATATGATAATTTATATGGGTTAAAAACGCAGTGATTATAATCTTAAGTTCATTTGCTGTTTGAGTTTGTTATCTTGGCGTCTTGCTGACGTTTGTTTTGTTGAGCCAATTGAGGCATTCTTTTCCGGGAATGGGATTAGAAGCCCATAAATCTTTTTGCATTTCGGACCGTGTGTGAATACGATTGCTATTCAAACACTGTTAATTACCAAGACTTACCTGAAACTCGATTTCTTGGTGAAGAAGCTATAAAAACTGTGATACTTTGTTTCACTCGACTTAAATTATCATTTGCTATATTTTTCTTGAACTTGAATTAATATTCGTCTTGGAATTATATTGTTTTATTTCATTTTTCACGTGAACTGACGAAGTGTGTCGTTGCATTGGTGATAATATTGTTTGTTGTTACAGATAATACACATGTTTTTAAAAAGAGAAGATAAAAAAGGGTGGTTCGGAAGACGCAGGGCAGAAGTGAAACTTATTATCAGAAGCCAAGAAATAACGTTTTAGAATTATGAGAAATAAAATAAAGTGACCGAATTATGTATATTGCATATAATTAGAAATGGTACAGAACGCAAACATAACAAGGAAGAGGCGGAAATGACCTCACCAGTTTAGTTCGTATTTTTCATGCTGAGGCGTGCCCTAAGAAGTTTCTGTTCAAAAAGGTAATTTCAAGTTAGATGATGCTGTATAGGTAATGTTTATTAATTATTTTAATCAATCTATTTTAAAATTTGCAACAGTCATATAAAATATTAATGATAAAATTGGACAAGTTTCTTCTGGTCTTTAGTCAACTGCATCTTTTGTACAAGCCAGACCGACATACGACGAATAAATATCTGATTTTACATCTTTTTATAAGTTATGCACCCCACTCGGGTCAAAGTTTGAAAAAACAACGGATATTGATTGAGTTGTTTACTGAAAGTCGAATTTTAAAAAGAGCGACCTCGCTTTTTCATTGACCCACGAGGCTGTGACCCCATTACCTTTACAGGTTACCGCTGCTCGTTATTATTTGGCAAATCTGTCAGCACACAGTCACAGTAGTTGCTTTACCATAGTCGTAATATTAATTGTGTTACCAAAATATTTTCAAATATTAAGCATAAAATTATTCATACTTGTAGCTACAAGAATGCAGAAATAATTTAATTTTCAGTATTCCATGGAAAAATTGCCAAAATGGAATACTAATGGAATCATTTCCATGTCCGTTCGTCCGTTTTACTATCGTAAGCGATTTTCTTGGACTATGATTTCTTGGACTATGAGACGTACTAATTTGGAATTTAGCATAGAGATAAAATATTATGGCCCAAATATTAACTTGAAGTATATGAAGTTCAATTTTTTTTTCAGGGCGTAAATTGGGAAATAAAAACATTGTTTTTAAGGTTGTCGTGAAAACATATTGTATCACGAATTCAACAATATATATGATTAATTTTTTATGAATTTATTTAATTACTTTTGGGAAAATATGCTTCAAATCGCTGCCTCCCCACTCTCGTCATCAAAAGGATCGCTCATAAAAATGTGACAAAATCATGAACATTGCGAATTAAATACCAAAAGCAATTCCTGTTGGAACAAATGAACGAAAAATTGCAGAATTGAAAAAGATTAACTGTTATGAACAATCTAATTGTTTATTTCTTTATAAGTATTAAATCCAATCATCTAGAGAAAACTTTTTCGATCATTGTAAAATTGTAATTTTGCTTCAAACATTAATAAAGACTTTCAATTAATTTCAGGAATATTAAGGTCAGTTACATTTATCAACATTTATATAAAGTTTTGCCTAGAATATGATGTATATAACATAGACTTTTTTTGTCTATTCATAATTCATGTTCACGGCTGTATAATTTGATTCGAAGCAGTATCTCTGTCTGCACATTCAATATGTGAGCTATAACTAACCAAACATTTAATAATAAAGATACACACAAAAACAAAATTTAACAAACAATTTTTTATAGGAATTGTTACACTGATTTACGTGAAAAACTTGCATAGTATAAATGTGCAATAACATTTCTGAAATTATTATTACCAGATACATAAAACATTGTATACCACCGATTGCTGCAGGTAAAAATGAAGAAATATTGATCCAATGATTGTTATTTTATTTCTACTAGCTGACCCGTGCGAAGTCTTCGCACTATATCGCCATCTAGCGTGCTCCAAGTATACAATTTGGCTAAGATATTTGATGTGTCGCCCACAGATGGCGCCCATGCCAATTGTTATAAAAATTAATTTTTTTATTAACAAAAAGATTTTTTTCGAATTTTTTTATATTTTTCGCCCAAAGTGAAAAACATAAGCTTTAAGTGGGTATTTTTTTAATTTTTTTTGGTGCTGTAGTTGAAGAGACCGAGCCGCTCGACCAAAAAACACCTTTTAGAAATAATATGTTTAGATAGATAATAAAATTGTAATATCATCAAATGTCGTACCCTGCTTTCGGCGTCATTTCGGTAAGCAAGTGGTTTACTGCATCGAGAAAAAGTGATTAAATATTTTGAAAAGAATGACAAACGTTCCTTCTTAGTTGCTACTTATTGAACTGAGTTAAAATAAATTGGCGATTATTTCATGATGTCTCTGTTATAAAATTGTTAATATTAAATCATTTTGAAATAAATGTTTTTGTGTTAAAGTGATAGGCAAGAGGCATAGAAAAATAATATCATATTGAAACCGTTTCTCTTATTTGTTTTTATCAAAATTGTAATGAAAAAGCTGATGTTCTTAAATCCTAAATAAATATTTTGGATGATATTGCTCGTAACGAATGTAATATTTACAACATTACGAAACAGGCGCGATCTAATAAAGATATTGTTATCTAATTTCTGTGAATTCTTTAAAATTAATCCGCGAAAATACCATTGTATATTATGCAGCAATTAAAATTTTAAAATCATGTTGTAAATGTACCTTGTCAGGATAATAATTCTTGCAAAATGGTATTTACATTATCATTATTAGTATTTACCAATATGTTTTTTTTTAATTTCAGTGGGGAGATGAGAAGCAACCACGTTTTACGTGTTTCTGCCAAACATTTTTAAATTTAAAAGACTTTGATGCGCAGAAAGAGAAACGTAAAATTATCTATTTTACCATAACAGCTCCATTTTTACCTTTAGAATACGGATTCGTGGAAATATAAAATTTTCTTTCGTTTACGAACTTGAAATTAACGAGGCCTCGAAATAGATAAAAATGCCAACGTTTGGCTTTCTTTGAACGTTCAAAACCTTGGGGCGCCAAGTTCAATATTAACAAGAAATGTCCCGATAAAAATTCAATTCTTTATGCAAAATTTTTACTGACAGAGCAAAGAATACATAAATCAAGAAGAACGCTTTACCTCCCCTGATTTTTTACACCCTCATTTCATCTTTGTTAAAGTATTTTGTCATTCAGTTATATTCGTGATTTTTTTTCAGATAAAAACAGCGTTGACAGATTTATAAACGTATTTTTAGTAATTGTGTTACATGACAGATGTCGCACCAGATGCGAGCAAATGGGCCTCGGAAAATTTCAATTATGTGGTTGTACGTTATATGCTGTCAATTTTAATTTACACGGGCCAGTTAAGAAGTTGAGTAGGCTTGACACATTATTTCGAACGTACTGGGATTTCGGCTCTTCGCCCTTTATATTTTATGTATCATGAAAACACATAAAATTACTTTTAAGTAAAACGAATGGGCAATCATTTGTCCAACCTTTTGTCTAAACAATTTTTCATATCTAAAACGCAACTTTTGTCTATTTGTCTGCTGGTCGATCAGAACAACGAAATTATTGAATTAACTTCGATACTGTTTTATAATGTATAGTTAAAATTTGTTAATATGATTTATAAAATATTTTTAAGATATTTAATATTGCCATAATTTATTTAACTTATACTTGAACTCGACATTAAAATGTTAAGTGTATAAAAGAATGTAAAAAAACGTTTACCATAATTGCAATTTAACGTCTAAGAGTACAAATACCAAACAACAACATACAACAAAAATAGTCTCATAATTTTTTTTTATTGAAATTTTATTTCGTTTTTCAATTTGTTTCAACGGACATAACTGATATGTCAAGAAATTTTCGAGATATCAATAAATTTTACACTTGCAATATATCGTTCAGATTGGATTGATCAGGACGGATATGAGATAGTTATCAGGGTTTCTTGTTCCACTACGGTGCGATAAAATGGATATTGTATATACTTTTTGAAAATAGGACAAATAAATATCTGCAAAGAAATATTTCATATTATTTTATTAAAGGATCTAATGACCTCATGATGATACATTAACCACAAAAAGATGAGCATAACAATAGTTCCAGAGGTATGAGAGCCTCAATAGTAGAAATAGTCCTATGCAGCGCAAAGTCGGTTAATGGAACTTAATATCTATAAGTTTTGTATATTTTTAATTTTTTCAATTCTCATAAATTACAATTTTAAACTGACGCATTAAATATAGTGGTTAAAAACGTATATCGTCATTATTATAATTATTATTATGTGCAATACTATTACATAAGAATCACCTTTAAGTTCTTACTGTATTACTGTATAAAGAGGATTTTTAGTTTTGATTATATGAGTTGTGATTTAGATTTTTTTTAGGTTAATGGAACTTAATATCTATAAGTTTTGTATATTTTTAATTTTTTCAATTCTCATAAATTATAATTTTAAATTGACGCATCAAATATAGTGGTTAAAAACGTATATCGTCATTATTATAATTATTATTATGTGCAATACTATTTCCTAAGAATCACCTTTAAGTTCTTACTGTATTACTGTATAAAGAGGATTTTTAGTTTTGATTATATGAGTTGTGATTTAGATTTTTTTTAGGTTAATGGAACTTAATATCTATAAGTTTTGTATATTTTTAATTTTTTCAATTCTCATAAATTAAAATTTTAAACTGACGCATCAAATATAGTCATAAATTTTTCACTATAAAAGCATATATAAAGCACGAACAGGCGAGAATTGGAAAAATCATAATTCTCCATAACTTTTATATGGAATGTAATACGTTATTATGTACACAAAAACTAAATTAAATATTTTCGGTCCTCAAAACGGATTACGTTAATGTCATCTTTTTTATTAATTCCTTTAGTAAATTCGTAATAACATAGCCAAGGTGTGGATTCAAATACCATGCAGACAATAAATAAGACATATTTGTATTATGCTAATTTATAATTTAAACAAAGAATTAAAAGGATAAATTTGTGTCTGGCTATCAGTACGCTACGGCTGTTCGAATCAATATATTTCTCCACTCCATAATTATACAGTGGTAAGCGCCAACAAAATGTATTTTAAATTATTATTGTTGACGGAGAAATTGATAAGACAAGCACTATTTAACTTCCGTTAGCCAATCAATATATGGATCGAAATAATTGCTTGTTACAGCTTATTGATCATAATAGTACGATTAAATATTTAATACTTTGGTAGGTCGAGTACCATGTAACAAGGTTAAATAAATACAATATATAAAAGAAAAACAATTTACTTTAACATTTATTATGAGAAAAGTGAAAATGTTGTTAATAGATAATGGTCTTTGCTTTGGTATCTACACAAAATATGTACGCCTGTTAAATATAATAGGGGTATTTTGATACCAAGAAAACATAAGCTCCAAAACGTTTTATTAATTCCAAGGACGTACATTTCCAAAAGCGAAATAGTAACCCTGAAATGGGAAACTCCAATTAATTTATAACTGTAACTGGCATTGATCGTAGACCGGGTATACGACACGATTATTTAGCTCGAAAGCTTTCTTCATCAATTTTGAAAATGAACAGTAAGTAAATGTTTAGATAATGTTGGATAGAATATATACTGTTTACGGTTTCACGTTGACAGAGAAGCTTAACTTGTATTATAATATTGAGTTTGGTAAGTTGAATCTAGTTTATGTAAAAAAAATTATGTCAATATACAGACTGTTACAAAGAATATTTCTATTAATTCTACAGGTGATTATGCGTGTCAAACTGAAGATATTTGAAGCGCGTTTCTGTAAAAATACACGTAATTTTTGGCATTAAAATCACAATTTTGACGGTGTTTTTCATAAATAGTGAGAGTTATTATATAATTCTTTAATATTTTCTACTCAGTTTGATTATCTGTATGAATAAGTCATGTCCTTTGTTATTCCTATATGAAACAATCAATCGTTGACGCCGTGAGACGTCATTATATTTTTACTCGCCTTTTGTTAGTTAAATTTAATTTTTTCAGAATATTAGACTCAGTGATATTATAAATACAATGGTCGTTGTTAATTTTCAAATAAGTATAACATACACTATTTTCTTAAGTTCGATTATACGATATTTGCTATTAGAGCTTCGTACAAAAAATATCCGAATGGAACCTTATTTTTGCAGCAAAGCTGTGCGTTTGTCTGTTCGCCTCTTGGTACAAAATAATATACAAATATAAAATACACGTATAAATTTGTAGTTCTTTGGCCTAAAGCTAGAAATAATATTTCAAATTATAGGTGATTGGTGTGGATTGGTAATATTTCATACGTTGACAAGAATCCTGAATTTTGTTTGCCTTGGCATGTGAAATATCGTTGAAACGGGGCTCGTTTTTATTTATTTATTGAAATTCATTATCGATACATTACGGGTAACCTATTCGTAAAGATAAACAATTAATAGTTTAACAAATTAAAACAAAAGAATGTATACACTGAGCATGAATACAAAATACACAAGAACTATAAAACATGACGACACGTTTCGAAAAAAATTACTTTCACTTATTATGAACAAATCACACTGTGGTGGGACCGCAATCAGTTGGTTGAGCATTTGAATACCGCGGGCAACTGAAGAATTCTGATATAGTTCCATTTTAGAGGGTGGTATAGCAATCGAGTGATGATTGCGGGCACAGAATAGAATTTTTCCCTTTGATAGCTGGAAGATAATTTTCATAAGCGCAACGTCTCTTTTAAGTTGCAATGAATGGAAACCTAGCATATCCAAGAGAAAGGGGAAGTAACCGTAATGTCTTGTATGCAGATATAGGAGGAAAGTCTTTCGCACACGTTCAATCATCAAGCTGTACTTGGCTTCGTGTGGGTTTCAAATAATGGAGTCAGATTCTAATCGGCTCTGCACCAATGAAGTGTACATCAGGCAAGTTGATGAAATAAATAGAAAAACTTTTAAATTATTTAACACGAATTTAAGATTCCGAACCTGTTGTGAGTTTAAATTTTTTTCGCTGAAAACAATTATTTTTGTACCTATTTCGTTACCAGGTCTATCTCAAAAAAATTTATATTCAGCTCTCTGTATATAACTGACAAATATTAAAAAAATTGTAAGTAATGAAACCGATTATGAGAAATTCACGATATTTTTATATTTACATAGTGAAAAATAAAATTAATTTAACAGAAACGCTTTGTAATTGCCCGGTACATATCTTTAATTGTACACATACACACACACACATGCAAGCACGCACGCACGCACCCACGCACGCATGCACGCAAGCCCTCACGCACGCACGCATGCACTCACGCACGCACGAAAGCGCATTTTTTTTGGAATTCTACGTTTTTATGTGAAACGAGAAGAGGTAAAGATTTTAATATTTTATTTCGAATGATCAAGATTATGTTTTTACTTTTAAAAAGCGAATAAATACATGTCAAAACATGCATAAAGCAGATTTCCCTGGTTTTCTTTATCTCTATATTGTTGTGTGTAATGTTTATATTTTGCTACTCGTCTATTAATAAAATCTTGAGAAACAGTAATTTGCAAAAAAAACTGTAGAAACCATGTGTACAAACAGATAGACAAGACGAAATTTTATGTATATATACCTCTTTCCACCTTTTTAATTTTATTCTTACTTTCGAATTTTCTAGAAGGAACCTAAACGATTGAGAAAAACAAAATTAAAAAATTTAAAACATTTCAACAATGTTTAGTAATTCTTATTTTTGTTTTTAAAATTTTATCTCACTTTAATTTATAAAAACGAAAAGATAGTTGTTTCTATATAGGTCCACTCTCACTAAGCGTATTTATTTACAAGGTATTTTCATCCTAGGTATAGTATGCACGTCGAATGTCTTTACCGTAAATAAAATTAACTTGGCCTTAAGCAATTTCCCAGAATTTAATTTTGTGACGCTTCAATGACGCCACCCACGCAATCTGATGCGAAATTACAGGAACAGTGATGAATGTTAGCTCATTTATAAACGTGAGTATATTCTGTGTATTAGTGACAAATTTGAGGAAATATAGAGCAGACTTTTTATTTTTGTTTTGAAGGTAAAACGGTATTTAAAATATTAAAAATAAAAATCATTGTTAAGTTTTGTGGGCTACTTTTAAATTTGCCATTTTTCGGAAAATATCATGAAAATATTCTTTTAATTAGGTTAATTTAAAACCCGTGTAAATAAATAAGTATATTGATCAAAAATAAGCGAGTTAGAAGCTTCTAAATTTGATTTAGGGTTAGTCTAAAGATATCGCCTTTGTTCTCTAAATGTTAAGTTCAAACCTTTATAATTCGGTTAATTTTTAAGATTTGTCACTTTATGTCGACCTGGACCATGAAATTATGACTTATGAAGTAAAAAAACCACAACACTCTAGTGAACGTTTGCTATTAACGAATTATTAATGAAAACATTAGAACCAATATAAATATTCACTTACGTCTATAATTTCGAATTTTTTATGCGTGGTTTATTGTATTTGGCAATTTACGTTCACATATGCCTCTCTGATTTTTATTAATGGTACTTAAAAGTTTTATCTGCACCACGTTACTGATAAAGGAAAATATAAAAATTTGGCCATCGTAAAACCCAAAGTTTCAATATCAATCCAAAATATGAATCAATGAATTAATTGTTTCTCAAAATGTATACTGTATAATATCGGATCATTGACCTTACAATAAACTTTTCAAAATGTTTTGAAAATTCTTTTTAGATGTAGAATAAAATTACTAGTCAATAAAACCGTGATTGAAGCATTTTAAAAAATTATACTCGTAATTAATGTAGGTAAAATGTTAAAGGTTTGAATTTTTTTTCCTAATAGTTTTTTTATAGTTTCGTATTTTAAAGTTAGAAATTATATTATAATTCCATAACAATTTTCTTCACGATGCAAGTAAGGAAAAAAGAAAATTTGAAAATAAAGTCTAAAAACGGTGAGGAATTGGTTATATTGTTTTATCCATATTAAAGGAGATAATTTACATACTGATGTTACCTTCTTCCTCTACTATCAGCCTTCAATCTTACCGGATCTTGGTAGATCTTTCAGGAGTTATTTATTATTATTTGTGGATTATTTGCTTCTTTCGTTAAAATATAAATACCTATACTATTTCGAAAACTTTTTCTTTTGAAATGTAGTTCGTACCATTCAAAAAATATTTCCATATATTACTACTAAATTTATCCGCCTCATAGAATGACAATGACATACATTCGCCTCAAGAACATAGTTGAGGTATGTTCTGTTTACATTTTAATCCATATCTTATTATCATAAGGAGGATATATATATATATACAATATTAAGTCCTTTTTAGATTAATAGATATAGTTTATTTTCACATACATTTCGAGTTTTGCTAAAATTTATTATTTTTTGGATATTGTACGTACTGTTATGGGGTTCGTAGAATTTTTGTTTTTATAATACAAATTTATTTTATTTAAATTACGTAACATCAGAATAATTATATAACACTGACGACTGATTGACTTAAAGCAGCATTTTCTATCTAAAATTCGCGTAGATATAGAATATGTGCATGATGAAACAGTCCACGGAGAAATTCTACATACTTTGCAAGGGATCACAATAGTTGTGATAAACAAATATAACACACATGGAAGGCTGGGGAGAGGAAGCTGTTCACGGAGTAATTCTATATACTTTGCAAGGGAAAACAATAGTTGTGTTAACAAAACATAACATAGATGAAGATTGAGAGGAGAAATTAATCCATGAAGCAATTCTATATACTCTGCAAGGGATAAAAATAGTTGTGTTAACCAAATATAACAAATATGGAGTGCTGAGAGGAGGAAGTAGTTTACAGAGCAATTCTACATACATTGCAAGAGATAACAATAGTTGTGTCAACAAAATATACATGAAGGGCTGTGAGGAGGAAGCAGTCCACGGAACAATTTTACGTACTATGTAAGGGATAACAATGGTTGTGTTAACTTAATTTAACACGTATGGAGGGCTGAGAGGAGAAAACAGTACATGGAGCAATTCTACGTACTTTATAAGAGATAACAATAGTTGTGTTATTAAAATACAACATGCATGGAGGACTGAGAGAAGGAGCAGTCGCCGGGGTATATTTACATACTTGCAAGAGATATAACAGTTCATATATAGGGTAACAATCTGTCGGGTACCGTTTGGAGGATGATGACTATACAAATTATATACATACTTCTCATTTTACTTAACTGTATTTCTCTACGTAAATATTAAAACTTAGCCTAATTTTTGCAAATAATTATTTAACAACCATCTTTGAATATAATGCAAACAATATTTTACAACCAGTAATGCAAATAATTATTTATTTATACAACCAGTAATGCAAATAATTATTAACAACTAGCTGCGGTTTCGTTTGCCTGGAAAAGAGATCTTTTTATTATCAAAAGAAATTAATTGGTAATAATGTACTATTTTATTTCTATTTATTTACATAATTTGAGTTATCTTTCAAAAATTCATGAAAAATAAGTTGAGAATTTAAAGCGCGAAGAGGAGATAAACCAACAAACGAAGAATCTTCCTTTAAATAGTCTTCGACACAGCAACATAAAGTAAAATCTTCTACGAATACTGTTAATTAACAACTTTTCAGCAAAACTAATTTTTATATGTGATGATATAAATGCATTGTCATTTTGTTCAGAAAAATGTTGTTTTATAGATTGACATTTTTTTGGAATATACACATCATATATATTAATACGCTAAGGTTTTAAGATGTTACTCTCCCTTTTTAGAAAAAACCTCACAACTAATCCACATAAATTATATATCATTTTATAGATAATTGCTTGCTCTACCGACATCCACAACTAAAAAATTTATTATTGCTATTGTTTTTGCAAATTAATTAATTATTAAAATTATATACACAAAACAGCAATGCTGCCACCTAACGGCTCAACGTCAATATGATTGACGGTCGGTAAAATTTTTGTTTAATTTCAAATCCACTCACGTATAAATAAAGTGGCGCTTTACCTCAATGCTTTTGATACTTGCGCCTCTATATGTCAATTTTAGTAAAGTATTTGTTTGATCTGTCATCTGAGCTTCATAATGGAATAAATAATAATGCGAAGACTTCGCACGGGTCACGCTAGTTAATAATAAATGATAAAAGAATATTAATATGACTTATGAAGACGTGGCGTAATTTTTATGAAAGTTTGGTATAGTGTTAGAGTAACTATAAGATTTTGTATTTTATTACGTACTCTAATCGTTAAAACTTCATTTCACTACTTTTATCTTTTTGATCCAATATTTACGCACACTCTTTATCCAATGGTGTTATTACTCGGCTATTAATGGCCACTATAATAGTCTCTTTCGCTATTATCTCACTCTCAATTAGTTTAATTAACACACCATTCATTCTGTTGTAAGCTATTGTATTACATTTTTTACAGTATTTCATCTGACAACGATGAAATCAAAGTTAAGGTAATGCATTTTGCGTATCGGTGTGTCTGTTCTTTGTCAGCAATTAGTGCCGAAACGGCCCGACTGATAATAATAAATAAGATGTCAATCAATTTTTCTTTGTCTTTTGAGAATTATTTTTTAAATCATATAATAAAACTATCAGCTACTTGACATAAATTTAACATCAATCAAAAAAACCATAACATTTCGGGTCTAATATAAAATTGGAGAGAATTAAATAAAATACAGATAACGACTTAAGTAATGTTGTTCAAGAATTATTTATATAATATGCAAAGAAGTTGTAGATAATACATGAATTGTAAGAATTATAACGTGCTGTAGTATGGGCGAAAATAACTTTATGTGTAGGGCGAAATATGAGATACGTAAAAGAGGTTTACGAAAATTTTTAAAAATATTGAGAACATGAATAATCGCGTTTAATGAAACAATATCTTTCATTGATATGCTGTGTATAGTTAGTATTCTAATATTAACCTACACTAGTTTCTGACGGGTGGATTGCATCCTTACTACAATAATTTTTTCCTTATTTTGCGATTGAGATTTTTTTAATTAAATTAATATATGTAATCCATCTTCATGTGCCACTCTGAATCATCGATACTGAAGCCTTTGAAATTTCCTGCTGGAGGAAGATAATTAATTTTTCATGGGTCGACCACAGAACCGACGTCTCGATTTTAAAAGAATTTGGAATCAATGTAAGATTGTTCACCACCTGTCTCCGGTCAGTTCTCGAAGAAACATTGCGGGGAAATCTCCGAAAGTACTGAGGAGTTAATAGTTACCGGCACGGTTGAAGGACGGAGACCGCGGAGTCCTTGCCCTAAACGCTGGACAGACCCGAATCGAGCTTGGCAATCCACTATATGACGCCCTACAGAGCGCTAAGATACGAAGACAGCAAGTGTAACGACATTCGAAGAAAATTCGACAAAGAGCTACAGATACAAATATCAGTTTGTGTGATATATTTCGTAACCGCGCTGTTTATTATAATACCGTGTCTTTGGGAGACAAATTTTGAATCGACGACGCAAATTCTAAACGCATCTTTTTATCTTACGGGCCAATCTTGAATTTCAAATTTTCGGGCAAGTTTGGCACGGAGCCTGACAAAAATTCGTGCATAGAAGTTAAAGGTTACTATATGGTAACGTGTTGATATTCACGCAACTGTAAACTTCTGATTAAATTGTAAAATCGATCTATCTTGGCGACGCTGTTCCATTTATAGGTAGGTGGTCATATAATAGAATATATAGACTACTGGACTGTGAATATATTATCATTCTGAAAATAAATCAGAATCTAAACAAAGTATTCTACAACATTGCACGACACTATTCGTGGAATGAAAGCGGGTTAGGGTTTAGGTAATCAAAACTAAATAATTGTTACAATTTTATAACAAACATATGACACGACGGAAAAAATAAACGAAAATATAATCACGTTCTGGTTTTGTTTTACTATTTTGTACAATACCTTTTGTGGGATAACAATGGGATTGTTTAAGCGATCAAAACTTAAAAATTTATATAAATATCTTTATAACTAACATGTACCAGGATATAATAAAACGAAATAATTGTTATATTTCTGTAACTAATACACAAGGGATAAAATATTCTATAAATAATACACAAGGGATAAACTAAATAAAATATAATCTTCTTCTTGTTTTGTACTACGATATTACATGACACTTTTTGTTGAACGAAAGTGGAATAGTTTAGGTAATTAAAACTAAATAATTGTTGTATTTCTATAATTAACATGTAACACAAGGGACAAAATAAGCAAAAATATAAGCTCCTTCTCGTTCTATTCTACAATATTGCACGGTACTTTTTTAAATGATTGTGGGATAGCTTAGGTAATCAAAACTAAATAATTATTGTATTTATCTAAATAACATGTGACACGAAGAATGAAAGGAACAAAAATATTATCTATTTCTACAATATTACTCAATCCTTTTCGTTTAATGTAAGTGGGACAGTTTAGGTAATCAAAACTAAGTAATGGTTATATTGTTATAACTAACATATAAATACGAAGGATAAAATAAATAAACGTGTAATCTCTTTCTGGTTTTGTTCTACAATATTGAACGTTATTTTTTGTTGAACGAAAGTGGGATAGAGTTTAGGCGATCAAAACTAAATAACTGTTATATTTCTATAACTAACATGTCACACGATATAAAAAATTGTGAGCCGTAACGGGACGTTTGACAGATACGAAAGATCTGATTTTTTTATATTTTTATATTGAAATATTTTTAATCAAACAAATTGAAAACGGAAAACTAATATTAAGATAGGCGTTAATACAAAATATTAATTTAATTTTATTATTTTATTTTTATGAAATAATTTAATACAAAAATATTTCTTAACAATCTATTGAACATATATTTTTATTTTTTTGATACTTTTAGCCAATAAGACGCAAAGCCGGCTGAATAAAGTCGGAAAGAGCCGACAAGACGCAAAGCTGGTCGAATGGCACGTCGCGATGTGCCATCAGAACATTTTAATTATTATCCAAATGAATAGAAGTTTCACGTCAACAAATTAAATGATTATTATATTTTTATAACTATTATGTAAGACGTGGGATAAAATAAACAAAAATTTAATCTTTCTCATCCGAGTCTAAATGTTTAAATATACCTTTATTAATTGTTGGAATTTTCAATGTTTACAACAACCAATCATAATTTACATGTAGAATCAGCAGCAAATACTGCAAAGGTTACACACTAACGGAATCGTATTTTTACAGTTTTTCATTAGCCTCCTCTACTTCACTTTTGGTAAAATAATGCTATTACACAAAATTAACCTTTGTTTTTGGACTTTATCCGCTCCTATTGAAAACAACAAGTCAGTAAAAAATAAATTCCGTTATTACGCGTATCAAATACACAAGAATTATATAAAGAATTAGATCAAATTTCCACTATAAAGCGTGCTTCCGGAACTTTGAGAATCAGTAATAAATGAAGTATAACCACTTTCTTCTTTTATCTTCTTGGCAACAATTTTACTTTATAGAAAGTGAAAATAGTCAAAGTATTTTTATCAATGATATATTAGTTCTATTCGCAGTTTGCACATTTGCATAAAATTTATAATTTATTTGTGAGCTGTTTACTACTATTGGATATTACACATATGTAACTATTGGTTAAACGTTTCAGTAAATTATATTTTATTTCATCTTTTAAACTATTTTGCAATATTTTGACTTAACTGGCATTCTATTTATCGATAAAAATGCGAGAAGATTTATAAATTTCGAACTTTGTTCAGGAATTGAACGATTCAAGAAATGTGGATGGCAGTTAACGTCAACTTCTTCTTAAATATTTTCTGCATTGATATTATTAAACTTATATAAAAGTCCCATTTGCTTTAATAGCAAGTGATCTTCATATAAGAATCACCAAAAAATTGAATGATGCTATTTCGAATTCGAATCGAAAGCATCAAACGAGTGGATGTTAGGTGGTGCCTTTTCAAAATTATTGGCTTTACAAAATACTTACAAGAAATAAATTTGTGGACACTACTGACTTCATTGTGATTATCTAGGAAAAACAAGCGAAATATTTATAAATTTGAGATGAAAATGGAACTTAATACCTACAAGTTTTCGTGGAAAACTTTGATACTTGAAACATCGTTGTATTCATTTACGGCAAAAAGTCAGAGAGAAAAGTGTCCTTAAATAAGAGAGACTGATAATTAATTTTAGTTGACTGTAAAGTCAATAAGTGAACGAGACGAAATAACACATTTATTTTAATTGTAGTTACCAATAATTTCGAATTTAAGCTAGCCAATGTAAATTCGTTGTAAAATAGATGTCAGAAAATATATGTTAAATTAAAAAAAATCATTTTTATGTAACAAAATACATAAATTATGATTTCAATTTTACATTTAAATAAGCGATTTTGACTCATATATTACTAAATTTACAATTTTTTCTATTTATTTACTATATTTTTCATTTTTAATATTTATAGCCGATATGAAAATCCATTAAATACTTATTTATAGAGACGTGTGTTTTAAAAATGTTGTTAGGGTAGAAGATCAATGTTCAGTCTTATCTAACCCTTAATAGTCGAAAATGTAGCGTTTTAATATTTGCGAGGTAAAAACTATTACTTATAGCCCTACTAACATTTACAATCAGAATTGGTTTATAACATAACATTTTTTATTTGGGCTGGCTAAATGTTAGGTGGCAAATAAAAACAATAATATATACTTTCTCATTTTTTATGGCCGGTGAAAATTATGTGAAACACATAAAAAAATTATAATTTTTTTGGACATAAAACTTTTTAAATGCATAATGAAATAAATTAGTTCAAACTATCTCATCACAGCATCGTTTCAGTTTTAGTATACGAATTGTCAAAGTGACTATGTTTGAGATTACTTGTGAGTTGTATTTCTACTCGTCGAAATAGACATTTCGTTAGCGCAATGTAGCTAATAAATTCTATAGTATTATAATTCTTATTGAGATCGATGTGAGTTTGAACTACAGATCGGACATGGCGAATTCGCGAAATTGTGATTTTATATACTATTGGAATATTACTTTCACAAATTTATTTTTAGTACCCTTTCCAAAAAATATAGTCACGTGACCTAATTATTATTACAATAAAAAATTCTTTTCATAATTTGTGAAAAGAATGAAAGAATATCGCGCAAGTTTTATTAATGTCGTCAGTATATACATAACAACGAAGAATTTCACATAAATAAATTATTCAATAATATGTTCAAAATAAAAAATTTGTATTTCCGAAGCGCGAGTTTCCTCGCACATTTTTTGGCTTCCTAATTTGATCAAATTAACTTTTCTCGTTTTCTTTTCAATGTATGGTAATAAATAGACTACGTACTAATATAACAACGTTTGAAACGTGAAGACAATTGTCCTGAACAAATTTTCCCTAATACGTCATGAATAAAACTGGGAGCAAAAATATTTTGTTTTACATAATATTTGTAAGGGTTTGAATTTCTCCGCCGCATCAAACAAAAATCATTCAAAGGACTTAATGAAAAGTGCGGTTTTGTACATTGGTCAACGCCTAGGAAAGAAGAAAGAGCACATTCAACTGATCATATTTTATCCAGTTTGACACCAAATAATGTCATAATAAAACATATAAACATTCTCAGTTAGTTTATTAAACTTTTAAGTTATCACAATATACCAATTATAAACAAAATAAACCGCATAATGATACATTTATCTAAAGAAAGAATAAACGTCTTCATTATAGACTTGGATTTTATATACTGAGTAAACTTAAGCTAGAGGTAACATAAAGCAAATTTTCAACAAATGTATAATAAACAAGGGTTTTTCATGTGAATTCAATAAAGAAATATTATTTCCTAAATAAAAAACAAAGAAGTAAAAATACAAATATCGAGATTTGAACTCAAACTTCCATCGCCTTCCGTGCGCATTACCGCTGCGTAAAATGACGAAATAAAAATATACTTACCCATTCGGTCGCTCGATGTTCCTCTTGTTCGGTTCTACTGCGTTTTATGGCCGAATGTACCCGTAGCGCGGCGAACCGTTCGGGCGTATTCGGCCTACCGCCAAATATACCCTAAGCGTGTTATGGTCGTAGTGTGACACGAAATCGCAAATATTTTGCCATGAAATATTTGAGCCAAAAGAAGTGAAGTCAGTAAGCAGAAGAAGGTGAGTGAAATAAGCAAAAGACTGTGAGTATAAAGGAAATTCGAACTCAGACTTCCATCGCATTCCTGAAGATCTTCTCTAAATATTGGTGAAAGTATTTTTGAAATCGCTACACTTTTTAACATTCCGAACTTTTGATTTTACACCTCATAAAACTTCATACCGGCGCTATATATGAAAATCGATCCTTAAGGAGTAAACTCCAAACGAAAGAAATGAATTATTTGACACAGACATTGAATATGTGATGTTTATTAAAATGGTGTCAACTGTTTGACTGCCATGATCGAAGTGTAAAAATTTTGTTAGATTTACAAAAAAACATCCGTGCTTAAAATAAAATTATCTTGTGTGCTAAAATCTCTTACGAGTAAACTATCGTGGTGGGGCGGCTACTTGGCCCGCCTTCGGGATGCTCAGTTCTTTGTAATTTGAGTTTTATTGCACCTAATGAACAGCAAAACTAACGAAGACAATACGTAAGGTAAGACTAATGTTTAAGGTTAATGTTTAAGGTGGCCTTTCGGTTTCTACAGATATTAGGCCCAGTAGGGTTTTCCCACTTCTTTACAGTTTACCAGTTTTACAATATGTAGCAGATACGTGTTGTAAATTTGAAATATTTTAGAGAGAGATAATTCTTAACAAAAAATTTGTTGAGTTTACATTATCTGACAGTGCTACTCTCATGCCATCTATTGCAATAAACATTTAAATTGAAGTGTTCTGTTGACTCATGTGGTGAGTTAACAGCGATGAATTGAGATTAGCGAGATATGATAGATTGAGTGTATTAATTGCCAACTAAATGTTAAATTGTTTACTATATTAATTACATATTTAGTTTTACATACGAGTATTGGTCATCATAGTACCATCAATATCTCTTAGGGAATCTAGAGTGCCTTAGGTGCACTCTACAGGTGAAAATTTTGAAGATTTAGTACTGTTAAACAAAGTACAACTATTTCCTCACGAAGTGTAAAAAAATAATATATTAAACTAATTACGGTTGTAAGGGTTATTGAACTAAATTTTACAAATAAACACATGTAGGAATGTGTCGTCATAATGACGATAGATCGTTACACTATATTACTCACATTATATTCAAGATCAAAGATCGTTATATTAATAATGAAAACGTGTACCCGATCTATTACATATTTTGAAATGAACTTGGTATCGGTACGAACGTTGCTACGTACCAAGTTACAATGCTAAGGGACTCTACCTTCGTAACGTGAATTCAACTTTGTGATGTTAGAGAACCCTTTTGTGCACGATCAAAGCTTCGTATTATATAACTAACAAGTAAGTCTCCACCTTCACATGGTTCAATTGCTGTATTTGTCGAATCGAAGTTTTTGGTATTTGGGCTTCAAAGGGTGTGAAGCCTACCCTCGGTTTAACGGTTATGCTTTATGATGAGCAGTGATGTTAGTTAGTTTATTGCCCGATAAAGGGTGTATAGAATTACCAGGCTTGGACATATATCCCCGATATTATTAACAAACTACCCTTGTTTTTGTATAAATATATTACCGATAATAACTTCCATTGAATTGTATTACATACACCGCAAAGTTTGCATTGTATAACCTCACATAATAACAACAATTGAATTTATTACCCTCACTAAAATACTGGTATATTGTATAACTCTCGGAAATATAATAAAATCTACACTGCGCCCCTGCAATAAACTCATTAACATAAGCAATGGAAAAATCCGCACAAACCAGGCTTTCGCTATTGTGTTTGAAACATATAAATGCTGTTGGTTGTTCCTAAGAGTTAATCTTTGCTAATATCCCACCTGAAGATGTTGTAATACAACGAAACCTAGGTCGTGATAAAGAAATTAAAGAAAGTAGAAATAATACTACATCACGTAGTTTCATTTAATTGTGAATGATGAATTTCTACAAAATTAACGCCAAAAATATTCAATATCAAAATATGATATTATTATATAGAGAAAATGAAAAAAATAAGCCCCATAAAAGTTTTATTAAAATCGCCAATAAGAAAAAAGAGAAATCTTGTATTTTGTTAAGAAAAGTTAGGTTACTTTACATAATAGTTGCAAATGTTATTTCTACGGAATTCTTTGAGCTAGCGAGATAAAATGAACAACAGACTGTGTCTTGTCCATAGATATACCACATTAATCCATGACACGAAAAAAATTAAAATGACAAGAAAACCAAATTGCATAAACCTCGATAAGAGCGAAAAGGACATTCATTTTCATAGCAATGAAACCATTGACAATGTCAGTTAATAGTTTATTTTTATTCCATTTAGGCAATGGCTACATATTAAAGAAAGTAAGCGGCATTGATTATTTTTGTAATCGTTTTTAATATTTTTAGAGTCACTTTTGTCACAATTTTTAATATTTTAAAAATATATTTATGTACATTTATGAAAGTAGCTTTTCTTTTCTAATATGGTCACAAATTTTGTTTCATTTTTTGCTTTTCCCTGATTTTCAATCGCTGAATTATTTGGTTACTTGTATTCTAAAAACAGCTTTTTTAAAATTATATTCTGTTTCTGTAACGTCGGCCAATTTTCGCCGGTCGCCTTTGTCGTGTTGTATAAATATATAAAGAAACGTTGATATAAGAAATTTAAATTTTGCTTACCACTACGCTAAAGTTCTCACGGATATTGAGAAATTATGTAAAAAACCGTTGGCATTTTTAAATATCTTATAAATCTCGTGAGAAATATAAAGAAAGTAGATGCTGTCCATTTTTAATATGATCAGAGTAACTACAGTTCAAACGATCCAAAAGTGCCACCGATACGAAAGAAAAATAGTAAAATAGGGAGAATTTCGAAATGCTAGTGCAGAATTTAATGTATTTATTTTATGCTCTTGTTGTAGACTTAAATAATTAATTTAATTTAAATTCCGCGTGTACCGACTTACGCTCCCTTCCCGATTTTTTTAACACTAGTTTCATTTTAGTATTCGAATCTGTAAACGGAAAACATGTTTAAAAGTTGTCAAATTCAAAAATTGCAGAGAGACACTTTAATTTGGTTTACTTGTATGATAAATTCTTGTTACTTTTGCGACTTTAGAAAGAATTGAATATCGATAAAGGGAACAAATGAGAAACCTACAATTTTGGGTGTCGGCCCATTTACTTGAACATAGTCCTCACAATCTTAAACTAAAAATAGGTGCTAAAATTGTTATTTTCGTAATGCTACGTCTTTTCCAGCATATTGTTCCTTTTATATTCTGTAAAAATAGAAAAAAGTTTCGTATGAAACGAGACGCAGAGCGATGTAGTTACACGCTGTGATTTTTGGCGCAGTTGAGGTGGATCTCTTTTATTTCTTTTTTACCGAGTGATAAAAGAAAATATATTTTAATGAAAACTTGAAAAAAAAACTTTGAAAAAAACAAGGATATTGATAAAATTATGTTTCAGAAACTGTGGTTGCCGCATTTTTTATATTATAATTTAATAATTAAATAATCATGAGATATTGACATTATATCCAACTAAGTTATTAAAAATATTTTGTTTTAAAATAATTTTAATGAGCCTAATTTTATAATAGATAACTTTCCATAGTTGTTTGATTGTAAATCTACTTAAAAAGTCAGTGTATTTCATTGTGGTAGAACCTAGAACATTACCTCTATGGCAGATTTATAATTATTCAAATATATATTTAAGTTAAAGAAATAATAAAATAACGACAATAACAGTGGCAGTAATTGGCAAGCAATTACGGTAGCAATGAGGTATGCAAAAATTCAGTTTTTTTTTCTTTAGCTCCAGAAATACTTTTCTGATTTGAATTAAAAAAAATGGGCATCATACATGAATCAATATTAATGCCCACAGTTCGTCTTATTTCAATCGAATTACTTCCTCTTTAGTTTTTATAGAATGTTGGCTTAAACTTTATGCTGGTATAACTAAAAAGTAGAATGGATTTACGAGCTAAGGAATTATTGGCTTATTGCTTTGTTCGTTCCATTAAGCGTAATTAAATTAAAAAAAAAATTTCGCTAATCGGATGTTCCCTTCAGCTTTTACAAGCCTCTGAAAGCGCACATACATACGTTAAAATAGACTTCGATGTGATTCGCCTTATCATTTCATGTGAAAAACCCTTTTTCTTCACTTTCATAGATTCCGTGAGGAAAGTAGTGAGGAAGTTACAAATTTGAATTAAATTGTTCGGTAGAGTTCTATCTTTCCTCGTTTTCATAAACCTCTTGAGGAAAATAGCGAGGAAATTACAAGCTTTGAACTAAATTGTTCGGTAGAGTTCTATCATTTCCTGTGAAAACACCTTCTTTCCTCACTTTCATAGATTTCTTAAGTAAAGTAGCGAGGAAATTATAAACTTTGAATTAAACTGTTCGGTAGAGTTTCAGGAGAGAACTCTCCTCTCTCCTAATATATCTATTTCAGCCATTTTCATACATTATTGCATATACAGTCTGGTATTTTCTGGTTTCATACGTTTTCATCTTTTAGATATCCCTCAATTTTATTTACCTATGCCTTCCTTGGATCTCTATATTTTTACTTTTCACTCCCTTCCACTATATTCATATCCGTTCATAACTCTTTCTTCGTCCATATGTTCGGCACGGCCAAAACATTTTACTTTTACAATATTTTCTTTGATGTTGCATTTTGGTCTAATATCGCAATTCTTTATGGCCTAAACTTTCCAACAACCTTAAATTTTCAAAATTTTTATTTATCTTTATTATATCTTTTCCTGAATTTCCTCCACATGATACAAACAGACACTGATACATTATTTTTGTCTAATATCTGAATTCTAATTTTACGGTGTAAAATTTTTATTCACGTTATTATTCGGGACTCGCTTTAATATTTATTTTCGATCAATATACATGGGTATTTTCGCTGACTTGGATATATATTTGATGTTCTTTTTTAGTATATTCATAATTTCTCACATACTGTTTGTTTTATTATAATTTTTTTCTGAAGTAAGCTTCCAAAATCATTGACGATAAACTTCCTAAATAACAAAAAGAAAACTAAACTAGCTCTGTAACCAAATTGTTTATTTGTCACCTACACACTGGAAATACTCATTGTATTATGTATCATATATTATTATTTACTTATTAAATAAACAATTGGGATCAGTATTATTTACTTCAAGTATTTATTACTTATTATATAAACAATTGAGATCAGTGTGTTGTAATGAATATCAAAAAAGATACATTTTCACCTTTATTCACTCAGTTTCTAAAAATAAAACTAAATGATGTCTACGTATTTGGCCACTTTTTCAGAGTTTTTCTTCAACATTTCATTTTATAATGACGTCGTTAGTAGAAAACGCATATTTTTCTAATTCTATATCTACATAAGTATATATATATATATATATATATATATATATATATATATATATATATATATATATATATATACACACACACACATATTTCAATGTCATGATCTGGTAGATCATAAAAATAATTAATTATTGCCTAATAATGAATTATTACTTAAATAAAAAAAACTAACATGCTTCACACATTTCATGGAATATGATTTTAAAAAACCATGTAGTAGAAATAATTAGGATCTCCTATAAGATCCGACATGGTAATAGAATTTTCTGTTTATTATGTTAACAAATGGTTAAACATGTTGTACACGAAATGAATTAACTTAGTATTTATATATATATATATATATATATATATATATATATATATATACTATAATTTTGTTTTTAAGGTTTTACTAATGACGTTACGTTGAATAGTTTTCCCAAATTTAAATATATTTGTATAAGTGACACAAAGGCCAGTTCAAGGCCAAGCAACCAGTTGTCTGCTCCAGTTTCGTCGTAGTTCCTTCATTAGATTACGTCACCATCGCTGAACGGTTAATTGAAGAACCGAAATTAAATTAAGTAAATTCATTTTGTAGCTTTTTTGGTGACCGTCTTCTAACATTTGTCAATTTCACTTAGGACTAGAAAATCAACGTAAGGCTTTTAAAATTCACAAGTAAGAGCGCTTAAAAAATGTTTTCTTAGTTTATTGTAATTCAAATACGTACTGGGAGTTACTATCAAAAAATTTGGGAATATTATTAGTATAGACGTTCCGCTCGTTCACAATTAACTAAATTTCTTACATAATTGTTTTGACTAAAAAGGTATGAAATACTGTCTTACAAAATACATTTTTTGTTCTTTTTATTCCCTTCGTTTTTTTCTTAAAGATTATATTTTCATGGTTAATTATAGAAAGAAACTGTTGACCTTCGCTGCTCGTAGTATAATTCGAAAATTTGCTTAAATTTGAGTATTTTATTCTTTATATACCCCGCGTATAAATGCTTTATCGTGGACTAGGGCGCCAGCCTCGAGTTTTAACGACACAGGTAATTAAAACTCAGGTAATTTCTTTTTGATCAACATTTAATATATCTCGTTCAACGTTTAATATAGCTTAATCAACTTTTAATATAACTTAATCAACTTTTAATATAGCTCTTTGGAAAAAAGAGATCTAGTTCTAACAAATTAACAACCAATTTTAAAATTAAAAATTCTGCTATTTTAAATTTTTTTACTATTAAAGTTTTCTTCCGATTTTTACTTAAATAAACAATAAAATATGCGGGGTGCTCACTTGTAGTTTTTCAAACAATTTACTCTTCTAATATTATTTGAATATTGAAATTATTTTCAAAATCTATTTTTATCTATTCCAGGTACCATCCAGTTTTGAAGATTTATTTAATTTTTTTTGTCTGAATTTTTCGAGAATTATTCTGATTATATTATTCTGATTGCTGAATTATTCTGATTATATTTTAATCATTTATTCCTGTAAGAAGTAGGGAATGTTTCTTGGGTTCATCGTTGTCATTTGTTTCGGTTATAATTAAGAATTAATTACAGAGTAAATCACATTTTGAGATTTCGCTTAAGTTTTCCCACTTATTTGTTTGTGCATCTACGAATATCTTCGTAAATATTGTTTTTTGCTTTTGCATAAAACTCATTCAAATCAAAAGGAGACAAATTTACATTTACCTAGTTTGGACGTATTTTAATATACTTATATCAATACATATCTTAGTTTAATATACTATATTGGTTCCTGGAAATTTTGCCGCAAAAATGTTTTGCTGCTGATAAAGACACCCCTTGTGATATCCACTAGACATCGGAATGAGTTTTAATAACTAAACGGATGTTTCAGTGTGATTAAATTTGACCCTCCAATTACGTGTTTAAGGATTTCCTTCAGAGTTTCTTGTTAACTTTTACTTTTGGAGGATCTGTTGGACTGAGACATTCATCTCAGCCCAAAAATCATGTAGGGAGTATATCTATATAAAATGTTATTTTGCGGAGTCATGAAGGATGATGAAAGGAAAGTTTGAGATCTTTTTATTATCGATGGAGTGATAAAATACTTTCAGTATATCAGAGAATATTTCTACGTAACGCATGAAAGTTTCTAAAGCAACGATCTCAGGCGAACAATAGATTTTCGATATAAAGGATATATTGAAAACGCTTCTGGAGTTGAATGGTACGCAAATGAACGAAGAAAATTACTTCAGAAATTTATCTTTAGGTTTTGAATAAGCCTCGTGTTGTATTTTATACTTTCCACGGCTGTCGCGGATGTTTTTTTCAGACGGTTTGATGTACAAACTTGAAATTTGGCATAGTAATAAAACTTATTAACCCATAAACATCTCAATAGTTAACAAAATAGAAATTTAACATCTCAATAGTTAACAAAATAGAAATTTTAAATGGGAGTAAATAAATCTTTTTAATCTTCTGTGTCTCGGGATCCTAAAACTATATATTTTAGACTTATGCTATGTGAGATAGTTTCTCCGATAGTAATTTTTGAAAAGGCAATAAATACTCGGAAATTTTTTTTTTTTCATTTCATATATTGTACGAAATGAAGTTTGAAAAATTATATTTGTCAGAATTTTATGTAAGATAGCTTTAAAGATATTATTTAAAAAGTCCGTAAAAGATATGTTCTCTTCCGCCATATCCAAAATTGACGAAACCAAAATTATTAGAAATACGTTGCTGGACGAGAAACGTTACTACCTAGAAAAAAAATTTATATAAAGTGGAAAACTATAGCAAGTCTGAATTTCATAGTTTTTGAGGTATTCGCGTTATTTCATGTCTTTGAAACATATCGACACCCTGATGCTTTGCGTTGATCACACGCATATGGTCTTTAATACCGTGGCGCACAGCGTAGTCCCCTATTTGATTTCCAGTATCGAGCGGGGAATTTGCAATTAGGTACCTAAATGCTACAGACCAGTGACGGGCAGAGTGTTATTGGCTGGAGAGGCTAAGTACTGCGATCCCTAATAAGCATATCCAGCTTGGCGAATATGGGCATCACCCCCAATGATACACGCATTCAGCCTTTGTTCACCAGCGGATGGATACAGGCTGTAGATGATAAAAAACATGCTATGCAATGTGAAAAATGATATTTATAAATAGTTTAAAATAAATACTTTACGCCATGAATATGTCTAATTGTTAACGGAACCCTTATATTACGTAATCTACTCGTAGTTATTAGGTTTATTTTTTTATTAATTTTGTTGGCGTCTGCCATAACGTGAAGATTTTATTGCCATAAAATAATAAACGCCATACGCTGTAATTTTTCATTCATCTAATTGGATCTTTAATGCGCCCAATATGTAACTGATATGAAATTTGTAAATTGTGTATAAGTCTTCTCATATTGTCTGATTTAGAATATGTGTAATGTGTATCTTCATAGACTCACGTTTTCTTTTGTTTTCCGAGTAGGAATTTCATCAAATAATATTTTACGGAAACTTATTTCTTAAAAAAATTGTCTACATTCTTTTGCTGGTCATGTTTTTTTTATCAACGATTACTGTTCATTTGTCATTGAAAGCATCTTAATATTATCATCAATAATATTATAAAAAATAGTAGCACTTTCACAATTCGAAGCGCAATATTTTTTTATTACTTTTTATTATCTTACAGTGATTCCGCATCGGTTTGAATGAACCTTTTCTTATTATGTTCAGAAAAATGTTGCTTCAATGTAATTGGTAGAGTTATCGATTCAATAGTTTTTTTATGTATCGTCGAATGAATCGCATTGTTTGGTGAAAGTAAATAGTAAATTACTTATTAACGAATATGATACAGGTATCATTCACGATGGGAAAAACGATAAAATTTACTAGAGCCAAAGATAATTACAAGTTATGATAGTCAATTTAATTTGTCATTGTCTACAAAAATAAAGGCGATTCACATTTTGACTCGCGTCTACTCTTAGCTATAATTGTTGAGGTGTAACTTTTCAATGAATGTGCTGATTTGGATGTAGTATAATTAAGATAAGTGAAAGGCAGATACAAATGGCACTTTAGGTGTAAGATTATAGAATAAAAAAATCTTAACATTTGCGCCTATTTGGTTCTTTAAAGGTATCAGCTTCTTCTGTTTTTGTAGACGGAAATTGTCTATAGCTTTTACGTTTTGCTTAGTTTGCTTTATTAATTATTTTGTTACTTACAAATAATTTGAGATGGATTTTGATAAAAACTTTTACTGCAATACAATGAATGGAATTATTTTTCGTAATACACCATAAAAGCACATGGTGCATCTTAAACAAAGTATTGGTCGAAACTCGTTTAAATTTTTATATAAGCTTACTTTTATGTAAGCACAGAATTTGTACTTTTATTTTGTTTGTAATTATAGAATTTGTAATCATATTTTGTAAATAAACAATATTATTTGATTAGGGTTATTAAAATGAATTTTTCAGGAACATATGCGAATTAATATATTTTAAATCTTTCGAAACTTCAGTATTTATATTTTGGGTTCAAATTCGCATTTTGCGGCTAAATTCATTAAGTCATCACTTATAATTCTATCTCTTACATTTATGTTAATTCAAATAATATATTATCATTCATAATTCTATCTCTTACAGTTATATTAATTTACATAATTTGTTTTCATAATTTTATACTACTTGAAAATTTAGAATATTTTCTCGTTTTTCATCAGTCCCAACAAATGATTACAGACAAGTGACCGAGACTACAGTGAAGTGACTAAATAGATCAAGTCGAGTTGACTAAATCACGTTCGCTTTTCATTTTACACAAATATATTATAAATTGTATGGTATTCTAAATATTGAAAAAATAAATAAATTCTCTAAGAACGTAAATATTTCCAATCATTTTCTTAAGATAAATCATTTTATTTAAATTTTCCATTTCTTTCTCATCATAATCTAACTTCTTTGTTTTCGTTATTTTTTAATGTTTTATACTATGTATGATTATGAAATTTGATTATGTTGTTTTTGGTATTAATGGAAAATGTGCTACGTCCCTTATACCTTGGTTTATTCTCTAAAATTACATGTTTGACTGATAGAATAATATTTGGGAAGATATAGTAAGTGCGTTATTTAGCAAGATGCATTTAACCATTTATATAAAATATTTAAATAATAATTAAAATATATTTTGAATATTGAATATATTTGGCGTTAATTTTATAGAAATTCATTACTCACAATTAAATGAAACTACGTGATGTAGTATTATTTCTACTTTCTTTAAGTTCTTTACCACGATCTAAGTTTCGTTGTAGTACAACATCTTCAGGTGGGCTATTAGCAAAGATATCTTTGCTAATATCCCACCTGAAGATGTTGTAATACAACGGAACCTAGGTCGTGGTAAAGAAATTAAAGAAAGTAGAAATAATACTACATCACGTAGTTTCATTTAATTGTGTAAAATATATTTAAGAGTCCCATTTAAATATTTTATACTAACACAAAGTTGTCGCCTAAAATATAGATATCGCGAAGTTCTCAAGAGTAGCGATTATATTAAACGCTAACTTTGCTTCAGGAACTTAATGCAAATGGGAAATGATTATTATATCCTTTCTGTACCTCTCAAATATGTTCGTATATTAAATTAGTTACATGATATGGACGCTGCGTACCAAACTTTGAACACAATGTATTACTTTTAGTCGTATTATGTATTTAAGTAAGCTTTTAATATAAATTATTATAAATTGTCTATTATTATAAATTGTCCTTAAAATGTGATTTTTTATATGGGAATCGTATGATTATGCAGTTACTAAATGACTTAAAAAAATTAGCAAGTTCTTAATTTGCCTCAGACGTTTTGTTCTAAGTGGAAATATTGTGTAGATTCAAATTTCTATCTTCTGTTTTTTATTCTTGTGGTTGGTTATCTTTAGTATCGCAAGTAAGGAGGTCATCATAACTTGTATTCTCGTCTTTAATGCTTTATGCTTACGTGTAGCTATATGATATGAATACATCTTAAGTGTGTACAACTCTAATATATATATATATATATATATATATATATATATATATATATATATATATATACATACATACATATATATGTAGATGTATTATTGACAAAGATATCGATGAAAGTGTTTCATTAAACATCAAATAACTCTGAACGTTATTATAAAACGGAATCGCATCGTTATTATAAAAATATAACATGTATGGGGTAATAATAGGGTTTAGCGCAACACTTATTTTTATAAATTATTTTAAAATTAATTAATTACAATTGCGTCTGAAAACCATGTTGTATAAAAATGCAAAATGTTGAATGCGTCACTTTAATAGTAAGTGCATTCGCAAAAGTCAGTGTTTTTAATTTGAAAATTCTGGTCAATGATTTTTTTCAGTTTTTAATTTCTGTTCATGGTGTTTAGGTTTAAAGTTATATTTTTTTGCATGAAATCATTTTGTTTGTTGTTGAATATGCACATGTTAAAGTGTGCCCCAACTTTATTATCTATAACAGAATACGGAATAACATAAAATAAATATCCATCGTCTCGCAAGTGAATTATCCTAAGGTTAAACAGCTGCTTTCTTCATCGATAAAACGTTTTTTAATAGACAGATCATTTTATCATCCATAACTATTTTGTGGTAATTGGTTTCTTTAACTCCAAATTCTATTTAATGAAACTAAATAAGTTTTAATTGTTTCAATCATAATATTATAATGTCATGAGTTTTTGAATTACTTGCAAAATTAAATCCGCTTTTCATAATCATATTGTCACTTTTTAATATCTAATAACTCTTGCAATTATAATTAATAAGAAGACTCATGTACATAAAGAAATCGTTTATATAATACAATATCGGGGCCAATTTAAAATAAGAGTCGGTGCCATTCATGTCGAATATAAGTACTAAATGGATCTGTAGTTTTAAATGAGTCAGTTTTATTTATTTAATATTTTCTAGAGTCACAGCTGTCGTTATATTAGCTATATAAAAGTGCTGAAGCCTAATACTTGATAAGTAAGCAAAATAAACTTTATTTATGTTTCTAGCCAATTATTTCCATTTTATTCCTTCAATAACATCCTAAACACAACACATGTACTATATTTCAAGGTTGCAGCTATATTGTATAAACTAACTACAGGTTTTGATTGTCTTTCAGTGAATAACTGAATGAAAAAGAATTGGAAAGTACTATAGATAAAAACTTCAAATTCAGAATATGTTATAATTACGTATTTGTTCCTCCATATGACAGATTAAACTTTCAGTGCTTATTGGAGCTGAGTTATGGGGATGATAATATAATTGCGAAGAGGTTTGAGTAAAAAAGTACAGTGTACAATATTGCGGCTCGGGACATGGTGATGCATTAGTGTGGTGCGCCCATATCACTAGAGGTTAGCGATTTTTTTTTATTGAAATTAACTATCATGTAAAATCTTTTTTTGTATGTGATTTGACCATAGTAGTATGTGGAAGTTCCTAGGGGTTAAATTAGCTATCCTATCAAGTGCTTTTAGTGAATGACCAAATCTGCCATTTAAAATAACTATATATATATATATATATATATATATATATGTTTATATATATATATATATATATATATATATATATATATATGTTTATATATATATATATATATATATATGTGTGTGTGTGTGTGTGTGTGTGTGTGTGTGTGCGCGCGTGTGTGTGTGGTGTTCGACCACTATGTTGTTGGCACTCGGCTGGTTCTGCTACCTATCGGAGGCATTTTTGAAAGCCTTACACAATTTTAAGGTGACAGAGTGATTTAAACATTTGCTAAAGAAGTTTCGCTTCAAAAATATTTTAAGAACAGACTACATACTACTTGATTTCTCCATATGAAGTATTTTCATAAACATAGGTCTAAAACTGTACAATCTATAAGGTTGTGTCAGACAGGGACGGATAAAGGAATGAATATGGCGAAACCGAAAGGGTTTCTTTCGTTTTTGACATTTGGCTACAGAAACCTAATAAATCGTTGTATTATGATAGTATAAATGCGAATTATTTTACTATTTTGTGTCCTTGCCGTTTTATATTTATTAAAGAAATAACATTTCTCAATAAATATGAATCTTTGTTCATATTTCATACAATTTCAATTAAACAATGTAAAATTACAGATTCAACTAAACTTTCTAATCTAGAATTCTAACTAATATTATACATGAGCAAGCATAGGGCAGATTAGTATTCGCAACGAAGATGAAACAATATCATTGTTCATACCTTTATGAATATTTCTTCCCTGTTTTTGCCGCCAAGTTATGGAATTCATTGGATCACAGCATCGGAAATAAAACGTTCATATACGCTTTCAAAAGTTGTCTGATGAAAATAACGCTTCTCCTTGCTTCACTCGTATTACTTCTTTTCATTCACATCCTGTTTTTCTTTATACCCCGTCCTTTTACTTTTTACTACCGACAAATTAAATTTAGGCCGTTTTCGTGAGTAACTTTATTGTATATATCGTTTTTTACTTTTATTAAATAAAATTGTTGTGATTGTATAGTAATTACAATCATTTGTAGTTCAATTCAAAACTCATTTTTAACTACGGTCGACTGGAAAAGACTGCTCTTTTAGCAAATTAATGGAACATTACATCAATGGAACATTACATCTGAAAAGAAAAAACGGAACCTTTATAAGATCTCTCACGTGTTTATTCATCTGTCTATCATAGGTATTTTTGTTAGTGCGCGCACGGTAGCCGCAGATACTCGAAATTAGACAATAAATAAAACATGTTAACTCGCACTTATCTCAATGGCTAACTCTCAAATATATTCATATAGCAATTTAGGAGGAGGGTGAATTAAACACGTGAATTTTTTTAAAATTTCATATATGTTATGGGGTAAGTTTGAAACACCTAGTTATAACCGAAGCTAATTCAAAAGCTGCAAGGAAACTATAGCAATGATTCCAATGTCAACATCTTTTAAAATATGCATCATGTTTTCAAGCCTGTGAAAACATATACTTACGTTATAAAAAATATACTTACGTTATAAAATATATACTTACGTTATAAAATATATACTTACGTTATATAAAATATACTTACGTTATAAAAATATACTTACGTTATAAAAAATATACTTACGTTATAAAAAATATACTTACGTTACGATATGCCTAAATGTGTACGAATACATTTTAATATAGAAATCGTTTTTAGTTTTAATTTAATTAATAAAATTGCTTGCTTTCCTTATCTATAGTTAAGTGGAAGTGATTGTTTTTTTTAGCAAATGTCTTATTCATTATTTTTTATCTATTTCATTTTTTATACATCATAAATGACACATCAATAAGATTATTGTCTTTAATATTGTATTTAAGGTGAAATAAATAAATAACCAACATTTGTTACTGTATAAACTATAACCAATTCGGTGCCATATCGAATAATGAACTATGCACTGTTTAGAATCTCCGCCGCAGTCAATTTATTATAAGTTTCCGTTTTCCGTCGGCCATAAACATGAAGCGTACATTGTAGGTAAACAGCTCCGCTCCCACACGACGTTTACGTAAAACCGAGCCCTCGATTATAATTCAAAGTGTCTACCTGCCGTCGCTTGCCCGTACTGACGTTCCATATTAATGTTGCCATGACAATATCCGTCCGACGCCGCTCCTTATTAAACTTTATGTTCCTGTGTACTTGACGACCCTTTCGTAGGTGGGTGCTCGAACTTGTGACGCATATGTTGCCTCTAATGTGTGTGTACATATTGTAGTCGCAAACAATGTTGTGCTTAGAACTTAGACCGTGCGCGCACTAGGTCGTGTCGCCGTGTTGGTTGTGAATGTAATATAAGTTTCTTTTTGAACTGAAATTCTTAGGCGGCAATTTGATAATCGATAAGTGGACGAGAACTGAGAGTAAAATTTTAAAGTCACGTCACGTTTAGGTACATTTTGTTACATGAGAGAGAGAAAGCAATGAGGTAGAGATAAAGAGAAATAGAGCTATATATTCCGACGCCATGGAAGTAGAGCAAAAGAGAGTGACGTATACACAACGATACAAAGCAATTAAGCGATAAGATAGTGTCGCACATGCGCGCGTTGTGGATGTACGTTTCAGTCTCTACATATGAACAGCTGAGGTATCACGCATACGTTGCGTTATTTACGTTATATGTGTCAAAAGAAGACTATCAATATTTTGTTGATTCATTTATGTATTTATGTTTGATTTATAATTCATTCTGCATGTACTTCATCCACTACAAGAGTAACAATATATTAGGTATTCATTGTATTTAATTTATTTATAAATCTAAAATGAACCCACACATATAGTCGTAAATATAATTTACAACGCGGGCGGCATTTAAAAGTGTACTGGTACTTATATTGTAGCTATTTTTTTAATTAACAATAGGTTATGTAAATTTATATGACAATTGGATCTTTACATAGATTTATAATGACATTTTATTAATTTTTCTAAATGTATTACATTAAAATCTTCTTATCCGAATTTAGTACAACCTATGGATTTACACTTTGTATGTTTTTTCACTGTCAGTGCCGTTTTAACACTTTATACCTACTTTTGTGAAGGCCTAGATCATAATAGTAGTCTCACTTCTGTCACGTGTAGAGATTTTTTTTTAATTAGTATTTTTTTTATTCGTACCCACGTCTTTTATAAAGCTCGTCGGACATAATAGCGGAATCTTGGAATTTACTTTTAAAATACGGTTTCAAGAGTATAACTGTTAGAATTTTGGTTAATTCTTTTCTTATTATAGAATAATATTATTGTATCTATATTATTTAAAATTCGTGTGTCGAAATTTGAATATAATTATTTCATCGAGTTTTCAAAAGTACCCTTTGAAAATACACAGTATTTGAGATTTGACACCATAATGAAAAAAGTAAAATAATTATCAAGGAATCATGGCGAAATCTAAGTAGTACTAAATATCGCCCTAATACAAATACAGTATATATTGACATTTAGTTGAAACGAAATTGGATAAACCGAGCTAATCTGTTTTTTGTGATAGTTACAGATTAGTGTGGGAGATAACTTGCAGTTTCACTTTAATCCGTTATATAAATACTGAGAACTAACATTTAGTTACTCTATTCGTTATATCTGGCCGCATTTGTTTTCGGTTTGATTTGCTACTTAGAGTAAGATACGATATTGATGTAATACGTATATACTGCCAAGATTTAAAAATATAATTTGGAACGATATTCCCAACAATTATTAGACTGATGTTAAATTCTACATGTGTGCCAGCTGATCTGCTATTATAAATTATTGATATTAATAATTTGATATTCATAATTCGTTGAGTGCTCTATGGTTGGTTACACAAATTTATTAAATCAAAAGCAGGTATAATGAAAAGAAATTTTGCTTTCATATTTTTTTCCCTAATTTATGTCATTTGGGACTCAACTAGTTTTATCATAAATATTAGTTGAAATGTTGCAGTAATATTAAAAATACTGGTATTTTTGCAACACGACTTAAACAAGACTTATATTCTTTCATACATAACAAAAAGATAACAAACTAGACACTTGATATTATATAAATATACAAATAAAGAAGGGGTACATTTACACATAAATTAGAAAATTACTAAAGGTTGGTGAATGTAGCGCGATATGTCGCTTTTGCGTAGTGCGTGCACGGACCTTAACATTAGAATACTAGTTCGATAATATCAGTACAAACATGTTATGCTTGTGTATTGATAATTTTTAAGCAAAATTTTTTTATCCCAGAAAAATGTGTTTATCCATGATGTAATAATAATAGTCTCGCTTTGTGATATTAGAATAGTTAATTTCCACTACCACTTCCATCTTTTTACCATTTCCACTTCCGGAATTTTTAATTTAGTTAAAAATAATATAAATTTATCGTTTATATCGATAAGAAAATGAAATGTTGATAACGAAAATAATTATTAGTAACGTTTGACTACTCTTATATAGACTTATTTGAATGGTAACTTAAAAAAATTCTAACAAACAGTAGAAGTGCTTATCAATTTATTTTTCCCTTTTCCCGCATCTTCGTCCATACCTTTTTGTAGGTGTACCTGTATCACGGTAATTTAATATATGTAGCTAATGCTTATTGAATCGATTTTCATATGTTTTTACGATTCACCATCTTTCTTAGAAACTTTATAGAGTGTGTTGCTCTACATACGTAACGTATTTATTAGTATAAATTCTAAATAATTCTTAAGGAATTGCAGACTCAGTTTCAGTAGCGCATAATTTGATAATATGTTACTTTATCTTTCTTAGAAGCTTAGGAAAAGCGTGATGCTATTATTTTTTTGAATTTATGTGATATTGTTTTTAAAAGAAAAATAATACACATTATAGACAATAAACCTAACAATTTATTAACAAATGCTGATATTGGTAGAAAACAACTAAAGTGTGAACATAAAAAACAGAAAAAGAAAAGAATAGCAGAAAAAAATAGTAAAATATTTATCAAATAACATATAAATCACGTCATCAAAGAGGTGAATTTAGAATGGAACACAAAATTAAATAGAATATATTATACGTAAAATATATTATATATAAATATAATTATTACGTTTAAAGGTCAAAAACAAAGTTATTTTATGTGAAATAATTAAAAAAACTCTTAATAAAACCAATCCAGTGCCTGCTTGAATCGCATGTAAAGGATACTGAAGCTCATTTTCCTCATTGACATATCTATTAGAGTGATAATTACATCTTAACATTTTTAGGATTCTGAACGTAGGGAAATTGGTAATTTTTTTTTAAGATTCCGTAGCAAAACAAAGAACTCCTATATTTTCAACATGTTTATACGTCTGTCCGTGATAACGTCACAGTTTCCATAAACATATTGAATATTGGAAGCAGATGATGAAAAGTAATTTTTTTTAATGTGGGGTACATTTAAATTGAAGCTTTTTTCGCACATCCCATAGAACGGAGTATTATAGAAAAATTCTTTTATAATGACATTTAGGTTTCATTTGCTATTTTTTATTTTTAAGCTGCGTTTTTTTAAATTCATTTTAAATGTTTGTTAATTTTATTTTAAATATTTCAATCCTATATTAGTTGAAACTCTTTCTGATGAAAATGTATAAGTTGGTATGAAGCCGCTATCTAAGAATAAATAGCTTTAAATTTACTTGTATTTAATTCGAATTATTTCGCCTACGAAGTTCCATTTTCAGCTCAACAATTACGAAAATACGAGGGCGGAGATGGTAAACAAGCTTTTTATAGCTTTTATAAGCTATTAACGAAAAAGGTGACCCTTAAAATTACATTGCTTGTCACTTTAAATCTACTCGTATATTTACATTCAAGGCACATTTTCTTACAAAATACCATTACGTAAGCTTGAATACTAAGAGCTTTTAATGAGTGGGGCCGAGAGACCAAGGGTTTTTAAGTAACATAATCTTAACGAAAATATACTGTCCTTGTATATATAAATGCTTCTCATTCATGATATAGTGAACATTGACGTCATCTTCACTTTTTGACTAATAACTCCCTTTTCTGTTTTTATTAATTTCTACAAGGGCATATTAGGTTTTTATTCTTTGCAACTAATTAGATGAATTAATCTTAGGAATTTATATTTTTGATTGTGAAAAAGAACCTTTTCTATGACTCGTTTTAATATACGAGTCATACACGATAAGACATAACGTTGTAGTTTTTTTACAAAAACTAAAAAAAGGAAGACTTGTGGAATCATCGTTGTGTCTATTTGTTTCTTTTTTTTGGTACGATCCATTTTCGTAGAGATCATGCGATATATAGAGCTGCATTTTGAAAATATACTTACTAAAAAAACAAAAAAAACTTATATGTGAAGTGCAAACATGTTCATTCATAATCTTAAAACTATGATAATTGTGGGGAAGGGTCAAATAAGTAATTTTTTTTGGTATTAATGAAAGCTGATAAACTTAAAAACTTTAACATTTTGAATATATTTTTATTTATAAACTGTAAATTGCAAATTTTCAAAAAATTAGCATAAATCGATTTATTACATCAGCATTTCTTGAGGCAGTAGCAAAAGCAAAGTTGATAAATCGAAGTTCGCAATTGAAGCTCCATTAAATAAAATTTTCAGCACTGTATATGTTTAGTTAATTAAAAATATTGTGTGTTAATTAAATACATAATACCTGACCGCGTTTTTCTTCTGCCTTCTTCGTCAGTTTCCAAATCGATTAATCGATTCGTTTTTCGCTCATTTCATTAAGTGTACTTTAAAATGTTTTCTATTAATTCTTTCAGGTCATTGTAGCATTTAGTTTCATTGCGATGATAGAAGTATAAAAAAATGAAAAGAAATGTATAAAATCCCCATATGAATCAACCTACTTCCTGGTCTCGGGGAGAATATGATAAAAATAAAAAAATATATGTCTTTATTTGTTTTATTCAGATTTTACAATGGATATTCCGTGTATTTTTTTTAAAAATTTAGACGGAATTTAAATTTGATGTTATCAAAAAATATTATTGTCACTTTTTAGTGTTCCGCACCTCAAGAGAAAAAAACGGAAACCTTAGAAAATCACTCATGTGATTATCCATCCGTTGGTCACAACCGTCTTTATCAAAAACCGCTTGACGTAGAGATTTGAAATAGTAATAAAATATATTAATACGTTCATATCTCAATAGCTAACACTTGAAAATATTTGTGTGGACATTTTAGGAGGTGCTCCTTATTAAGTACTCTAAATTTTGTTTTCATATCCATTTATAGTTTAGAAGGATATACTTTTACAAGGGTGACAATAATATTTTTTCATAATTTTTAAAATTATATTTTCAGAGGTAGACTGAAAAATATACAAGACAAAGGAAGCCCCTCCCCCTTATTTCCGACACTAATCAACCTAAAATTATGAAAAAAGTATGGGTTTTCAGAAACTCATGCAAATGTGGCAGGAAAACTGTCACAATTGTTAAAATACGCTACCATGCTTTTACGCTTATAGAAGATATAGTATTCGATTTTCTTAGAAATCAAGCGATGTGGAAACTTGAAATTTGGGATAGATACACTTTATTAACTTACACATCTCGCACTAGCTAAGTTTTAAAAAATATTTAAACATAAATTAAAGAGAGGTTAAAAATTATTTAAAATTATTTTTAAAATTTTATATGGCATGTGGGCTATTATTTCAAAGGACTCGTTATGAGAAATGCAAAAAAATTTTTTCGTAATTTTTAATTGCATATTTAAAGATATATTCCAAAAAATATGCGGAAATATTATTACATGTTATAATTTTTAAAATATGCACAATATTTTACGCCTATGAAAGATGTAGCAATATAATTTTCGAAAAATTAATATTTGTAAATAGTTTAATAGAAATACTATGTCAAATCCAATATTTATGACATAGTATTATATATACTATGTCCAATTCAATGTTTATAATCCAATGTTTATAAATGCTTAAGGGTGTGTGGAATTTCTGTAGTGCGATTTCTACTTGTGTTTAAGAGGGGTCTCCTTTATAATATTTACCTATTTAAAATACTCATACATAAAGCCTCATTCTAAAAACCCTAGTTAAAGTAAAAAAGTATAAAAAATCTAAAACAAAAAAGTATAAAAAAGTCTTAAATTATTAAATAAAAATGTCGATTTAAATGATTCTTTGGTTCGATGGCACATCATATATCTAATTATTACACAGGAAAATTACAACTTCATTCTCGCATGGGAGTTTATTTCGCTTAAGTGGAGTATGCGTGATTATTTCAGGACTCAGCTTTTATATTCGCATTTGCAGTGAATGACAGTGTTATGAGCCATACGTAGTATCGAAATTTTTGTTTTATTCCACTGATTTCTTCAGAGATGATTACAGATTTAATTGGGTGGATCAAGATTAGTTAGTATTCTGTTCATTCAAAGTATTATGTTTTTTATATATAACTCGTTAGTGTTTCACAATTAAATGAAACTACGTGATGTAGTATTATTTCTACTTTCTTTAAGTTCTTTACCACGACCTAGGTTTCGTTGTATTACAACAATCTTTGCTAATAGCCCACCTGAAGATATTGTAATACAACGAAACCTAGGTCGTGATAAGAAAGTAGAAATAATACTACATCACGTAGTTTCATTTAATTGTGAATAATGAATTTCTACAAAATTAACGCCAAATATATTCGATATTCTCTATACTTGGTCAAACGATAAATCCTTTCTTATCCACATAATACCCACTAATCAATAGTAATTATTACTAGTCTTCACGTAACTTTTCCACTCCCCTAAGCTATTTTGTTTCCCATGGCGGCCACGTGAAAAATATTAGCATTCTGTTATCGCCGAATAAGAATACTCCTCTATTTACCCGTCGCATGCGGGCCACATGGAAACCTTCGATTTGTTTATGTTTTCACAACGCGTTGAATGTTTAAGTTGCGAATGCGCAAGACGTAAATAGTGATGACCTTTGCGTCAGTAGCCCAGTTTTGGTACTTCGATTAAAAAAAGTACAAAAAAACCTGTAAGCACTAGTAACTATTAATACGAGGGTTCTATATATACTTCGGAGCATATAAAAATTGAAACATTTTAGGATTTATAAAAATATAATTTAACCGTGTTAATATATTGCCGAAAATGTTTTTCAAAGACGTAAAAATATTTTGAATTTTGCTGAAACTGAGATCTAGGTTCATTGTTATAGTTGTCTAGTGAATTAATATTGTACAGGTGAACGGTAGAATAAACGAGGTATGTAACATCTGTCAAGGATTATCGCAGAATAAACCTTATTTATTCTGCGGTAACTCATCTGTTATCTCTCTTGAGCTATCTTAGTTAAAATTATAAATATAGCAATCGTGAAAAAATAACAAAATTGGAATCTTGTAACTCACTCTTTTAAATGATACTCCACACGACCGAATTAAGACTCTCTTTATACTAAGCTAGCCCCGTCCAAAATTTTCAGACAATTTTTAATGTTCTTACTACAGCTATATATGTGGATCAATATGCGTCAGTACTTTGTAATATTTCTATTTTTACGTGAGAAATTAGACACATTTTTATTATACTATTTTTCACGTAGAAAACTAAATAAAAATGTAATGAACTATAAGTGTAATTCGTGTGTTACGAGTCCTTAAAAGGATGTCATAAAATTTCATTATTTTTCACTTTTTTCAGTCATGAAATAAAAAGATCTACGTTTTAGAAAATTAATCAAAGATATTTAATAAAACAAATATAAGAGTTAACGTAAATTTGAAACATATATTCCGTCTAATTACCTGCCGCAGACTTTAAATGAAATGAGCTGAGTAACATCAAATTAATTGTTAATAACGTCAAGTGTGTATTTAATTACCTAATTTTTTCTTTATTTAAACTTTAATCCATATACAATGTTATAAACCGATTAAAAACTTTTGATTGTAAGAAAGTTGTGACAGTCCACGAGCCTGATGGAGTAGTTTCAGTTAGCGACAATAGAAATGATGAAAACAATAACACGATATACGGGGAAGTAACTACGAAAATACGGATAATAAAGAAAATGAAATATTATGTAAAGGCAAGTTGAAATTGGGAAGAGGCGTAAGTGAGATTACTGGAATCGTGACCAAGATACTAAAATTTTACTCGAACACGGAAATATATCAATGCTAGCTTCTATTTTCTAAATTATCTCCATTTCGGGTCACTGTAAAGCTACAGATCCTTAAAATCTGCCTTAATAGAGTGTAGACCTTTTCGGAAAAGGATCGTTGTAATATCTCTAGCAATAACGATTGGAATGTATGCATGTGAGTGTGAACATTGATACAATATTATAAATGCACGCATTAACAATACACGTATTATGTTCGAATTCAGTTTATTTTTCTACAGTACGAATCACTGTAAAGCTATAGATCCTTAAAATCTGTCCTATCGTTAGTCCTAGAGATATTTCAACGGTCCTTTTCGGAAAAGGATCGTTGTAATATCTTTAGGACTAACGATAGGAATGTATGCATGCGTGTGTGAACATTGATACAATATTATAAATGCACGCATTAACAATACACGTATTATGTTCGAATTCAGTTTATTTTTCTATAGCACGAATTACTGTAAAGCTATAGATCCTTAAAATCTGCCTTACTAAAGTGTGTACCTTTTTGGAAAAGGATCGTTGTAATATCTCTAGGACTAACGATATGAATGTATAATATCTCTAGGACTAACGATATGAATGCATGCACACTCCCATGCGAGTGTGCATGGCGCTTGTGAACATTGATACAATATTATAAATGCACGCACTAATAATACACGTATTATGTTCGAATTCAGTTTATTTTTCTAGAGTACGAATCGCTGTAAAGCTATAAATCTTTAAAATCTGCCTTAATAGAGTGTGACCTTTTCGGAAAAGGATCGTTCTAATATTTTTAGGCATAACAATATGACTCTATGCATAAGAGTGTGCGTGGCGCTCGTGAACATTGATACAATATTATAAATGCACTCACTAACAATACACGTATTATATTGAAATTCAGTTTATTTTATACATTACAGGAACATTCGTAAGGTTATGAGTAAACATAACAAATCTAAAAATAAGATAAGGGACATTAGGTCGATTATTTTAAAACCTATGTTCTAATAAAAAAATATATGGATATTGCCGGCGTGAACCACGAATAACTAATAAAAATAACTAAAATTTAACTAAAAAGGCTACATTAATCAATTGTCACACGTTATAATTTAATAAGAGTATATTTTACATATATTGTACATATATTTTTTTTTAAATCTGTCAAGTACGAGTAAAACTCGCAATACTAGGGATCCTTATACATTTAGGCATTAACATTTAAGATTACATAGGCAAGTAATATTTAAGGTACATAGTACTTCTATTAAATATTAATTTTTCATGTCGAAGTGCATATTTAAACAATATTATTTCTCACCATACAAATACATAATTATAGTGCCTAGTTTCGAAATAGAAAGTTATTTTTGCAGTCAATTTAAGTTATTTTTGAAATAGAAAGTTATTTTTGCAGTCAATTTAAGTTATTTGTATTTTACAGATTGAACTATAAGTCATAAGTTGGTCGACGTTTACTCGTAAACTAGTGGAAACTATTGAATATATTTGGAGTTAATTTTGTATAAATTCATTATTCACAATTAAATGAAACTACGTAATGTAGTATTATTTCTACTTTGTTTAAGTTCTTTCTTTAAGTAGAAATAATACTACATCACGTAGTTTCATTTAATTATGAGTAGTGGAGACTACTCAGCTGTAATAATTTTCCTTTTAATTTATTTTTAAATTATATGTACTATTATTGTTATTACTTTTCAGATTTTCAAAAACAGTAAGGTGTGAGGATACGTAACTTTAACAAAAATGACAAAAAATTCACCCCCTCTTTGCATGTAAGCGAGATAAAATAAGATTTTTTTAAAACATTTTATTTTGTAGGCGTTGCAAACATGTATAACTATGTCAAATATCAGCTTTGTAGCACTAATATTATGCGAATAAAACGTCTGTGACACCTAGATAGACGGACATAGTGAAATTATAAAAGTTCCTAGTTTCCTACGTAACTCTAGAAATGGTATTACTGTGCACGTAGTAGCTCTTAAAGCAACGTATTGTAAAAAGTAAACAGTAAACTGGCAATAAAACACAATTTATGTTGGATAATCTCCGTCTTCCAATTAATAAGAAATTGTTTTATACTTCCAAATCAATTTACGTGAGATCAAACACAGGCCTCCTTGCTGTAGGTATTATCAAAGGTTTTAAATCTTAAAAAAGTCAATTTACAAAGACAAAATAAGTAATAATTGAGAGGAAACGAAATATTTGGAAGATAATTCGCTTGCGTGTTGAGAGAAAAACAATTTATTTATCTCATAGTTTGTCCTCTTATATGATTGAAGGTCAGTTAAAGATATTCGTTTCAGTAATTGAACCGGAAAATATGGACAATGTTAACTATATCAAGTAATATAGTCAAGCAAATATCAAGGAAGTTCGAATTTAAAAAGAGGACAGGGCAGAAAATATTTATTATACAAAAAGTAGGTATTTATGTCAGCGCCAGTTCTGAAGACTTTAAAATATTTCCCTAAAATATAAAACAATATTTTTTCCGATTATTTTAAAAGTGCCATAATATGTTTGTTAAATGGAAAAATATTATTAGCGAGCTCTACGCATACTTTTATTAAACTTGAAATAAATAAAGTTACAAATTTTAGACTATATATTTGCCGCTTATTTTCCACCATGACAAAATCATTCAAATAAGAAAGCGTATTGAATTTATTGCAAATAAATTTTCTTTTATTAAACGCAGAGAATGAACGGATTGGAAACCGCACCATAAAAAGGAAAACCACAACACATAAAATCAGCATACGCCCAACGATTATATATGGAACATAGTTTTGATTTCCAAAATACAGATATCGACGTAGATTTTTTTCGAAACGTAATATTTGCTAGTTCAAAAATTAGAATAAAATACAAGAGAAAATTAAAATCAAAATACGCTGCTTATGATACCAATGAAATGCTCTGGACCACTAGCATCTAAGGAAATCTTAGGTGAATCTACATATCTAGGGATGGTATACCTAAGTACATAGTCATAAAATGCCAATATATTTTTATAACTTTAAAGTCACTGGCTTGTACCAACCTGTCACCTAACTAAGGCACATAAGTAAAACAGAAGTGTAACTTGCTGTATCACATATCCGTGTTCGTTTTCAACCAATGTTTCAAGAACCAACTCGAATTCTACTAAAGCACACGACTCGACTTGATGCAAAATAACATTATTAACCCTAGTACCAATGACAGTAGTATTTTAATTATGTTATCAGGAACACTTGAGAACGTAAACTAATGAAGGTTATTTTTATAAAAAGTGGGTACTAAAGGAATTAATTTATTGTTTTGTAAATTAGTTTTATTGCTTTATATCAATTGAATATTTAGAAATAAGGTAGGCAGGTGAGCTTTATAGCTTTACTAGATGTGACATAAATAATCTAAAACGCTTGTTAACTGATATCATGGAAAAATATAACTTTGTTGAGTTATAACTTTTTAGTAATATAACTCTTGGCAATAAAAATAAATACAACATTTATATCCAAACTTTGTCATTAACCTGTATAGTAATGTAACTTAAAAACGAGTTATTCCCACCCACACGAGAAGTAAAATTTTGACTAGAGGTTTGAAATAGCTCTTTTACATGTCAATATTATGTTAATTTTTCAGGACTTTTGTTTTTTGTTTCGGTTCGAAAAAAGTTTTTCAAAAATAAAACATTGGAGACAATTTTTCGATAACCTTCTACGGACTATTTAAGCCCTTTTTAAATACGAAATTTAAATCAGTAGTTCTAATCGTTTATAAGTTCATGAGAGGAAGGCCAATGGTTGATCAATATTAATTTTGTCAAGTTTTGACGTGTTTAATTACGTAATCCTGCTAATTATTGCGGCCTTCATGAAGTTGACAAGCAATTAACTGGCCGATATCACAATTTATTGAAATTATAGATTACGCCAAGTTAATTTAAGTTAGTTATCCTTTTGGCATTTGCCGTCATTTCAATTGTTATAGATGGGAAATAATTGAAAACCTTCAAACACATACATTTACATATTTATAAAATCTATTCTGTAGCTTCGTTTTTGTTAGTTAATCTTAATTCAATTAATATTATTCCTAAATAGCGTCAACTTTTAGTTTTGGTATCGTAATAACTCATAATTTACCCCAATCAAACTATCAGAAAAAATAGATTTGTAATGAATGGCTAGGTTAAGTCGATTTTTTAATATTATTAAAACGGCGAAGTTTTAAATAATTTGACAAATTGGCGTGTTCTGAGAATCTATGCTAAATCTGATATTTTACGAAAGTTTAGAACTAAATATCTTACGAATCGTCAATGCTGCGAAAAAAAAATATTAAAACCTATTTTTTGCGTTAAATATTCTTTTATAACGGAATTTTCGCTAAATTTACTGTTTTATAACACTATTATTATGGATCAGCCACATTACATAGGGCAAATATATTATGGAAGCCGTTTGTCACATTTCTTAATCCTGATTTATTTAATACTAGCTGCGCATGCGACTTCGTTCGCGTGTAATTAAAAAAAATTGTTTTGTCTTTCTCTCTTATCTTGATCCTGGGTATAAACTATTACCACACCAAATTTCATCAAAATCTGTCTAGTAAATTTTGCGCGATACGCCTACAAATTAACATACAAATAGATAGATAAAAATTCTAAAAATAGGTGTTTTGACTCCTATTACTATTCCATACGCTACATAAATTACTCTTTTTAAAATATTTTCCATCTACAAAATTCATTCTGTTACAGTTTTATTACATATGTAAATATATATATATATATATATATATATATATATATATATATATAAATATATATATATATATATATATATATATATATATATATATATATATATATACAAGGGCGGATACAGAATTTGTTTGGGGGGGGGGCACAACCAAGTTGGCAAAGAGTCAGTTGAAGTAAATTAGTAGGAAAAAACTCTTGTCGATCGCTCGCTCGCAGACACGTGTGCAACTCAAAACTGTAGACTACATACGTAGTAGCTATGGGTACTAGTACCGGTTTGATTTATTCTATAATTTCGCACAGGAAAACGCGCTTTTCATCGTTAAAAAAATATTTGTATGGAATTTTTACGTATATGGATTTGTAACTTGCGAGAACTAAACAAAATAAATAGATTATTCTGGGACTTCTGGGGGGGGGGGGCACAGGGGCACGTGCCCCTACCCTAAATCCGCCTATGTATATATATATATATATACTGCTGTGTTTATGTGAGTTTATAACATATCCTGATTATCCTGCTAAATTCAAGCAATAATATGTTACAGTTTTAGTACCTATTTTTGAACCATATTTTTTATTTAATCGTCTCTTTAGTTTCTATCACTGAATCTGTTTTATATCCCTCTTCTTCAATTTAGATACTTTTTTCCTTCTTTTTTGATTGCTGCATATTCTTATATATTGTTGAGTATCATATTCTACAGTTTAAATGATAAAAATTAATGTATATGAACTTCTGTCATCATTTCCACTAGTAAAGCTTTCCAATGTCGCTCACTGACTAAAATATAATTTGACTTCTTCGGAATATACCTGGAATTTTTTATGACACGTACGTATTAAAAGTAAACACATCGTTCTGCCTTTTTTATAATTTAGTCATTGTCATCAGTCCTTCTGTTCGTCTCTCTGTTACAGCCTTACACCTTCAACAGTTTGGTAACTATGTGCATGAACTTTGCTTCATATAGAGTTCTCGGTTAATCGTATTCACTATCATTATTATAATTAGAGTATATTTTTTTTAATTATCTTGTTAAATGGTTTATTATTGCATAGATCCTTTTATATGAAATTGAAGTTAAATTTACCATTTTTAATTTTTTAGCCCCATTTGAGAAATATTAAACTTCATAACGGCGTGCAATTGCTGCTCTAATTTTTCAACCTGAGTTTGAAAAATTGAAGTTACTAGCATTTTGTTAGAATAGTGAAATGAAATTATTTATATTAATTGGTGTCAACAATTTCATAAACCTATTTTAATGTGAATTCCGATACGCACAGGGCTGGTTTTTCTTAAATAAACTTCCTTATTACGTTTTTTCCAATCGTATGTCATTTTCTTCCGAATTAGACTCCTTATTCAGGTAGTTTTTAATAACTAAATGAATAATGACGTAATATATCATATCTTAAGACTAAATTTGGCAGTAAATTGTCCGCAAGTAATCATAAGTTATTCTTAATTATATTCAACAATAATGTGAAGATCTCAGTATCGTACTTATTGGTCAATTAAGTATAATCACAGTTTCAAGCATATTGGAAGTCGATTTTTTATAATTGGATCATGATCCGCAAGTAATCGTAAGTATTCTTAACTCTATACTATAATTTAGAATTTCTAAATTATAAAATTAAATTGTCCGCAAGTAATCATAAGTTATTCTTAACTCTAATATATTCAACAATAATATGAAGATCTCAGTATTATAATTATTGCTCAATTAAGTATAATCACAGTTGCAAGCATATTGGAAGGGGATTTTTATTAATTGGGTCACGTTTTTGACATATTCCGTAATGATAAACCTTCCCATCCGGTTATAGTATAATTGTACAAGTGCTTATATTTGCTTGTTACCCTGTAGGTGTAAATAGCTACATAATCAAGTACCATAATCAAGTCATAATTATTTTAGAGTTTCGCATATGAAAAGACAAAAAGAAGCAAGCGACGTATGATTGACAGTCGCAATCGATTTTCTCCAAAACTGTTTGACATGGAAAGTTATTATATAAAGTATATGATATAGTAATAAATATTGACTCGCATATTTCGCAATATTAAGAATCAAAAAAAATATTTAAGGAGTTTGTCGAAAACCTCTTTGATATAAAAAAGTGTTTTTTATCACTCGTATCCTAATTAAAAGGATGAGTCATAAGGATTTCAAAATTGTTTTTTATTTCATAATTTTATATAAGAGATATTATTGAAAATATCCGCAAGAACATGTTTCTCCGTTTCTGAAAAAAATTAAAATTATAATATATATATATATATATATATATATATATATATATATATTGTTCCTTTTTTCGATTTACGAAAATTTTACAGGGAAAATTAGAAATATGATTCTAGATCTCACAGTTATTGAGAAATTGACGATAATTTTACGTCAACGAAATATTACCTAGGATAATCAAAATAAATATTAAGATTTGTAAGTATTTTCATGAAACTACTTAGGATACTCTGATATACATAAACCTTCCGATTCCTCTATAGCAAAACCCTCGTTGTACGAGTCTCTTTAGTACTTATTTTTTAAATTTTCTATTTAAAAATAAATAAATATCTTTATTTACATTTTAGAGAAATTTAATATGAGGAGTGTCCGGTAATCAGCAAGGGTGCGGTGTAATTATTTATTACGATTATCTACATCAAGCTTTTTAAACAGTATGTAGTCCTTTTCTACCTATTGTCACTTTTTACCACATCCATTCCCATAAAAATTTTTGAAAATGAATTATATAAATTTAGTTTAGTACTATATTTTCCAATATTAAATATATTTGACGTTAATTTTGTAGAAATGCATTATTCACAATTAAATGAAACTACGTGATGTAGTATTATTTTTATTTTATTTAAATTCTTTACCACGACTTAGATTTCGTTGTAATACAACATCTTCAGGTGGGCTATTAGCAAAGATTAATTGTGACTATATTTTCAATTAGAAACTACAGAAAGAGGGAAAAAATATAATTTCGGATCGAGTAACTGTATCACTGTAGTAGTACATTTCGGATCGAGTGACTGTATCACTGTATCACTGTAGTATCTAAAATAATAAATTAATTCATTAATTTATACATATAATATATTTGTTGATCGAACTATTGTGACACAACCGCGGGCGAGTGAAATTGTTGCCGTAGAAATCGTATGTTTTGTTTGTATACTTAATTATCAATTCAAATAAAGTAATTAAATTAATTCTATAATATATATTCTCTTCATTATAATACACAACATGTATTCAATATATTTAATTCAATTATTTAAAGCGTTTGTGTGGGGAAATATTTACGCAACAACGTATTGTGTCATCGACCGTTTAAATAGCATGTTAATAGGAAATTTATTCAATTTAGTCATAAAATGTTTGATACGTTTTAACTAATCATGCTTAGGCTTAACTGCTACTTTGAGTTTACAAATGGGGTATTCGATAAGTATAGATGAGGAAAAATGTTAATGAGAAATGATTTTAATTTAGTTAAGGCATTAGAGATGAATGATGCACTTTGCAAAGTTATTTATTCCTTATTTCGCAAAAGTAATTCGTCGCGAATGAATGTAACAGAAACTACTATTTTTTTAGATTTCTAAGATCTTGAGTTTATAAATGGGATATTCGATAAGTATAAATGAGGAAAAATGTTAATGAGAAACGATTTTAATGTGTATAAGGCATTCAAAATTAATGATGCACTTTGCAAAGTTATTTATTCCTTATTTCCCAAAAGTAATTCATCGCGAATGGATGCAACAGAAACTACCATTTTTTTAAATTTCTAAGATCTCAAGAGGGGTAATATTGAAATTGATCAAACGAGGAACTTAATGAAAAAAGGGGCAATTGTGGAGAAAAAGAAATAAAAGCAAAAAGAAATAACTGTGAGTATTGAATAATTACAATGATACATCATTTGTTCTAATTTATTAGGTGCTAAATAACCTAGAGTCTACTTATAAGTCAACAGAAGAAGAACAAGGAAAGATCTACGTAGTGCAGTGATAGATGCTGCGTGGCAACTCTGAGTTTTAAGATCCCACCAATCGATCTAGATGAGTCGAAAAAAGTTCTATTCGAAACATAGAAGAAAGAAAGAAGGCGTCTAAGAAGACGCTTCAAAGAGAAACCAAAAGAAATTAATCTCAATTAACAGTTCTGTAAAAAACGTATCAAGACTTGTTGAAGATAAAAACGTGACTGAAAAGGGGATAAATTTGAAGAATTGAAGAAATTATTTAGGAAAAAAATGGGATTTTGAACTTCTAGAGGACAAGACGACGAATGAGATTTTGGAAAGACGGACTGGTTATTTTAACGGAGTTTTGAGTGATAATAAGGCTGAAGACAGCTTTAAATAAAGTAGTACGGTAGACCGAATCCATCTTAGTAGCTCTTCTTTAGCGAAATTAAATAACGTCATCAAAAGCTTTGAAATAAGAAAGGCACCTGGTACTAATCAGATCACGGCCGAATGGTTCTTCTATAGACTATATATATTTCCATGTATAATGCATAAATTTATCAAGAGAATGTGGTATTAAAATCTGGGGTCAAAATTGAAATGTTTTAGAAGTATTTTAATGTCAAACTTTCTTTTGATAAGACATTATCAGATCCAGGTAAAGATACTTACAAAAATATTTTTTTCATACCTGTATCAAAATTAGGAGGGTATTAGCATGACTTTCACTCAGATAGATCAACTATCAACCATATATTGACCATTGGAAACAAATAGAAAAATTCTCTAAGCACAATATTCTGGTTTATCAATTTTACATCGCCTTCAAATTAGCATGCCTAAAAGAAAATAGCTTTTCCCTTAAAGAATACTGAGTCCACAAAAAGGTTACCAGACTCATTCATATCCCATCCATGACTTTGACTGACACCAGGTGTAGGATTAAAGTACGATAGTTATACTCATGTGAGTTCTCTATTTTACTGGGTATGAATCAAGGGAATATTTTGTTTATGCTTTTCAGTTTGGTTCTAGAAAGAGTTATGCATAAAATATGCATCGACCTTTGTTAGAATTACGCGATGTTTTGTTTTGATAACAAAAGAAAAATACACTTGGAGCATCTTATACACGCAATCTCTCCGATACTTAGCATATGCCGACGATGTTATTCTCTGCACGAAACAGCACAAGTCTGTAAGGTGTTTTCTTAGATTCAGGAATATGCATTGAACGTGGGACTTGCAATGTATCAAGATAAAACTATGTATATGGTTATAAACCGAGCTCCACAGAAAGATAAACCTTTTAGTCTTAAATTCCACAACTGTTGTTATGAGAGTGCATTCAGATACTTGGGTTAGGTGATTTGAATGATCTATTGGTTGAAATTAAGGGAACAGATTAAGCTTTGGTATGAAGAAAATTTTAAGCAGCAGAGTTTAATTCGTCGATGTCACAATCTCTACGTACTGCAGTGTAATAAGACCAGTGAATCAAGAACGCCAATTGGAATTTGAACGCCACGATAAAATCAATTTTGCGATCGACGAGTCAAGAACATATCTATTTTATGGATAGCCAATAATAAGAATCACAGATATGAAGATTCTTTGCTTTAAGTAGGTCGGTTAGTAAAAATGGATGAGACTGTGAAGAACTATAAACAAACTCCAGAAGTCAAGCAGTCTTTTAGTGGCCCATTACACAGATTGACTGACGATCTTGAGGCTGACCTGCATGTCTTGCAGGCTAGTAATAACTTATAACGGAAAATATACTTTGCTAATAACTATAAGTACTTGTATCATACACAGAGTTAGGTTCAGTGCGGAAATATGAAATTAATTGGTATACCATACAATTTAACAAAGAAGAAGAAAAAGGTTGAGTTTGTAAAGGTAATTATTTTTTTCGACAATGACCGACAACACAATAAACACAGAAAAACCGAGTATTACTGTTTACGCTCAACAATTACGTCAATTACGTACAATTTACGTCAAGTAACAAATTGTTTCGTCAAAAACACATTGTTTTCTTGTGAAGCCAGCCTTTTTCAAAAGTGTGTTGTAATTTTTATTCTAATGTTTCCCATTAGCGTATAGGTATTTTTTGTAGTTTTTGGATACTTGTAAATGTAATTTTAAAGATTTAAAAACATTTGAAATTCATGGCAAAATTATTTAAACAAATTTAAGTTTTGTGTTCGATTTTGTAAATTACGAGTATGTTGGGTTGTTAAATTCTATTTTGTACTTGTTTTCTTTGCATTTTAAAAGTATGTAGAAGTTGCGACAAAAACTTTGAAGGTTTATAATTAGTTGTAGCTGGAACTCGCACAATTATTCTCCATCTTCATCAAATCGTTTAAGGTCTTATAACGTATAACTCACAATTATCAACTTTCCGAAACGGTTTACGTACATGGCGAACTAACTGTAAATAATATGTCAAAGAATATCACTGAAAATCGTGATGAAATAAGTTATAACTACCTTGAAATTAGAGTAATTTTAAATAACAAATTCAAATATAGGAATTACGTATTTTTGAACACGAAACTTAAATTTTATATTTTTATTTAATTAAACTTTATATGGTAGTTTGAATATTCAGTTACATATAATTTACAATTAAAGTTTGGAAATAATCACGTCCTTTGATTAAGGAAAAGATTCGCTTTTGAACATTGACTAGCTTTTTTGTTATTCATGTTTTCTTATCAAAGTATGCATGAAGCTATACCGCAGCTCATTATACTATAATTAATAAATTGGAACAAAATAAGGTTAACTTATTTTGCAATATAACAATTATTGTTTATACATTATATTTCTCGATTAAAGTCGATTTAATTTAATTCAATAATTCGTATGGGTGAGTTTTATTTCAAATGCTTGAATTATTAAGTGTATTTCATTTATAGGTATATTTGACATTGACTGCCATAGAAATCTTTTACCGAATTGTAGTTGAAGATTTGAGTTCCTTTTAATCAGTTTAGGATATTGGATATTGAGAAAAACTTTTACGAAAGGAAAAATCGACCAAGGCTTTTAGCGAGAAAATACAGCATAAAAGTAACAGCATCGGTGCTTCTGATCATACCTACGTACACACCGATCAAATTCTTACGGGGTTCGTTTACTCCACTACAATGTCTAAATAAAATTTATATGTTATAATATATAGCACAAAAATGATGTAGTATTTAGAAAATTTATTTTATAGTTACGTGAACACCTAGCGTATCTGACATACGCTAGGCGTCAATATGTGGTAGGAAAATAATACAACCCGTAATATTTATAGTTATCAAGAAGCCAGATATTTTGTCATGCTTGAAAGAGTTTTAAAAAACTAAAGGTATTTATGGAAATACTAATAAAAGACAGAACGGTTACCTTACTTTTTTTTTCTGTCTGCTTTGTTTTTTTGTAAGGAAGACTTTCAATCAATCAAGTTTTGAAGAAATATATTATTACTTTTCTTAATATTCACATAGTTAGACAAAACCTTTTTTTTTTCTCAAAATAAACATATTAGGGCTCTGGGTTTATAATGTTTGGCCTTTTTTGTCGTGAACTTGTTTATATTGATGTTTACAGGCTATTATGGTACGGATACTATGAATTATTTTCCTACAAGGATAAAGAAGGCAATTTTCGCAAATATTGTAACTATAGGACCCCACTAAAGGTTAACGCCCAACCCAACGCCCACCAATTAAAATAACTCTTGACGGATATAATCAAACAATCAAAGGACGTAAATGTAAATAATCACAAAACAAAATTGTAAATATTAATAACACAATGTATGCGTGGTACCTTAGCTGTTCAAAAATAAATTAGTATTTAGCAATAAAGAAATGAATTTTCCAATGGGAAATTAACCTAATCTTAACTAGGTTTTTACTATTTCTTTATTATTTCCAAAATTGCACATCTTATTGATTAGACGCCGTTGGTCTCAATTAGAATTTATAAAAGGTTATTCAATTTTCCAATACACTGTGATTGAAAAATGGTTTAATTGAATTAAAGCAAACCTTGATTAAAATACTATAAACATTTCTATAATATTTTTCTATTTTTCTATTATGAATAATTGCTATTACCATTAGTTAACCAATTATTATTAAATCGATAAAATAGGATTTTCGTTATTTATATGTCTAGGACTATAATTCCTTCGATCAAACAATATTTATAATTCAACTTTAGGGGCCTTAAACAGGCAGATTAAAAAGCGAAAGAAGTTTCGTAGAACATAGAGTCTTAATATTTCTACTATAAAGGAAAATAAGTGACGGAAAATCATTTCCGGAAGAAATTCGTGATAATTTAATTGTTATTTTTAATGGTGTTGTGTGCTTTTCTTTGTAAAATGAATTTTTGGCTACTTATTTACACTATTATGCTAAATTATTAATTTCCAGTATTAAACCGAATACTATTGTGTCAAGTTTAATTTAGATAGAATAACTTTCAAGATGTCCCACGATGAACTTCAAGGTTAACTTGTATTTGATCGATGGAGCCATAAGTAGTAAAATCCTCCGAAATTCAAGTTAAGATTTCTAAGAATTGCGACAAAACAAAATAAATATTTTATGTAAAAAATTATGTCATACTTTAACATTATTTATTTATCATTAGGCAAAGTACACAAACATTAAATATGAAGAACGAGCGTTCCTTGCAAAATCTAAAGTAACTTATTTAAAGAGATTTAATGAGACATTAATTAAAGAAACTGAAATAAATGTTGTTAGTTGGACGAGGGAATGAATATTATATATATATATATATATATATATATATATAGATATATATATATATATAGATATATATATGTGTGTGTGTGTGTGTCTCCGTATAGGCTAACACTAAATCAAACATCTAACATGTCTGTTCAGACCTTACAAAATGGTAGACAACTTTGACAAGTTTAGATTTTACACGTGCCTCTCTGAAAGGACTTGATTAATTATATAATATTTGTCATTACGACATCTTGTTATGTTATTCTAAGAAGCACTTAATGACGTAACCTTGATTTTACTCAATTTGACAGTCGTAATTTTTTGCTAAAAGTAAGTGCTCTGAAGATGGCGCTCGAGACAATTTTGATATATTGTTCTAAATAATATATCATAGTATGTATCGCATCTACGATGAGTCATAGTATAGGGATTGATTAATAGTTTTAGCTAATAGTGAATAAAGTATGCTCTGTTGATGGGTTGTGACGTAAACGTGTTGGTACATTTATGGAATAATTAAAAAATAAGCGCTCGGCAGCATTTATTGCTTGCACCGTCTTCGACAATTGTATAGGTATGAGATGATAAGAAACGTTTTACACATGTATAATTGTGCAATAAGAATGGTATAACTGAGTTATTTTTGTATACAATATTGAATTGTATAACGTACGAAATGAAAAACAATAATTTTTTTAATGCAGTAGAATGGAATTGCAAAACAATTACACTTTTACCAAGCATAAAAGCCAAGGTCTGCTTTTGATTCATGCATACCCAAAAATGGAGCGTTCAATAAATATATATATATATATATATATATATATATATATATATATATATATATATTAATCAGCTTGTTTGTACCTTTTATTTATAAATAATGAAATATTATTTTAATATAATACGTACTTCAAGTTCGAATTAAACAGCTACGTTAATTATGATGGCTAGGATAATTTCTTAATACTGCTTGATGATAAGAAAGTAAACTAGTAGCTCTTTCATAAGAATTATTAAATTTTTATAAACTATGGTTACAAAAATTCTTCAAGAAATTCCAATTTCCTCCATCAATTTTATTTTCTGTTTTTTCAATTGAATCGCTATAAATGGTCTTCTATCTGCACTATCCTCTGAAAATAAACGATAATAAATATCCATTTATTAAATGAATAACTTATATTTTCATTATCGTCCTTTTCCTATTCTTTCAAGTTTGACAATTTAGATTATGTACCTAAAATTAGTTGAAAAGATGTCACAAAAGCCTTATAGAAATTACGTGTGTTAGCAGAAGCCCTAGTTTATTTAAATAAATTACACACATAACTGCAAACATAACATATTGAAAATTTTTTTAATATCCTCTACGATATTCAAGCTGTTTTAGACAAGCATAATTAGAGATATGGATAAATGAGAATATTAATCGTAAAATCACTAAGAGATGCTCCTACGAGTGGGTCAACTTTTCACACTTAGATCCCTCTTAATAAAGTTAGGCTGTCTTTATGAACTTCAAAATGAAATTATGAAGAGAATTGTCAAAACTTATTTTTAATTGACTGTACTTATATTTATCATGTTTAATTGTTAAAAATACGGTTGAAGCCTTAAAAAAAAGTTTACATAGTAAAATTATGAAGTAGATATTTGATAAGAAAACGATATTGAAGTAAACGTCATTATGACTACAAAGAAAGAAACGTTTAGGTGACTTGACTATATTCAACATATGTATAGGGGAAGATTAAGAAAATATTTATATGGAAAAACAAGTTAGGGAAGAAAAATGTAAAAGGCAGAAGGAAATATACTATTGAACTAAACTGAGGAATATCCAATATAATAGCAAATAAGAAAGCAAGAAAAATGGGAAGCGCCTACATATATTCCAAGTAGCTATGGGAGTGAGTGTGGTGAAAGAGGTATATGTCAGGTTTGAAGAGGGTGGCGTTCCTCTATCTCTGCTTACTCAATCTAGGCGTAAGCTAAGGCATCAAAATAAGGATAATAAACGATTTTGTAAAGACATCAGTACTTAATTTATTAGACATTAAATTATATTGAACTAGATGTGTTTACTAATTTTTAAATCACTAAAAATTCTGAGTTCTGTTTTTTTGTACTTCAGATACGAAAGATTAGCCACGAAAGCAAAGTTTGTGGACACTAATGATCAAATTACAATTTTAAGGCATAAACCTTGGCAAACAATTTCGACCTAAGAATAAAAAAAAAGAAAAAAAGACGTTTATCCTTTGTTACAAGGTAATTCCTACGCAGAAATAGATTACATAAATGAAGAAGTTTTCCGTAACATTACTGAGAGCAATTTTAAAGAAGTTCATGAAAATAAATTTTGTATTCTTCCATAAAACTTTTCTCGACCGCAATTATCGAATTACATTATTTTTTCCAACCCAATTTTCCTTTCCCTTTTTAAATATTTTCATAGTCATAAAAAGCTTTAATCAAGGTTAAGGTCGTGTATTGCGTGTTAATACAGGGTATACTTAAATTTAAAATCTTTATTTGGACGACTGTTATTGATGTTTCAAAGTAAAGTATCAAAAGTTTACGAACATTTTGCAGTTGGAGTTTCATTAGACTTTTAAAGTAAAATTATAAGTTTAACTTTGTCACCACTCGACCTTGTTATTATGTTTACATTCAGTTTGAATACATCCCTTCAAATATTTCTTTTAATCTGGAAAATATTTTTGAATAGTTTTTCTTGATATATTACGAAGTTTCGTGGTTAAATTAACTTTAACTTGTCAATATTTTTTAAATATTTTACGTAATGAAATAACAATTTTAAAAAAATTGGGAGACCCCTTCTTTAAAACACTTCAATAAAAAAGTAGTAAACGAGTTGACTGATTTGAATAAGTTAGCAGCACTTCTACTTATTCTTAATAAATTATGTGCTGGTTTAGATGCCAACATTTCAAATGAATGTCTTGTAGAATAGACGGTTGAACAGATGCATTAAAGGTGCAGAGGAGATATTCTTTACCCATTTTTAGATTATTTTTATGCCAAAGCGTAAGGTCTAAGATGTGTAAATAAAATTTAGGTGCTTAGTTTAATATTTTAATAAAAATTGCCGTTTCATGAAATATGTATAAGCCGGCCAATTTTCACAAAGAATCGTCTGTTTGTTTTCCCTGAAAAATGGAAATTATGAAAGCTTCATCAAGATGTTGTACATTTCCTAGATAGCAGTGCTCTTTTGAAAAAAAATTATAATTAATAATGCTCTGAATGTTATGTTCTTTTATCAGAGCTCAGTGAATAATTTTCGGTAGCTTATTAAAGAATAACTATGTATGAACGTCGGTATATTGAATATCTTTACAAATATCTTATCAGAATGTTTAACGGAATAAGTGGTTTAAAAATAAGATGAAACAAACTGAATGCTAGCAGTTTGATTCCAGGAGCGATTTAGTGGATGTGGATTCCAAGATATGATAAAATTATTTTTATAAGAGCTTTTCTTAAAGTTAAGGTCTACTTGATAGAAGTGTAAGATTTACTATACAATAGCAATTAGCGAGTAGGTCAGTATTTAATAAATAAAGTTCCTTTGGATTTTTACTGATTTCCAAAAATATGATTTATTGCTGAGTTATTTTGAAACTGAAGTGTGATAGTTCTATCCGCAAGTGTGAAGTTCAAGACATTAGGCAAAAAAACGTTATATAAAAATGTGAATTTTTTTGTCTTTTGTTAATATTTATCTATTAATCTTAATTACATTTTTCAGACCGTCTATACAATTTTATTTGTCTTATGGTTCAAAATACGCCAAAATAGTACATTTGTCGTCATTTGTAATCATACCACCCGTCCTCGAAGCTTTGTTTCAGAATAAATAACGGTTTTAGGGGCCGGGTCTGATCATATATATATATATATATATATATATATATATATATATATATATATATATATATATATATAGAATTACAAAGAGACTTAGACCACGCGACCTTATATATATTATAGAATTGCAGTTAATTATTTGCACATAATTTTTTTCTTGCTTATTATTCGATATAATTTTATGGGTACTAATCTGATAACTGACATTAGTTGCGTACTTCTAATGAGATCATCATTAATCAGTCATATTATCGTACCATCACAACAACGTTCAATATTACTTCTGCATTGAAAGTTTCCATTTTAAAATAGTTATGTATTTCTGTTATAAAAATAAATACGATTATCGAAACTAAAAACGGATTATCTGTAATAATCCGATTTTAGATACTAAAGATACAAATGCATTGTCAATACCAGGAAAAAGTAACTTCTTTCGACGTTTTTCTCTCCATAAAGGAGCTGTTGCTGTGGAAATAGTCTACTTAGGCCGTGTTTTTAGGAAAAACACTTCCCGTATTAAAATATCGTATTCTATTTTTATTTGAACGAAAGTAAAAAGAAGAAATGTGGATTCTCATAAAATTATCTTTGAGTTAGGGCGACGGTCGGGAAAATATTGCCTTTGAAATTTTAGTACATCTTGAAATTTTATTATATCCCTATGTAGGAAAATCTCAGTTATTAAAAATAAAAGAAGTTACCAATCTGGGCCAATGTAATGAATATTCCACAGTTTGTTCTAAGCTACCTTTTTGCAGAAAATGTGTAACCTTAAAGCAAATAACGTTGAAAAATTCGATATTTATAGCGTACGCATTTTCTCAATAATATAACTTAGAACTAAATATTATCTGAGGGAAAAGATGTAATTTGATTGTTAATATAGTTTTATGGAGAACTTATTATATTGTCTTTATATAAAGGTTCCACGTCTCAAAAGAAAAAAAAACGTAGCCTTTACTCGTATAAGGTTGCTTAAGTGGCTGTCTGTCCGTGTGTTACGGCCATTTTTTCAGAAACCGTCTAATGCAAAAATTTGAAATTTGGTAGTATTACAACATATTGTTGTTGGTGTCGTGTCCACATGAGATTAAGAAGATCTCATATGGAAAAATGGTAGTCGAAAGGTTGGACTTGCGGTCGAGCGGCCGGTAATCGAACCCGGGTCCGCGGAACCGCGGTGTAATGCGATCAACCCTACACACCATGGTGACAACCATTACAACATATTAACCGGCATATATATCAACAGCTAACACTTAAAAATATTTATGTAAAAAATTTTGGGGGTCAGATTTAAAACTTGATTTTTTTAATTCCATGTATAACATTTGCTAATTCTTTACATAATGTGTTTTTAATTCCATGTATAATGTGTGCTGTAATTTTATGTAGTATATCTTCAGAGACATGCCAAAAAATGTTCTCCGAGTATATTATTTCTGAAATTACTCAACCTAAAATTATAAAAAATTAATGTTTTTAGAAGTCTACGCAAAGTTTGTGGGAAAATTGCTATTATCCTAGACTTATTATTTTTGAAATATGCCCCATGTTTTTATGCCTGTGAAAGATAAAGTAGGCAATATGGTTTGTAAGTACTGCACGTTGTGAAAAATGAATATTTGTAAATGATTTAATATAATTACGTTATACTTATAAATGCTTATCAGAGCTTAAATATGTACAGAACCCTCGTTGTGCGAGTACTAATCGTGTCTGACAGATTTTTTAAGTGATTGAATTTAAGTCTCGAGTCTAATGTTGTTGGCACTAGGGAGTTAGGATTAAAGTGAGGATTTCAAGACAAACCAAAACAATACATAAAACATATTATATTGAATATATTTGGCGTTAATTTTGTAGAAATTCATTATTCACAATTAAATGAAACTACGTGATGTAGTATTATTTCTACTCTCTTTAATTTCTTTATCACAACCTAGGTTTAGTTGTAATAAATTTCTCTACCACGACCTAGGTTTCTATGCTAATATCCCACCTGAAGATGTTGTAATACAACGAAACCTAGGTCGTGGTAAAGAAATTAAAGAAAGTAGAAATAATACTACATCACGTAGTTTCATTTAATTGTGAACATATTATATTTCATAGTTTTTCATAGTTAGGTTACGATGTATGAAAATTTGCTTCCCATTATGAAATCGGTCTGCACTAATAAATTTTTGAAAAAATCTAACTTGCTATGTATAGGAAATTATAAATTATCTCTATTTCAAATTTAATATATATCAAATTTAACTACTTCTCTTAAGACGGATTTTGATAATCCCATGGATTTAATTTTCTTTTCAAGATATAGAACACACTTTATTTATTCACTAAGATAACGACATGTTGGTTACCCCTGGATTTGTAAATGTGGTACTGACGTAAATATGATGTTGGTAAATAGTGTATATGTATAGCTGAATCACTTAAATTAATAATAAAACAATTGAATCACTTAAAATAATTGTGAGTGATAACATGTTTCGTTATTATAATTTGTGAAAACAGTTATGAGTTTCTATAAAACTATTTTTCGAGTTACTAACTTCTAATCAGTCGTTTTTATTAAGGAAACAAGATTTTTTAAAGATTGTAACGATTTTGATTACACAATCATTGAAATACTCAAACGTTAAAATGACAATAATATTAGTAATATTTCTAAATGTGTTTTATTTTTTATTTATAGTTTGATCGAAGGACGGAGCATATTATTAGAAATTATGTTTCGATTCCAGTACAACAAAACTTTAAACTACAGGCTTAAAAGAGGAGGTCTCTAATTTATATATATATATATATATATATATATATATATATATTAATTATACGCCTTAGATTATATAGGTACAAGATAGGCAGAACATGACCAAAAAGCGTGCGAGGACAACGGTGCCCATTTGGAAATGGGCACCGTTAACGTTCTCGTTGTCTCCATGGCAGCGAGAGTTTGAGCACGTGCTGTAATTTATATTGTGAAAAGCTATCCGGCGCTGCACGTGGCTGCAAGTCGAGATCAACTAAGAGTTTGAAGATAAAAGATAACATAATGTTACATAAGTCAACTTTGATATTAGATTTTATTTATTTATCTACTTTAATGTATCTATTTGATACATATGGCGGACTTATTGCTACGAGAGCAATCTCTTACAGCCAACCATAACTCTAGTCCAGCCCCTTTAAACCAACGACCAGGAATCGAACCCGGACCCCGTGGTGCGCCCCATTGTTGTATGCCTTGTGATAAACCCAAAATACCACGGCGACGACTTTAATGTGTTAAACTGGCCATATTGATATTAATGTACAATTTAGATCACAGAGAATATAACTGGTTATGTGGCCATTACAATCAGGGCTTAACTTGAACTTTAATATTCTCATAATTTAACGTTTTAATTTTGTTTTGAATTGCTTATTTCTTTAATTAAATTATTCTTTTACGATCGTGTTTAACTCGTATGCTTATTTGAAAATTATTATCTACGTACGTTTCTCGCTTCGTCACTTTAAAAAAAAGTAGCGATATTAGTAAATTTTTTTAGTTAAAGGATTATATGGCGTCCACTTAAGGCCTATTGTGAAATATAACAAAATAATAAATATGAAACTTATTAAAATAAAATATTTAAATCGGTTAACTTAAATATAAGAAAATATTTAAATCGGTTAACTATAATATTTAAACTTGTGCATCGTTTCAACAGTTAGGATGTATGAATGGATATTTATTTCCTTCAATGAAATTATATGCTTTCACGCCTCCTTCTCATATTCTGCAAAAATAGGAATACGGGCTACTTTTTGTAATATATTTCGAGTAATTATTCGATTTATTTTTACGATTTGCCGTGATAATACGAACTACTTTTTGTAATATAGTTATAGTAAGTGTTCATTGTTATGTCTTGCCGTGATAATACGAACTACTTTTTGTAATATATTTATAGTAAGTGTTTATTTTTACGATTTGCCGTGATAATACGAACTACTTTTTGATATATAGTTATAGTAAGTGTTTATTTTTACGATTTGCCGTGATAATACGAACTACTTTTTGTAATATATTTATAGTAAGTGTTTATTTTTACGATTTGCCGTGATAATACGAACTACTTTTTGATATATAGTTATAGTAAGTGTTTATTTTTACGATTTGCCGTGATAATACGAACTACTTTTTGTAATATATTTATAGTAAGTGTTTATTTTTACGTTTTGCCGTGTTAATACGAACTACTTTTTGTAATATATTTATAGTGTTTATTTTTATGATTTGCCTATTTGATTCAAAATATGGAATTGAAACAAAGAACAGACGATAGTATAAGCAGCACAAATTATTGTATTGGCATCTCTCTTACTCAACTGGATACTCTATTGTTTAAATGCTGATATTACGTATCTTCGTATTAAGTTCTTTACACGATTTTGTATTTTCCCTTTTCCCTTCATACATCTTAGCCGCGAGTTAGGTTTCCATATAAAATGTGTTTGATACCCTCTCCACAAATGTTTATCTCCATAATTATAATACGATAACAGATGTGTATATGCGAGTATATATTCAACATATAGTTTTACATATCTAAATACGCTACTTAGGTTTTTTAAATCTAAAATGCATTTTTTTAGAATACTTGTCTGTTTGTCCGTTTGAGCGTCACGTAAAACTACTAGATTGATTTGAAAGGAGCTCTCACTGATAATCCTTATAGGTTAATTTTGTGTTTCCGAATATTTTCAAAGGTACGTTTTGTCTATATCTTTTCAAGATTCTGTATCTGAAAGTTGAAATGGAACTCTTACGATGAACGAGACTTTATCGCCTGTCTAGCCTAGTTGTAGAATGTGCTTGTCTGCATATATTTCAGGTGAAATAATTTTGAAAGTATTTTTACTTTTATTTAAATTTGAATACAAAATAGAGAGTTGAAATTTTATGGTAGGATAAGATGGTCAACTGAAAGGGCTTCGTGTAGACATTCTAAAACCATTTTTATTCAATTTTAAGTTGCATAGTTTTTCAGAAAAAAATAAAACTTTATTTTTTCCCCGCTGTTTCTTTAATTTCTATACTATGAATATATAGGTTTGTATATATTGAAAGTGTGTCGTAATTATATCATTATAATAATGTCTTGAACACGAAATTTTGGGAGTCGAATTTTTCTCACAAATGGTGGGTTTTGTTGTTAGTCTGCTTGTTTGTTTATTTGTTGGTTTGTTTATCTAAAAACAATAGTTTTTAGATAAACAAACCAATTGTTAATTAAACTGTAACTGAAATAACCGATGTTAAATAAACTGTAACTGAAATAATAAATTAACATTGAGATACAAGTTAAAATGTGCAGTACATTCTTTTACCAAATATCTCCTATATAATTAGAAATTAAAGTATTGACACTCAAGTACTAGGGCTATGTCTCTAGGCTTAAAACTGGTTAATTGAAATTATCGACGAAAATTCTGTTACTGGAGAATATCTCTGCCGTAAAAATTAAAAAAATTAATGGGAGCAAAGATGAGATCAAAGTACAATATTATCTATTATAATTTTTTTACATCAGTATTTGTAAGGGACTTATGACATAAGTGTTATAGTATATCTTATGGCAAGAGTACTATTTTCTTCATTTTATATTAAATCTGAGATGAAAACACAGTATAGAAAATGAAAAAAATTTCAAAAATATTTTATTCTGTGTTGCCGTTTGAAGTAAAATATTGCAAGTCTCCAAAATGTGACGCCGTCAAAGTGTGTTTTCCTGATATCAATTTTGCTGAAAATTAAATTTTAAACATTGTTTAATTAATTTCAAATTCGATTAGTGATATTAAATGCGAAAGACAGTTCGGAAAATCGTTAGGTAGATAAAATGTTCAAGTTTCTTTTGAATTTGAAGATGAAATACTTATGGTAATTTTATTAACATGAACCATATTACCAAAATAATGACCTGTTTGGATAGTTTGCAAGAATTCTCTAAACAAATATTTCTAACTGAATATAATAAATTATTTCGTTTGTATTGTCAAATCATACATCCACAACATAAACGCAATTAAATGTTTGATTGTCTACGCCAGATCCATTATCTACGAGTGCTACGCGAAATGCTACGCCGCTCCGTAAGCCATTGTTTACGTTATACCCGTTTAAGCAATGGTATTATGTATATAAATTAACATTGTCGTGATGTTCTAGAAGTGGCATCCTAATGGAATGTTACATAAATGAAATTACGGTTTCATTTGTGACGCTCATTACAAAATTTTGAGATTTAAATGGATTGCACCAGAAAACAATAGTAAATTATAGGTATACTATCAATACGAAATATTTACATGTTTTACGTTGCTTAAAATAGTAAGTAAAGTGTGTATATATCGTTTATCGTTGGGTTTAATTTTCAAACGGTAAATGAAAAAAAAGACTCTTTGCATAATGAAAACAAATTATTTATTCGTTATGAATTTGTAAAAAGATTTAAAGAAAAAGGAGTTGTATTGTTTTTTTTAGTTTTACGTACAACACGATACATTTCTAATGATCTTATATATATATATAAAAACTATAATTCTAATTCTAATGATTTATAATATTATGAATTATAACACTTTGTTAGTTTTTTCCGTTCTTCTTTTTTTTAATACACGTTTCGTCTGTTTAATAGACTGTGACATAATTTTTATACTGATATTCTTCGAAGAAATTATATTACGTCGGTGTAGGATATTTTGTACAGTCCAGTTAAGGTTGTTAAAAAAGTTACTCTTTGTAAAGTAGTTAGTGTATAAGAGGTTATAGTTTGGTAACTATTAAATCGACCTGAAAATTATTTTACTTTTGGAAAGCAAATTGGACTATATAAACCGAATTTTATTTTAATGCTTTTAATTTTTATGTGTTGTTCCATAATACTCAACCAGTCTTGATAGTATTGATTGACCAATAAATAGCGACATTGGAATAATCAAATATTTAGAAGGGGTAATATCCATTTAAATAGAAATACCCTCGATTCTAACGTGACATTTTATTGGAATTATTAATATAAAATGCTATATTTTAAGATGAATCATATTCAGCTTTCATTATCTAAACATGACAAGAGTATCTTATTATCTAGACTAATATTATAAATGTGAAAATGATTCTGTCAGTTTGTTACATTTTCACGATTAAACTACTAAATGAATTTTAATGAAATCCGCCAAAGCGATAACGTAAAACCCGAAAGGGGTCACCTTTTCATTAATTGAATACATCATATAATTCAAGACGGCGGATTATTTTGTTTAGGACAGCCCTTGAAATATATATATATATATATATATATATATATATATATATATATAGCTTTGAAATAATAATTTTCTTAACATAAAATCTTCGGCGTTGAATTTTTCTTTTGTTGTTAGCCTGTTTGTTTATTTGTTGGCGTCGAATTTTTCTCACAAATGGTGGGATTTGTTATTAGTCAGTTTATGTCTATTTTAAAACGCTACGCCTATACGAAGAGGCACACATGTCATTGATAGAGGTACGCTTATTAAGAATTCACCGCACCGAATTTCCTATTGTTAGCATATTTATAATGACTTTAATAACCTATATTGTTCATTATACAATTGCAATATTTGAAAACTAATCACTAAAAACTAATGCGTAGTTTAAAATTCGGCCCTAAACCTATTTTTAAGCGCAAGTTGGATAGAACAAGTGACATTATAATAAAGGAATGACGGGCTAATAATTCAAAATGGAAGTTCTCCTAAACCCTACAAAATGTATATTAAATTAAATGTATATTAAACTATGTATATTAAAGAGTTAATTAAAGAGTTAATAAGACTATTTTAGTTCAAATTTTAACTGGTACTCAGTAATATTTAGAATATGTTTGTTCTTCGCTCCCCATTTATTTTAATTAAGTTCTCCCTCCGAATTTTCCCTGTTGGCTCGCTTCGTTGTTTTTTCATGTAGAAAAATGAAGCTATGTGGGTACATTAACAAATATTGAGAGCACAATAAAAGAACCCCATAAAACAATATTATTATCACAATATTTAGTTTAATTCAATTTTAATAACCAGCCGAAAAATATTTTAGAGGTATTGTTTTGTGAATATTGAAGATTAGTTAAGTTCGTTTAGTAAATTACAAATTTATATGTTATTTAAATGTCAGTACGAAGCGTACAAACGTATTCAAATTTTAAATTAATAGCTTATCATGATATATTTTAAATCATGTTGACACAATTGCGATTAAGAGGAGGTTTTCAACACAGATTAAAAAAGAAAACTATACACCGTAAAAAACCCGTAACTAAGAAAACTAAACACCGTATAAAGCTACTTCCATCCCAAATTTAACAACCAAAAGGGTTGTTAAATATAGCTACAACGATATGATAAATATGTAACATAGACTCGTTGCAAAGTTTCTCTTTATGTAGAAAAACATTTGAAACTGAAAAAATATCATATAAATAATTGTTTTAAATAAACATTATTCTATCGTTCTACTAGTTTTAAAGATGAATAGAACATTTGCCTCGATATACTTAAATCTTTGTTATTATTAATATCTTAATAACACAGGTAGAAACATTTCAGTAAATAACTACTTTACATTTAATACCAGTAATAATATTATGTTTCAATAAACTTATTTTTAGTCATCTCAAACAAATTATCTTCTAGTACAGCTATGATTAAGTGATGGAACTGTTGATACTGTGGGGTTGTAATATTACAAATGACAGCTACGTGAAGATAAGAAACTATTACGCATAGAAAATTAAAGTCGTTTCTGTGATATGACATAAATTTTACTCGTTTTTTTCTAGTACAGTTGCTATTAGGTGGTTGAGCTGTTGAATATTGTGGGGCTATAGCATTGCAAAAAATGTGACAACTGTGTGAAGATAATAAGATATTGGGAATAGAAAATGAAAGTCGTTTCTGTGATATGACATAAATTTTACACATTATTTTTTGGTACAGTTGTTATTAGGTGGTTGAGCCGTTGAATATTTTGGGGCTATAGCATTGCAAAAAATGTGACAACTGTGTGAAGATAATAAGCTAATGGGTATAGAAAATGAAAGTCGTTTCCGTGATTTGACATAAATTTTACACATTATTTTCTAGTCTAGTTGTTATTAGGTGGTTGAGCCGTTGAATATTGTGGGGTTATAGCATTGACTGTGACAAGTGACAACTGTATGAAGATAATAAGCTAATGGGTATAGAAAATGAAAGTCGATTCTGTGATATGACATAAATGTTACACATTTTTTTCTGATGCAGTTGTGATTAGGTGAATGAATCGTTGAATGCTGTGGGATTGTAGTATTGCAAAAAATATGACCACTGTGTGAAGATAATAAGTTATTGGGTATAGAAAATGAAAGTCGTTCCAGTGATATAACATAAATTTTACACCTCATATTCTGGTACAGCTGTGATTAGGTGGTTGAATCGTTGAATACTGTGGGGTTATATTATTGCAAAAAGATGACAGCTATGTGAAGACAAAAGCTATTGGGTATAGAAAGTAAAAGTTGTTTCAGTGATGTAATAAATATTTTCTTGCAAGTTTTTTCTTTTAATCAACGAAGAACGACAATGAAACGTAAGATACATTTTAGAACAGTAGTATCTCAAATGAGTTATATAAAACGAAAACTATGAACCCAAAATAAAATCGATTGGTAATATATAAAGGCGAAATTGTCTGACGTCACATATACCGTAGAAGCGTCGATCGAATTTGGTTGTACTTGTAAATGATTTATAGTTTTAACAATCATAATTACGTTTAAATGAACTGTAACTGTCACACTTAAGTTAAAATGTATATAAATTTTGTCTATTTTTGGTTTCCTTAATACCCCCATTTAATTAAATAATTTGCAATTAACGAAAATAATAGTGACGTAATCATAATATTTAGAGAAATGTTAGATTTTAACATTAATACTAACATCGATTTTATTCACAATTAAATGAAACTACGTGATGTAGTATTATTTCTACTATCTTTAATTTCTTTACCACGACCTAGGTTTCGTTGTATTACAACATCTTCAGGTGGGATATAAGCAAAGATATTCTTCTATCTTTGCTTATATCCCACCTGAAGATGTTGTAATACAACGAAACCTAGGTCGTGGTAAAGAAATTAAAGATAGTAGAAATAATACTACATCACGTAGTTTCATTTAATTGTAAACAATGAATTTCTACAAAATTAACGCCAAATATATTCAATAATCGATTTTATTCTTTCAATAACGAGTATCAGCAGATAATTTGGTTTCTAACACAATTTTCATTTATTTGGATGTGTCTATCACAATACATCACATACGCTTATTCGTTGGTTGATACATAATTGGCGAAATCGAATTTTGTGCGAATGTTTAATCGCAATATATTTCAAGTTTCTTGCTTCTTTTCCCCTATCGACTTCCCATCACCGAGCACGAAATGCCATCAACAGTAAATGACAAATCAATCGTGAGTTCCCGGCAAATTCCGGATGTTTCTGGAAACGATTTCACGCAAACAACTACGTAAATAAAACACTTCTGTTATCTTTCACACGTCAATTCTAGGTAATGAAAATGTATGGAGCTTTCTTGTGTCTTAAGGCTCTTTCTATGTACGCTCAGATCTAATAGAAACTATTTTGGGGCCATATAAAGAGAAAAGATAGCAAATTTAACATCAAGTCTTGATCTATGATTTTTGTTGATTTGTGGATACAACATAACTTATGGTATTGTCTTTTAAATTCTTGAAAATATTTTTGAGGTATTCTTTCAACTAAAATTAATAACAAAAAAATACTAATTTTCATAGTTTTAATAACAAAATGTTCACTTTTACCTTATTATTAACCTCAAAACAGTCAATTATAACTTTGTAATTAAAAAATGTCTTGGTCGGTTCAAAGTTTACTGTGTTACTTTAAGAAATCGTTATCTATCAAGTTTTGGATTAAATGTATTTTTATTTGATATCATTACCAGCCCATATTCAAGTTATTATGTACCATATTCCAATCATTCTTATCATTATTTATTCTTGTTTTATGGCTTGATTTTTTATCATTTAAATAATTTATTTAATTTTTTTAGTTTTTGAAATAAATTCTTAGTAATTCTTGGGCATGCCTAGCTCATTTCATAAAAAAATAACATTAGTTTTGTTTAGAAAATGTTAAAATTTTCGAAATTTTTGTCAAAGTTGGATTAATTTATTCAATTAATTTTTATCTAGACAGTAACGATATAATGACTAATTCAAGTTTTATTTATGGTACTGAACTAGTAATCAATGTTACAATACTGAGTGCGACTACGGCTCAATTTATCAAAATATAACATCGTTTACGTGATATCAGAAAATAGCCCAAAATTAAAACTAAATATAACGTTTGTTTATACTTAATCTATTTTTCTTATCGCACTCCGTTAAAGGCGCAAGTTTTAAACGGAAAAATGTTCTAAAAACTTCTTATATATATATATATATATATATATATATATATATATATATATATATATATACATATATATATATATATATATATATATATAATATATATATATATACAGGTTGTCCAGTGGCAGATTTCAAAGTTTGAACAAACATAGTTTCTGAACGCAACACATAAGAGGGGCGCGGGGGGCGTCATTAGAAGCGCAAGCGGTGCGGATGTTTTAGTAGCCACGTGTGTGCGGATGTTTTAGTAGCCGGTGCGGATGTTTTAGTAGCCATGGACAGTGGAGTGGAGAGCACCGCGCTTTTGCCGTCGAGGCATACATTTCGAGTGGATTTTCGCTGTCTGTAGCACGCCGTAGATTTAATAATCGTTACAGTATTCGTCGATTACGTGATGCACCATCGATCAACCTCATTCAGTCATGGGTAGCAAGGTTCAGAGCTACAGGATCAACATTAAATAGTCCCAGGCCAGGACCTACACCATTGGTAGCCACGGATGTTATGGTTTCTGTCGTTGAAAATCCTCGTTTAACACTGCGTACACGTTCATCGATATTGGGAATTCCGAAACCAACTTTACAGGTAGTAATGCGAAAAAAGCTGAAGTTCAATCCATATAAATTTCAAATTGTTCAAGATGTACACGATTCTGACTTTGAATTAAGAAAAACTTACGCGGAAGTGATGTTGTTGAGATTTCATACTGCTACCCTGATGGGCAACATATTCCTTACTGACGAAGCTCACTTTCACATTGGAGGATATGTGAATAAACAGAACTTTCATTACTGGGATGTCCACAACCCAAGACAAATGCATCAAGAGCCTTTACATAAGCCTAAAGTAATAGTCTGGTGTGCCATGTCTGCATCTGCAATCATAGGGCCTTATTTCTGTTATATATTTTAATGTTACCAAACTTACTAATTTTTGTATTTTATCATTAACTTAGCTACTGTCATTGAGATATATACGTAAGTAATTGCAATGTTTGTCTGACTGTACGTAAACAAATAAATATACATATAAATATGAAGAAGGAATAAGAGGAAAGCAAAAGCGGCGAAAATTGGACAACTAAAAGTAGGTGCTAAGAGAAAGGAATTAAGTATCCAATTGTAACCTAAAGAAAGTAAAGTAAAACAATTAGGAAATACAATTTTGGGCACGCTTTATGACCGCTGTGTACTAGTGAAAACTTTTGCAAACAATACAATGGGAAATTTTGAATACAAAAACTAAAACACAAGTGAAATTATTTTCAAAGTAAGGTATTATTTATCATATACAAAATGAATATTGTAGTATAATATATAAATGCATGCAAATACGGTCAATTGATTTATAAAAATGACACAATTACATACAAAATACATTCGGGTATATTTGACCGGATGTCGAGTATACGTGAGGCTACATGATATGAACTCACAATTTTTTCCCGACTGCAAACAATACTATACTCGGCCACTCGACGTTTCACTCTATCGGCCGTACTCTGTCTGCTCAACGTTTTAGTCTATCGGTGTACCGCCGAGTATACCCAAAGCGCTTCACACGGGACGTAAACGTGCAATTTTTTCCCATCAAAAATTGAACAAGATGAACCAATATAAATTTTCACCTTCAAAACTGTTAAAACCAATTGGACATGTAAGGAAAAATAAAAGCTAACGATGAAAAATTGGTGAATAGTAAGCGATCGATAAGAAAATTCATGAGAGATCCTATAAGACTAGTTTTGGGTTGGAGCAATTTAAACATTTCTGAAAGATAAACATTTTGAAAATCATTTTAATAGATGAATACTCAAGACGTTCAAATTCAGTCAGTATAAAATAAAGTGAAATTTTTCTGACCCATTTTCTTTGCTTACCCTGCCCTAGTAGAAGATTATATAACAAAAAAACTATAAAATAACAGTGTTGATGTATAGTTTTTTTTATATTTCCAAATTTCATTTAATTCACATTCACATCCGTAGATGCTCTTTGATTTAGATTACACTACGAAAACGTCCACAAATTTCCCCCTATTCCCGAATATAAACTTTTTCACCACCTTGACTGAAAGCTATTCTATTATTTTTACAGCCAAATTATATAATAAACTTGAATTTGATGTCTAAAACACTCGGTTATTTTACGTATTCAAAAGTTATTTAAATATTCCTTTACATCTTAATTTATTAACGGCATAATTAACAATGCCGGTATCGTTAGAGCACGTATTATAATATTTTATTTTTGAAACGTAATTACAAGATCAATATCAAATAATAATTAGTCTGGTAAAAGTAAAAGTATTTATTAATGAAACTGTCAAATAAGAATAGTTAAAAAGTGTAATTAGACAACGTTAATTAATACAGTACGCTAGGCGTGCTGTTTTATAAGAGCTATTACCATAAGTATTGATGAAATATTGCTCAATTATCTTTAGTTAATTTGCTTGCTCTTGATTATTAAATGCAAGATAAAAATCAGGTATAAAAATTAAAAATTAATTCATTGTTAGACTCAAAAAGACAATTTTCCACCAATCAGATAATCTTGAAGTAACATATGGATCGATAGCTTTACAGACCTTTACAGAAGTTTTACATGCTCTGAGGATATTAATATTGATTATTTCGCAGTTTTTTAATGTTTTATTGTTGCAGAGACCTTTTGTACTTCCATTAAGGAATTAATAAGAATATATAATTGTAGGCTTTTGCATATAAATTGAATTGCGGCTTTCCCATTCAATCCTTATAAATTAAAAATATTTAACTTTTGGAATATTCGACAAACAGGCTCATTATTTAAATGGATGAGCGCATAAATGGCATTATTTATTTTAAGAGCATATCAAATATCAATGAAATTGTTTCCAAGAATAATAACGTATTTTATTGACCTTGAAGAAAATCTATTAAAATAAAATTGTCAGGTTATCGAATGACTGTTAATATATGGACTTTATTCAAAACCGTTACAGATATTGTTGAGAAAGGCTGAATTCATAATTTTTTCAGGTTCAAAAATACGGAGCAACAGAAATATAAAATTATAGATATATATGAGAAGATTTCAAATGAATTTTAACGAGACAAGCATATTTTAGAGTAAAATTGAATAAAGTAAATTAGTTTTGGATTGCATAAAATGATAAATTTATTAGGTAAATGACTCTCACCATATTATTTGATACATAGTGCATATATATAATGGTGTAGAGGAATAGTACTGTATTTAATTAAAAACTCAAAGTCCTGAAAAATTTAGTGACAGTGAATTAAAAATTTTTTAAACATCATCAGTTTACACTGTCACGTGACTTTGTGGAACAGTTAATACTGGGTCATTTTGAGTGGTACAGATACGATTCAATTTCTTGTAAATATGTAATAATCACGTAAAACCTAATCATCTCTAATTAATAGCAATAAATGTTTTTAACTAACAGACTGTGACAACTGAGTAAATTCTAACTTAGTCGTCGACAGTAATGCGTAATACACACACACATACACACACACGTACACACACACGTACACACACACACACACACATACACACACACGCACGTATGCACGCACATACGCACACACGCATACGCACATTTTAACATTTTACTAAGATACTTTGATATTTACATAACAATTAGGAGGTCTTTATTAACACTTTCTTCTTTATATTTATAACGACAGTGTATTTATACCGGTTGAACTGTCTAGCCAAATAGTTAAGTATAATAAAATAGTTTCGCAAAAAGAGGAAATATACAAAATTAATAAAATTACGAGTAGAATTTTTTTACAATATTTTGAACAATCCAAAATAACTCAGAAACAGATTTAGTTACTCGTCTGTTCACAGTCGGATCTAAGGCCACGCTCTGAAACCAGCCCAGCCTCCTTATGTTCCTCCGAATATATAAGGCCCTTTTATAAAAAGCCCTTCTCTCTTCAAACTGCAAAACTTTTAAATAAATTGGATCTTGACACCATGAACTCGCTCTCCGTTATTTTTTTCAAAGGGTCTATGCAAAATCCTTCCTCTCGCATTCCTTTAGTTCTATTCTTCCTTAATTCCCTTTCTTTTACTATGTCAAAGTCAAGGTGTTTAATTAATAACTTACTTATATTTGTTGTCTTGTTTTTTACTTATTTTTTTCGTCTTTGGGGTTCTTTCAAAATGAATGATTCGTTTTTAATTTCATTCCTTGGGTAAAATTTAGTAAAATAATTTTTTTATCTAAAATTGTTAATAAAAATATTATCGTAATTTAAAAATGTAACAACCAGAGAACGTTGCACACATTTTAATCTCTCTTATTAAATTTATTTGCTTTCAATGAAATAGACATATTTAAATGCATTTGCTGTTATTTTGTATCGAAAGAACGTTGCACACATTTTAATCTCTGTTATTAAATTTATTTGCTTTCAATGAAATAGACATATTTAAATGCATTTGCTGTTATTTTGTATTGAAAGAACGTTGCACACATTTTAATCTCTCTTATTAAATTTATTTGCTTTCAATGAAATAGACATATTTAAATGCATTTGCTGTTATTTTGTATCGAAAGAACGTTGCACACATTTTAATCTCTCTTATTAAATTTATTTGCTTTCAATGAAATAGACATATTTAAATGCATTTGCTGTTATTTTGTATCGAAAGAACGTTGCACACATTTTAATCTCTCTTATTAAATTTATTTGCTTTCAATGAAATAGACAAATTTAAATGCATTTGCTGTTATTTTGTATCGAAAGAATGTTGCACACATTTTAATATCTCTTATTAAATTTATTTGCTTTCAATGAAATATACATATTTAAATGCATTTGCTGTTATTTTGTATCGAAAGAAATGATGTGGTTATGAATAGCCCGTCTTTATATTATTTATATGACTTTCATAAATTACAAGAACATTAGAAGAAATGTATATAATATAGTTATATATGATCTGGTTATATATTAACAAGTACGTGCTATATGAAAATTCGATTTTCTTATATATTATTCTTTTCAAAAGAAAAATCTAAATATTACATGGTACAACTTGTGAAGGACTTTCTTATATTTTGTGATTATCGTACTAACATTACTCAATAATACTCATATAAAGAAAACTACGTCACTATCCTTGTTGTACATGGTGGTACAAGTCAGATATTGGTTCATAATAGTCAAGAGTATATTGATAAACGCAAATAACATTATAAGTAATACCACATACAATATCCAAACGAAAGCGAGTGGTTTGAATTATCAATATCAACTTTATATATGTATTTAAAAATATAGAATACGTCCAACAATTTTCTAATGTTTAATTAATTTTCTGAGAAAGATTTTCTAAGCTGCTTCATACTTCCAGTTTCCAGTATTAGAAAATTTATTTTCAACTTCTTTGATCTTGTTTAGCCGAGGCAACATCTTAAGAGAATTTTCACCTATCTTTAGAACGTCAAATTATAGGTTTATGGAAATTTTCATCTTTCTTCATTTCATTCCGAGGTTTAATCTTTATTTGACTGTTAGCCTAAATATGAATTACACAGTGTGTATCTCATAAATTAGCAAACATAATTTGAGTAAACTAATTTTGATTTAAAATTTTTACTAAAAACTGTCATTTTGAAATTCTTTCGTTTGGTTACCCAAACATATTTCACAAAAAATTGTGAAATGGTCAACAAAAGTATGTGAATATCCAATTGCTAATGAACTCTAAAAACACAGGGAAAATATTAAATAAGGCAAAAATATAAGCAAAGTATGTTTTTGAAACATCCTAAATTTAATGAGATTGGTAGCAACAAAAACTATATATTTTATGTCTGCTTTGAATGCTAGAAGGATATCGACATGTGTTTAATTTTACACAGCGAATTATTTTAATACTTGCATAAAAAAACATACACTTAAGAATACACCGGTACAAAGGCAATTAGACGAAGAACATGTTTTAATTAAAGATTAATTGGAAATTTTTAACTCTCTTACTGTCACTTGACAATGAGAATGAGTGCAAAGTGAAAGCTTAATAAAGTTTTCATTATTTAATAAACTTATTATCGAGCTTAGAGTTCTAAGAAGCAATCAGTAAGCCGCATTAAAACGATTTTGTTTTGTTTTAACTTGAAAATATTCATCATTATCTCGATATTATACATTAAAATTAATTTTTAGTTATTTAATATCGATCTTGCGAAGTGGTATCGGTGTTTATTATATATTTTAAAAATTATTTTTTATTTTTTTGTCATTGCGTTTGCACTATAATAAATAGTGGCTGGTTTCCACCATTTCGCCGGTAAAGAAGCGACCATTACTGCATGTCAAGTATTTTTATATAACAATTTGTATGATTAACTAAACAAAGTCTTCTCGACAGTATAGTTATTTATTCTGTGCATTAATCGCGTATGAAACCGTACCAACTTAAGAACGCCTAGAATAACGAATATTATATAACTAGCCATATATAAACTGGAAGTTGTTTTGAAGACTCAATTGTCTTATAGATATAGTAAGAAATTGTTCTTTAAAAATTATTTTGATATAGATATAACTATTTAGTCTGTTGAGCTCAAAAATACCTATATACGAAAAAAGTTTTATGTCAATCGGACAAGCGAAACTCTAAAAAACAAACAAAAGTCGAACAAGCCCTAAAGAACAACCAAGAAAATATATAAAATTACCTTATCAAATTAGTCTAATCTCTTTACGAAATAATTCATACGAAACAAAGGCGTGTTACATAGAGCGAATCTAACAGCTTTTCTTGTTGTCTTCATTGCCATGCTTCAATTGTTTAATTCAATCTAGGTTTTACGCCGTTCTCCATCCATTGTCTTACCTATAATAACTCATTTACTTTATAATTGAAGAAACTATAAGTATATTTATTTGAAATAAAACAGTTGGTAAAGTGATAAAGAAATGAATGCCGATTCAGTTTAATTTTGTAGTTAAAATATCGTTCCGATAATTTTTAAAGTCACTAATGTAACCCCAACTTGAATCAGTGATACGTCTGAAAGGAAGCGAGGAAAATTTAATACCGTTACTTTCTGGTATCGTTTCTTAAGCTATCTCGTTGGACTAATACCGCTATCTGTTTTTTCAGAGAAGTCGAATGTTGAGTTACGTTTAATTTTTTGTTAGATACTTTCTGAGAGTAATGACCTATTACTACATGCACTATTGCGCTCTATGAACCCCAGTTCTATAGCTGTATGTCGATCGTTGGTGATTAAAATTTTGTTAATTAATTTTTTTTAAGTACCGATGTGGTTAGTTTGAAAAGATATAGCCCGACTATGATTTTCTTATCATGTTTAACTTCATCGCTCTGGTGAAGTAATGAAAATTAGTTTGTGTAAAACAATCAAATTGTATTACGATTATTTGATTAATTCATGATCTCAATTAATTTAAATTTATATATTTTTAGACTTTTTGAACAAGTTAACTGAAATTTGTCATATTAGAATAAGAATCATTCGATTGCTACTAAATATAAAATGGATGCAATAGGAAATCAATAGTAACACAAATTATATGTCAATGGGTGCAGTAGTAATGCAAATTGATGCAATAGAAATTCAATAGCAATGCAAATGGATGCAATAGAAATTCAATAGCAATGCAACTGGATGCAATAGAAATTCAATAGCAATGCAAATGGATGCAATAGAAATTCAATAGCAATGCAAATGGATGCAATAGAAATTCAATGGCAATGCAAATGGATGTAATAGAAATTCAATAGCAATGCAAATGGATGCAATAGAAATGCAATAGCAATGCAAATGGATGCAATAGAAATTCAATAGCAATGCAAATTGATGCAATATACATTCAATAGCAATGCAAATGGATGCAATAGAAATTCAATAGCAATGCAAATGGATGCAATAGAAATTCAATAGCAATGCAAATGGATGCAATAGAAATTCAATAGCAATGCAAATTGATGCAATATAAAGTCAATAGCAATGCAAATGGATGCAATAGACATTCAATAGCAATGCAAATGGATGGTGATCAATAGCAAAAGAAATGGATGGAACTCAATAGCAATGTGAATGGATGGAATAGGAAATCAATAGCAATGCAAATGCAATAGGAATCTGCGTTGCTACTAATCGTAAACTTCCGAAGCTTAACATGTTCAATTCTATCTTAAGTGTTTGGGTTGATTCTAAATTTAATAAAATGTGTTAAATATTTTTCAGCGTATTATTATTTCACACGTAATTTCCGTCAAAGTAAAAATAAATATTACTCAATATACCAATATTATTACTAAAATATTTTTTATCCCTAATTTTTTAAATCTGTTGAAATCTCAAACACAAAGTGTAAAAAATAATTTAAAAAGGTCTGTAAATTTAAGCATAAATATATAAGATCAGCGTCACGATAAAAGACTTTAATAAAAAATAGATATAATATTTTTTATCTCTTATGTTTAAAATCTGTTGAAATCTCAAAGACAAAGTTTAAAAAATAATTTAAAAGGGTCTGTGAATTTAAGCATAAATATATAAGACCAGCGTTACGATAAAAGACTAATAAAAAAATAGATATAATTCAACATAAAAGAAAAAAAATGATCGTTTCAAGGTGAAGACATAATTGTTGGCATCTATGTCAAAAATTATGAATTATAAAATAAATTTGTGTTACTATTATTGTTCACACTCAATCGTATCCATAAATTTTAATTTTATTACAATTTTTACAAACTTAATAGGTTGATAATTTTCACTCAAGCCGAGCGCGCTCAATTTTTTTAGCATTGGCCTTTTTGATATCAAAGGAATTAGATTGATTTCATTATTTTTAAAACAGTTTTCATTACAGTCTAACGAACATATAAAATGAAATCAAAATTCCTAAAATGTCATTCATAAATATGCTCTATAAATAAAGGGCAGTAATATTGTATATTTATACAAATATTTTTTTCTTAAAGTATTTAGATAAAGGGTTCGATTGGAAAAAAAAAATTAAATTGATACGTTTCTTGAGAATTAACGGTACATGGCGTCTTCGTTAGCATGAAATTTCAAAATGCAAGTGCAGTGTTTTAATGCATTTATTTTATGGTCTTATATTAAAAATAAATAGTTTAGATTAAATCCCGTGTGAGCCGACTAGAGTTCCATTCCCCCTTCCCACCACTCGCTCTCGAAGGATTCTATAAGCGTTAGCAGCAAGTGTTAGCGTAGACTTCACTAACATTTTACAGAACCTTTCCATTATCATAACTTCGAAACCATTTGAGATATCACAATGGAAAAATAGTCAAAAACGACTAAATAGGTCCCATGATCAGTATTTGTAATTCGTTTCAATACCTTCAGTAGTTTTTGAGTTAAATCCTTTCGTACTGACAACTAGACAGCGAGACAATTCTTTTTAAGTTTACATTCATTTTAGTAATCGAATACGTAAATGTAAAAAGTATGTAAAAGCTGCAAAATTGGAATATCAAAAACAGACGTTTTAATTATTTATATTATGTCAGCTACTCCGAAATATTCAATTGTTGATGTCATGATAACAATTTGTAACGTATGTATTTTTACTAAGCTATTTTTATAATTGACAATCATCACCAATAGAATATCAAATTCGGTCTTAAATAACTTTTTACCGGACGGAGTCGCTGGTAACAGGTATTAATAAAAAAAATTAAAAAGAACAATACTAATAATTAATATAATACAAACGTTTTCGCTAGTGTTATTGAATTTTATGGTCCTTTCAGAATAATAATATATGATATATGTTATTATTCTGGTCCTTTCAGAATAGTAACATATGGTATATGTTATTATTCTTATATAGTTATATAGTGGTTAGATTTTCTTATCTTTGTTACAATAATTACCTTAATATTTCTTTTTCGAATAATAAGACGTACATAAATTTTATTTCTTTCAAGCGTGGGGCCACATGTCCTTTTTTATACATTTATTTTTTTCATTTACATAATAGCAACCATGGTTGTCACAATTTTTATATTTCCGTTGTATTGCTGCATATTCGAATCGAAACCATCTTATAACTCAGTGATTCGTCAGTACAGGGGGCCAACAATATTTTTATTTGATTTTCAATGACATAATACCATAAAGTAAACATTTGCAAAAAAAATCTTTTTACTAATTTGAAAATGAAATAAAGGTCAAGTGTCACTCTCAGCGTCTAAAATTTGGAGATTGTGGTAAAAAGCAATTATAGTTATCAACATCGACCATCTTCCGAAAATCATTTTAGACAGTTCACCATAAATATTTTACATCGATGTTAAATTATTCATAATACATTGCTGAATATTAATAATGCACGTCCGGAGGAAGTATGAAGTTCGTAAGCTATTTCTTGAACGTTTTTGTTTATCTACGTTATTACAGGGACCTTTAACAATGGCGTTTTGAACGAAAGCTATTGAACTTTAGGCTGAACTTTGAAAGTATAAAGTAAGAAATTTATTTTCGTATCTGAATTGTAATCACCAAGTTATATAACAAAAATCGAAATAAAATATGAAGTTATATAATTTATCAAGCGTTTGCTATTGCCGCATAGATTGCGCCCTATGGAATTGCATTTAAAAAAACTTTAGATAAACAAGGGTTTTGCTACAGCGCCATAAAAAGCGTTTTATGGAATTAATTTTGTTACCGCAATATAATATGGTGACGTACTATGGAAAATAATCGACAGAATTAGAAAAATTAGAAAAAGGTATTACTTACAATAGATTTCAACATCTGTCTGTTGGTTAGTTTAAGTAACATGGAATATAAGTCAAAAGCTAATATTCAGGTACTATGAAGCCTACTTATAACGGGGTTGAGGTTATTTACTAACTATGTTAAGGCACTGATTGCTTTACATTGAACGTGTGTATTTTAATACACGGAAACTGCTTTGAATTGAAAACTTTGAATTCTTCGACACTGCTCACTGTAACTATTAAGGGCATAAAATGCATATTTATTATTTCAAACTAATACTAGTGTATGCCTATATTTGATAAGCATGGGAAACTAATTTTACGAACATAGATTTAAATCTGACCCGAATTCATTGTTTCATTGGTTCTTCAGTGCTATATAAATATTACAATAAATATCATATATATATATATATATATATATATATATATATATATATATATATATAATGGACATTTTATGTAAACGATATATTTTAGAAGTATTTTAGGGCTCATTAGGTTCCATGGCGTGTCTTAACAAAACGATATTTACGTAAGATGACAGAGTGACTATTCACTCCTAGTTTAAAGAAAGGGTCTATTCACGTATTTTTTTAAGTCCTCGGGGTAGAATGAGGAGAATTTATGGAATGCCATACTCTTTCACCCTGACATACTATCATTTAAACCTAATGCCCAATGATACCCCAGTCAAAAGGGTGCGCGAAAAAACAATATACATTTTCCTTTCAAAATATGGATTTAAAAAAATGCTAATTTTCTAGATATTAATCGTAACTCCTATCTAAAACATTTACTTTTCATGCACGTCAAAGTCGGCTAAATATATTTATGACTTAATGTCTGCACTTAATTCGTTTTTAATAGTAATATAATTATATTAGTATATAATTGTATAAAATAAAATTTCTTTAATTCAAATAGTCTCGTTAAATATACCTACGGTTTTGCATCCATTAGATCCATTGTGTATAGCGATAAATTCACTCTACTCAAGTATCTCTCAATGCCTCTTTTGTACTAAGCAGTATTATTTATACTCATAAAGCGAATACTCTGAAATTTATTATAATTTTTTCGGTATAAATGCACTTGCATTAGTGATGTCAGAATAGTACGATTAATTAATTTTAAATATTAAAACATATTTGAGGTACATAGAACTGTCTGGGGAGCAGTGCTCCACTTTTTACTGGGTAGAATTTTTTTTTTCAAAAACCAAAAGCAAGTATTTTTTTTTAATATTTTGGACAAATTCTTGAGTCGTATTTAAAAACAAATATTTTGGCTATACAGGGTTCCTCCCTGACATTTTCGCCAGGGGCATCCCCTGGTGGAACATAGCTCAGAAGAGTGTGTATTATATGATACTGATATTGTTTGTAGAATATTTAATCAATTTGTTTTAAACGATTTGCCGAGCTTGAAATTTACCCTCCAAAAATCATCCATTTTATCATATTTTATTCGAAATTGGCCAAATTCAACAGCTGGTTAATAGCACTTGTTTTTAACATTGTTTTTCTCACATATTTTTTAAAACGGAATTTTCCATGAATTCTAGTCGATGTCATGGTTTTACAGCACTTGGAAATTCAATAATTCCACGCTGTCACAATTTTGCTTATATATGAGCTCAGTACCTAATGTGAAGCAAGGACAGTTTATCGCCGTAAATATTGGAACAAATTTGCCATTATGATGGCTGAAGGTCACCGCTACAAGGTCATTTGTGCACGTGTGCATTGCTTATCAGCTCACCGGCGTATAATTTAGCTCACCTGCTAAGTCGTGTTATGGCGATGAAAACAATTCCAAAGAAATAATTTGAATTTTAAATATATGAAACGATAACAAAGATTTTCTGGGAACAAAATTATGAGGAAGATAGTAATTTCAGATAACTTTACAAGTCGCAATGTCGTTTCTTTGAAAAGGCGTAAAATTAAAAGTAGAAATTTTAAATTTGACGTAGATGTTAATAGTAGTAATCCTCTTATAGGCGCTACGTATAAAAAATAGAATGTTTATGGGATAGTTTTGAGATATGCAAGAGGATATAAAAGAATGATTTTTCGAGGTTATCGTGTTGGGTATTAAATTGTTTTTTTAAATGTAACCTTTTCCTAATAAAATTCTCAAAGATTAGGGAAAAATTGTTGTTTCCCCCTTAATATCTCGGAAATTATCGGTCAGAAAAATCTGAAAACAATTTAAAATGTTCATGACAAGTTTACTAAAAATCATTGTGGCCTTACACGAGATCATTATTTTCGTTCTATATAAAAATTGTATTAGTTAAATCTAAATTATACCCAAAGTATATAACAGCGAAAAAATAACGATTGAAAAGGTCCACAAGTGTATTTGCTTATAAATACATAAAAATGTTGCTACAATTTTATATACTTTCATTATTTGCCGAAGTATTACAACTAAATTTATGAGTATTGCACAACTATTGTCGAGACAAATAGTAATTACACTTTAACATCGTGGTTTCGATTTTGAATTTTATACACGGGTATAAATGTTATCATCGTTGTAATGCTCGCACTTAATATATGACTCACATTAACGTTATTAGAAACGCATATCAATTCCTTCAATCAATAACTTGTTTTGTGTAAAACTTATAAATAAGTAAAACATTTCAGAATTAAAATATGCATTATTTTTATTTAATAATTATATATAGTAAAACATTTCAGAATTAAATATGCATTATTTTTATTTAATAATTATATATAGTAAAACATTTCAGAATTAAATATGCATTATTTTTATTTAATAATTATGGAAGTACTCTAATATTCGTAAATACAAATAATATCATATTTTCACTTGACATTCCACTATGAAAACTACATATGGTACGACACACACATGATTGATTTGTTTATATATTCGATTTTACTTAATAACAAGATTGAATAAGCAGATAAAGTGAGAGAAAAAATTACTATTTATTATTTCTTGAAATGATAGTAAACAAATCTATAACTATACAAATACGTATATTCTATTCTTGTTTCTGATATCCGCTAGCTATTTACGTGATAAATACATATTATATGGGTTATAAATATATTCGACAGTATTTGCTCTATTATCAGAGTTATTAAGCGGAATAATTTAGTATATTCCAAGACCCTCCTTTATCCTAGAAAATAATACTGGTAATTGAGACAGAAGATGTTTAGTTCCAATAATTGTTGTACAGGGTATATTTGCTACTATAGTATTTGTACAACGTAGTGTTCTATTCTAGTCAAACCAATATTCGCCTCTGATCGATTTATTGTTATCATAATAATTATTTCATGATTGCAAAGCAAAGTGGAAATGTTATGATAACTATTGTACATCTATGCACACATAGGTTTAAAAAAACTGAGTTTATATTATAGGTGACATAAACGCAGTTTTTATAAACTGAGTTTTCATAAACTGAGTTTATGTTATAGGTGATATAAACGCAGTTTTTATAAACTGAGTTTTCATAAACTGAGTTTATATTATAGGTGATATAAACTCAATTTTAGGTCACAGGACGTATTGGAAGAAAGAATAAAGACAAACAGGAAGTGTATGCCAACAGATTTCTATAATGATGCTGAAATTCAAGTAAATCGATAGGTTTTCATACTGCCTTCAAATAAAAAATGTCGAAGCTATGTTTATAAATACCTTTTCTGATTTATTATTATAGATCACCAAAATATAACATGCTGCTCATCACACTTAATTTTTTTAAATTTCGGTAGCGTATCTTTTAATTTGTTTGTAAGCTTTGAATATATTTTAACGTTTATTATAATTTGTCTTTCCAATTGTGGTTTCACATATTTATATGTGTTAATATTTCGCAGATTCTTAGTATAGCAAAATATACGAGTCAGTGATCTGCATTATAAGTTTCCACTTCAAACGGTTTCTGAGTATAAGTAATCCTATAAGAGTTTTCTTAAAGTATAAGTCTTCGTATAAATCTTCATATATATACTGTGATATGGGTAAGTCTTGTCCATTTGAAGCATGGAACTCTAAAAATGAGAGTAGCTATGTTAACTAGTAATATAAATAGTTGTAGCTCTTTATATCATTTTATATTTTGGATCTAACATCAGTATTTCAACGATGCATTCTGTCCATCGAAAATCAAGCTGATAGTCAGTTTAAGAGTCTTAATAGTAAAATATTAAGACTCTTAAACTGACTATACATTTTAAAAATGGCAATTAATTTTGAAAATTCTCGTTGAAATTTCAAAAAGCTTTCACACACCAACGTTAGCAGCGCAGTAAATTTACCAGGATACTTGTAAATAACTAAATAAAAATGAACGAATAGTAAGGTCCGCGACAAAGCGACATCACATTTCTTTTGTACCAAATGTTTGACCAGAAATTCTGATGAAAGCAGATTTGTTTTTCTTCCGCAAAAGGCTATTACGTCATCAACTTACCGCGTTAAGCCTTCGGAAAATGGACCCACGCACCGTCGATAATGAATAAAGCATTACAGTATTAAAAGGAAGTCCTAAAATGAACTGGGCGAGCGGTAGACAGCTCGGTATCCTATTTAGCTGGAAAAATTTCGCCGCTTGCTTTTTTCACATTTTGCCATCATTATTAAGAGGACGCAAAATAAGACATTTTAGAAAAATAAGTTACTTTTTTCATCCAAATGGTTATTTACAGACATACGTACGCGTGCTCCTGTGTGAGTAGAGCGTTTGAGTTATAATAATAAAGTTACGATAATCAGATATGAGAAACTGAAACATTTTTAGATGTTTTTCAGCATTTCATAGAACTTTGTCTCCGTATTTCAAGGAATACTTCCAAGCTTTTAAACTATTTTTTCAAATTATGACCAAATTATGCAAAATTATGACCAAAACCTAAATGTTATAGATTACTAAACACACAAAGCATGTGTTTACTCCATTATTTTAACCTTAATTAAATTAAACTTTAAGGAAAAGAAAAATCGAGTTCGAACAAAATTTTTATCAACCACTGAATAATTCAAAATAACAATTATTTAAACTGTTATAATAACAGTTGTCAGCAATGTTTCTTCAGTATCTATTAATAATTGTTAGTTCTTTTGGAGGCGGTGCCAATTTAAAAAAAATGAATGGAACAAAAACGTTATTGGGGATGGGTACGCCAAAAATACTTTTTACACTTCCTCAGATATATTTATGAAAATGGAATAGCTTGAGTCATCACAGACGATATAATGCTGAAACACTTCCATTTTATAATTTTCAAAAGTATACTAAAAGCTGCTGTTATGGGTAAACTGCGTTTAAACAAAAGAAGAAAAGGGAGTATCGTTTGAGAAAAAACCCGGTAAGAAAAGAGAAAAAACCCGGTATGAGTAGAACTCACACTACGAGTATCCTAAAAATATTTAGACATTTATAAACATTTAAACGTACATCTTTTTTCAATTAAACTTTCTACAAATAGTAATTTTTGAAAACCTAAATATATTGCGTACTATATATTTGACAGGCGTAAAATCATGGTGCATATTTAAACAATTATAAGATCTATAATAATCGTTATGGTTTTACTTATAATCTTCTACAGGTTTTGCTTCAGTGGAAGATTTTTTTTGATATTTGGTACAGTATTTCGGAAATAAGGGGGAGGGTTTTCCCTTATTTAGGCGTATTTTTTAGAATATATTTTTAAAGAGGTAATTTAAAATCATGTATTCCACATAAAACAAAGCAATTAAATGTTTTTGTAATGATATCCTACACGATATAAAAACTAAAAAAAACTTTTTGTTACTTTGTTTATACCTGCTTTCATTTGTATACGAATATTTTAAAAACGTTAGTGTACAATATGTAGGTTGGTGAATTATTATGTGAAGATTGAAATTTCTAAAAAAACTAACTGAACCGATGGATAGATAGATATATTTTATAATGTTTCCTTTTTTCTCTTTTGAGGCATGGAATCCCAGAAATAGGGCTAGAAATTTGATATTTCAAGAGAGGACTCCGAGTAGCGTGAATACAGGTTTTCACAAGTGAAAACTATACAAATACGATCGTAAATAATGAAAATAAAGAGATTCGTACTTAGCGCATTAACTTGATGCGATTATGTTTGTTTAATCATAAAAAATATTATCTAATCGCGAGTTGCGTGCTTTAATCCATCATTGACGTCCATTGGCATATCCTCAGCCCCTGGGCTGCTGGTGCATCATGCTTTGACCATCATCAGCCCCTTGTTTGTTGATGTCGTGAATGCTTTGCCAATAAAAACATGGGCAACGAAACATATTACTTCTATCACAGGTCTCATTCGTTGAGGGTTCCAGTATCCAATCTCCAAAGATTTGTTAATGCAGACTTTGGTAAAATTTATATAGACCACTCTTGAGTTGTACATTTCTTAATAAACGAGAATAATTAAAACCATGGAAATCTATTATACATGCTTGATATATGTGATAATGCACATAAAGAAAAAAACTAGTACAATCATATTTAAAATCTACTTCTTTCCTGATGTCGATTAAAAACGTTGTATACTTGGAATGTTCTCGTACTTTTCAAGTTCTACTTATAAATAGTAACATCAAACAAACACTAATACCTGTTATATATTTTAAGTTTGCAAAAAATGTACAAACATTCTTTTCAGAAAATATGTTACACAAACGGCATCAAAATATACTCTTTACTCATATTTTTTTATTTTTGTTTGTTTATAATTTGCACAAATATGTTTAACTGTATTTTTAAAACCTTATAAGTAAATAGAGAGGTTTTAGCAACATGGGTGTCTATCATTTCCCTTCCCTTAACAATTCCTTCTAGCAAACCAGTGAACTAGATTTAAAGTTAATCGAAAATGTAGTACGCAGTTGTGAGCTTTACAACAAGAAATTCGCCTTCTAGAGCAATGAGAATGAAATTGCACTACACTGCGAGCTTGGCAATCTAAGAACATAGAAATAAAAAGTAAGTCACATTTTCGCTAGCTGATAGCAAAAATAGTAGTCATAGATTACTTTTCGATAAAAAAGACGGCTCAGAATACTCAGAGGTAGAGAAGAGATACGCTAAAGACATAGTGGACGAAGACCGTAAATGTAGAGGTCAAGAAAATGAAAAATCATTCAGGAAGCTGAAGTCCTAGGCATGGTGCGTTGGCAAAGCTTTATCGAGGTCCTGTTCTAAGAGGAAAATATTTAAGTCAAGATGGTCTCCCACGTCGTTATCTTTCAAAGAACAAAAGCTCTCTTCAACGAAACTCAAACGATATTTTCTAAACGATGAGGTGGAAAACAAGTTCGTTTTCGGACTTCCTATATATTAAGCTTAAAATTATATTTTAAGCACTCATTTTTAACATGAGTTTCATTTTGGGTTAAAGACATAACACATGTAAAATTTAGGTCTATAACTTTGTTTACAAACTGGAAGTCTCTGACAGAAGGACTTTCTACCCTTTCGACAGGGAACAGTAATGGGATTACGTTCGGACCCTTTGGCGCGTGGAGCTTTAAAAATAATCCTTGGTTGGCTTGAATAAATTGTTAGTGTAACAATTTCTTTGTACATCAAATTCTAACCACTTGTTATATGAATATATATATATATATATATATATATATATATATATATATACATATATATATATTCAAAACTTTAGGAAAGGCATCACGCATCTTTATGAAAATGGAACAGTCGGAATCATCACAGACTATGCACTGTTGAATCATTTTCACGCCAGTACTGAAGTTCGTGAGGGATGTGTTATCAAGGTGTTCCTACTTAACAGCTATACGGAGGTTATAATAAAAATTTCTTTCGAGAACTAGAGCGGACGGAATCACGGTCGTTGGCTCAAAAATTTTGAACCTATGGTATACGAATGCTACTGCTTTATTCACAACTAGTATTCGTTATATGGAAATAAATAAATCTACTGCTAAGGAAGGTAAGCAACAAGTCATAAAATCTGTTGCAACAAGTCATAAGTCATAAGAATAGCAACAAGTCATAAGTCATAAAATCATAAGCAACAAGTCATGAGTCATAAAATCATAAGCAACAAGTCATAAGTCATAAAATCATTTCATCACTTTGCAAATGAATGGCAATAAGATGAAGATGATTATTTTTGATCATGCTGTCACACAAATAAAGAATTGCGAGATCGTTCAGTTGTACATATATCTAGAGGCATAGACCTCCTGGAAGTGTGGTGCTAGAGAAGAATGCTTAGAGTAACGTGATTCTCTTCTAATGCATCCTTACTCCAAGGATTTGATATCAGGAAACTTTAGATTAATATTGTACAAACTCGCATCATAAAATTCTTTGAACACATGTTGCGGCTTAGCGGCGCTGATATTGAAGGCTTGGTGGTATAGGGCAAAGTGGAATTCACCAGATCACGTAGAAGAATACCTATGAGATATACAGATTAGGTCATGGCAGCCAAGGGCGTTCTCCAACACGAGTGCACCTAGAGAGCAGTTGCTCTCTAGGTGCCATATCATGTGATAATTCACTTATCTGCAATACACTTCATACGTTGATTAAAATCACTCTGCCCAGATTGTAAGAAGAAAATCAAATTTAATTAGGTTTATTAAATACAATTCTAGTCAGAAATATTCCTATGACGTTTTAGAATTCGAAACACAAGTGTTGGTATAAGTCTGTTTAGTGCTGCGTATATGCAGGCTGATAAAAAGAACGTGTCTATCGTTAAAACAGGGTATTTTGTGTATCAAACTGAGTAGGAAAATTGAATTATATGATTTACAAATATACGAAATACAATTTTTGAGTATCGATTAACAAAATTTCAATTTTTTTAAGACATGTTTTTTTCCAAATATAATCAGTTGTACAACCAGAATCACTTTTATAAACAATAGACTTTGTATACCTATCGCTTATTTAAAGAACCGGTTATAATAACATTTATAAAAATTCAACCTATGAAGTGGGCCGACCATGTAATTAGATTGAAGGAAGATAGAACGACAAAACGAGGTTCAAGAGGAAGAGAAAGACCCAAATTAAGATGGGCGGACTGCCTGCAAAGTGTTTTCGACGCTCTCAATATAACAAATTAGAAAATAGTAACACTCAAAAGGAGGGCTTGGAACAGTCTGCTTGAGAAGGCCAGGGTCCACCGACGACTGTCGAACCACTGATTATGATGAAGATTGTATACCTACCTGATCATATATGTTTTCCTATCGTATTAAATAATTTTGCTTTTTTTTTAATGTAGAACAGTAATTTACAAGTATATTTTAAAGTAAACAAAAACAAATAGGTGCATTCGAGACTACCTATCACGTGGACCTCACACGGTTCAAGGCAACAGCTGTATTTGCATTGAAATTTAATAACCTGAACGACTGGTCCACTAGTTATACATAAATTATAATATGCAAATAATACTACAAGTTACTATTTTTGAATATAGTATTTAAAGTAACACGCCATATCAACAACACAAGGATTTTTATCATAAAGAAATAAAATTTATGTATACGCTTGTTATTTTTTGCCACCGATAACCTCGAAAATTCGATGCTTTATAAATTTGAAATTAATTTTATCATTGCTTCAGCGCGTTCGTCATATAATAATATGCAAATAATACTACAATTCGCTATTAGTAGTACTTATTTGAAGTCAAGCGCCATATCAATAATACAAAGTTTCTGATTGTGAACAAATAAAATTTTTGTACACGCTTGTTTGTTTTTTGCGTTCGATAATATCGATAATTAAGTTTTATTTTGAAATGAAATTATTGCTACTTCAATATGTTTTTTACATAATAATATGTAAATAATACTATTTACAAGACGCCATTTTGTGTATTGCATTTAAATTAACGCGCCATATCAATACAAATCTTTCGACCATGAAAAATCATATTTTACTCAATAAAAGATATTTACAGATGAATTTAAAAATATTTACGTTGTTATTTTTTTGTGTACGTTGTTTGGATTTTGATGATAAACAATTAAATTTTATGTATACGCTTATTTGTTTTTTGCGGTCGATAATATTGGGAATTAAACGATTATTTTTTTTATAATTGTCACTACTTCAGTACATTTTTTGTAGTGAATAATAATATGCCAATAACATTACACGTCACTATTATTGCTTCAATCATAAAGAAATCTTCCAGTCATAAAGAAGATAGATTTGTTTTTTCGATCAAGAATATCTTATAAAATTTTAATGACATTTTAAGTGTTTATTGTTTTTTCCAAGTAATATTAGCTATCATTAGGCTACATCAATAAATAAGACAAGTGTAGTAATGTTAAGAAAAAGATTACACCGATCCAAATTGCATTAAATACCGTACGAAATTAGTTAAAATTGTAATAAAATAATTTAAAAGGTCTACAAAATTCGATTACAGTAACATACAGAGATATATCGAAAGTAACTTATATAAAGGGTATTTATACTAAAAGGGAACCTGAAATTGTTCAATATATTATGTAACAATCACTGAATTCTCATACATATATAACCAGCCTTTTGCCCACGACTTCATCCCATTAGTAACGGTAAGCTTACATATAAATGGGTAACCATTTGGTGGTCCTTACTACCTAGGTTTTTTACGCTCTTACTTATTTTTCAACTTTTTGACATGATTATTACACATGATTATATGATTATATTGACAGTTTATTTTCTAGACTCTGGTAGATACATGAACTAAGTAGAAATGAACCAAAAAATAATACTAAGATACCTTGAAAAGTAAAAGTAAAAAAAGAACGACTAATCATATTTTACTTCATATTCTTCTTCAGAATCTGAAGAATGCAATAGTGCAAAGAATTCAATAAATTTTCGTCTAAATTTGTCTACTTGTTTTTGTATGACGCGATTACAAAGAAACGGGAAGAAAAGCAGAAAAAAATTTAAGAAAACGCTTAGGCTTATTTTATTTCATATTCTTCAGGATCTGAAGAATACAATAGGGTAAAGAATACAACAAATCTTTATCTAAATATAGTTTGTAATTTTAGTTGATGCATCTATAACGAAACAGATAGAAACCAGATGAAAATTAAAAATGGCCGAGAGTTATTTATGTCATGTAAAGCCCCTGAATTGTTTACATCTACAGTTTTATTATATGTGTAGATTTACTTGTTCACCGTGGAGATTTTTAGAGTTGGAAAATGTTTCATAGTATCTGTTTATAATTAATACTTAAAAAAATAACCTTACAAAATATATTCGACAAAAGCCGAACGTCGGGAGCTAATTTAAAATAAAATGGAATTAATGTAGTCACGTTAAGGTGTTAAGGATTCTGTTGCTATATTCACAGAAAAAACACGATATCTTTATTATATTTACTTATTTATTTTATCAGAATACAATTCGTAAACTTAACAAATAAGTATCTTATTTTATTTAATTCAAATACAATTCTATACATTAAAATACTTTTATAAAACGAATAGATGTCAATAAATTGTAATTATAAACATAGTACACAAAAAAATCCCACACAAAATTTCAATCGGAAAGACGTTTTGCAATATACGAATAATAGGGTCAAAGAAACTCTCTTGTCATAGTGAAACGTGTGAGGTTTAATGTAAAAAAATACGAACAGAAAAAATCACTTACATTACGCATGTAGGTCACGTAAATCGTATTGTTACCTAATTAATATTGTATCTAGGTTTGAAAATAAAGACTACTCGTTTTAAAATTAAAATTGAATCATTCAACTGACCAAATCCCAAACAACAACATATACATAATACAATGTCTCATCAAAATAATCAGACGATAAAAATATAATTCGCAAATATGAACAGTGAAACAACGTAACCAAACTTGTCATGATGGCAACGTAGCATTTCCCAGTGGCGTGTGTGTGGTTTCATTACACTTTTGACGTTGAACCTGCCAATGACATTCGAATAATCGATTGCTACGTCTGTTGTTTAGATTTTAACTAAAAACAAAGGCTACCACCTTCATATGTATCAACGACTGAAACTTATTCCATTTGGATAAAAAAAAAATATAAGGAGATATGTACGGTGCGGCTTTTTGAGGGTAGAACGTACTGATTTTCGAGTTCAGAAATGTATGGTTATGTACTCTTTCCCAAACATCAAAAGCGAAGCCAAATGGCAACACATTTCAAATGTCATTAGCCTTTAAAATCGTACGTACACATATACTTACATATATATATATATATATATATATATATATATATATATATATATATATATATATATATATATATATATATATATATATATATATATATATATATATATATATATATATGTATAAAAACGTTATTAATCCTGTACAAATATAGTACATTACAGAGTGTCTAGACGACACACAATTTTTTTTAATTAACAACCGAAAGGTAAATATAAATTCGTTAATAAACAATCAATATGAATCGTTTTGACGAATGTAGATTTTGCTTAAAGCATATATATTTTCTGTACCTTTCAAGTGGATAACATATCTAGTGAACATAGAATGTAAAATGTATTACGAAGACCTCACGAGACTTTATATTGTATAATTTCGTCACCGATTAATAAATGTCAGTGCTGAAACAGATTTTGATGTGAAATATTAGGTAATCAGTTTTCTGGGTTAAGGGATTATAGGTTTAAGATATTGATTGAATATAACTAGCTGTTAAAATTATAACGTGATCGAGTGACTTTATACTCGCTGTATGCTTATATTACGATTATTATAATATAAAGCCGCTTAATGGTTTAAAAGTATCTAATATACTTGCAAAGTTCAGGAAATGTAAATACTTTTCAGACTAAACTATATTCTTTATCATTAGTCGCCGGTCCTTCATCGTTAGATAGATTTTTTGCTCAAAGATTACTGTATCAAAAGAATCAAAATTTGTCCTTAGGTATGCAACCGATACAAAATGTGAACATTATATATAGTATTTATCGATACTCGTTTATTACAATTATCAAAAAGGTTATTACTATTAAAATGATGACTACTTTTAAAGGGTCAATCTGTAAGTGGCTTTTGACCCAGTAAATGAAAACGGAATAAACAGAAAATATGGACGGTTCGATATTATTCGATTTCAATTATATTTATTATTAGTATTGTTTTCTCTTGTTTTTCGAATTTTGTTTGTGCTATGTTTCCTTTATGTGTAATAATGTGTATGTAGTTATATGTCTGTATATAATACCTGTATTAAAAATAGTGTATGTGAGTATATGTATGTGTGCATGTGTGTGAATATGTATACGTGTATGTATACGTATATATGTATTTTATATGTGTATATATGTATGTATAAGAATATATTTGTGTGTGTGTGTACCAACCAACAGATGCTAGCTGTAAACCGTAGCTACATACCAACAGATGCTAGTTGTAAACCGTAGCTGGCCCGGTGATACTTATGGCATAACTGCACAAGCTGAGCTAGTTACCTTTTTGTGGATAAAACATCGAAAAATTTAAGGTTAAGACGTGTAGCTTAATTTTTAATTTATATTTTTTCATTACCTATAAGAAAATTTCTGTACATGTCTATTACTTTACCTGTTGTATTTTATATCAATAAATAAATTATTATTATTGTGTAATTTTATTACCATGAAATAAATAATAATTTAATATGAAATACCCTAAAATACTTTTGTTTGTTACTCTAAATAATTATGTAAATATTCTCTCAGGTCGACATTTTAAAAATCTGTCTTACGCTGGTATATTGTCTACGTTGGTGCCCATGATAAACTGTATTTAGCAATTCTGAATTGGTTAGTTGGGAAAAGATCCAAACCTAATAATTTTCTCTCCTGGAGTCATATTATAAAATTCGAAGAGATACAATTAAAATAGACTTTGTTAAAAGTCACAATTCACTATGTCGATCAAATTAACCCGATAATAATTATATACAAAAAAGTAAGAAATTATGAAAATATTCTCTTCAAAAATATAAAAAAGTTAATATTGCGGCGAGTCTATAGTATTGCATGTAAATATATGTGTCTGTTCACAAAGCACTTTAACTGGAACCTCTTTCAAAGAAAAAATCTCTTTATGGCAAATAATATTTATCATATATAATAATATATAGCATAAATTATATATATATATATATATATATATATATATATATATATATATATATATATGTATGTATATGTAGATATATATATATATATATATATGTATATATATATATATATATATATATATATATATATATATATATATATAAATAATACATTTTTACGATAAGCAAAAAATAAATTTATAAGTATACGTTGATTGTCACGATAATGACCGAATTGAGTTGTATGTTCACCTGGACTAAAAAACTAACTATACCTGGAATAAAAAAATATATATAAAGGACTATATAATTATATATTTTATATAAGACTCAACGTTGTTTTATATAAATATAAAGACTAATAAAAAATTCGAAAATAAAGAAAATAAAACTAGAAAAAACTTGTCCCGCACTGTAATAACCAATTATTTTATAACAATATATTATAAAACAAAGCGTCTGTCTTTCTGTATATTCGTGATACTCTCAGTAACTATTGAACCGATTTTGTTACGATTTTTATTAATGAATAGACTGATTTAAACAAAAATTTTAATGTATAATTAATAAATATTTCGTAAAAATTTCCCAACCTTTAATGTATATCGATATCGATGTGTATATCGATTTATGGATATCGATGAAGTTGGAAAAAAGCATTCGTCGGAGAGATGTACTAGCGTGCCTAATTTAAATGGATTGAGATACATAGAAATAATAAGCAATATTGCTAATATTGTACTTCTCAAAAAGCTCTATAGTAATGTCCCCGAAAACTTAGGTATATATACTACATAAAATTCATAATAAACGTTTTACTGTTTAAAAAATATTCCCAATTTTCTAGAGCATATTGTTCAAAACTGTCTTAATATTTATGAAATTAAATGTTATAAATAATCTTCCTCGTATTTTATATAAACGTGTGTATAAAATTTCTTCTCTTTACTATAATTTTATAAGGAGTAGTTTAAAAGTTATGATGTTTGTTTTTAGATAATCAAAATTATATGCGCAGGCTATAACATCTTATAGTAGTTATCGTGTAAAACGCATTGTCGACGAAATTCGTCATTTTTTTTATATATTATTCAAACTAAATATCTAACTTATTTTAAAATTTAAAAAACATTTACCGTTTAGTTTTGGTAAAAAACGCTCTCAAAAATTCTACAATTAATATTAAAGGAAAAATAGTTATTTCACCACACTTAATTTTATTTAAAAAACCTGTCGAATGATTTATTTAAAAAACTAAGTCAGTGTAAAATTATGTTATATTAATATTTTGAAAAAATATTTTATTTATCGTTTAGTTTTGATGAAAATCACTCTCAAAAATTGTAGAATTAACATTACAGGAATAGTATAAATACCTACATCATTGTATTTAAAAAACGCAATGAAAAACGTAAAAATTATTTTTTTCCAAATTGTCAAAATAATTTATACTAAAAGGTTGAAAAAAAAATTTTTTTGAACAAAATATTTTGTAATAATTTTTGTACATTACTGTCATAATACAAATACCTTAACACGGCAATCAATGGGTGAAAAATGGTTATCTACCCATGCGAAGTCGGAGCCCTAGTTTATACTAAGCAAAAAATAGCTACTTACGTTCGCTGAGCTTCAATAGCTTTTTATACAAGAAAATAATTATATCCGAATAGCAAAATTTTTACACAAAAACTTTATTCTGGCCTTAAGAGAAATTCTCTGATACTTCTGAACAAGCCCTCGGGGGTATAATATCACCTAATGTTTTTATTACTTAAGTGCCATCTGTTAACTTAAAAAACGAGTATGGTAATAAAGGTAGCCAAATTAATACAGATATATTAAGTGTTGATATTAAAAAAGACTAATATGTACTAAATACATATGTAATATAAACACTAACGTCCAAACTAAATACAGGAAGTTCCGAAAACATCGTTAAAATATTTATGTTCTTCATTTCACTTAAAAAACTTACGATACGATAAATTGTTAAGTTGAATCTTGTTACTTAGTTGAATCTTGTTACTTGAAGTTAACCGCAACATTATAACTTAATATTTACTCTTTCGGAACAGACTGAAGAGAATAATTTGAAAAAATTACATTCACTTTAAGTAAAACTTTCTACATTAAAGCCAACGCCATTTTTTCGGGCACTAATCTTAATAGAAGTTTACATCAGTCGTGTTGAAAATGTGTCGGATTTTGATTATAAACATTGTTTATCAACTATTTAAAATATTGCCTTTTTGGAGAAGCTTATGTAAATTTATGTTAACTGATTATTTCGTAGGCAACCTATTTTAGAATTTAATAGCATGTACTATATAATTCTATCTGGGAGTAAAGGCATAGATTTTCTAAGAACCCTTACGAAAAAACATCCAATTAAATAAGTGGACAACGAAAATAGTTTCAGGGGAATCAAAGTTTAGATTGTTAAAACTTGTACAGAGGTACTTTTTTGACAATTTCATCCTAAAAATAAGCTCTATAAACAAGTATTTTTTATGTAAAAGAAGTTTACTTAACATGAATAATTATATTATCATTAAATTTTGAACAGATGGGAAAAAGAAAATTGTTTAATTTTTGTATACTTTAAAGCACCAAAATAATTAAGAGATTCTGATGAACTACATCCGTAATATGACTATCATCATAACCTTGAGACACTTTTTAAGCATAAGAGCTTTAAAATATGAGAGAAAAACTTTAAAATATTGACTCGACTTCACATTTCTAACCCTTACGTTCAGTTCAAATCGATTGCGTCAATTGATTTTATTGTATACAGAGAAACATTTCTTTTTTAATTAAAACCATTTATTAGGATCCCGTACATCAAAAAAGAAAACAAAGCACTTAGAAGATCATTTGCTTGTGCGTGAGTCGTTTTCTTATGAAACCGTTCTACATGGTGATTTGAAAATTGACATAGTTACTGGAAGTTAATCATAGTTTAACCCGCATATACCTCATTAATTTCAAAACTATTATTATTATTATTATAACTACCTTTCTAGAGATATTGCTGAGAATGTTTAAAAAAATATGTCGCTCTTCAACATCTTCGAAACTGCCAAAATTAAAATTATGAAAAAAAGCAGCGTCACTAAAATGTTGCCCAAAGTTTATAAGAAAATAATAATGATGATGCTAAATCTCGTAGTTTTCGAAAATCGAAAAACTCACGGTATTTTTACGTATGTCAGACATCTAGGTAATATATTTACGTGGCGATAAATAATGTTCATCAGGTACTTATTTCTTTCATCATCGTTCAAAAAGTATAAATTGCATTAGTCAGAAAATATGTTTGTCCCACAGAGCTACGAACACCTCTAATGAAGTAGTTAAAGTGACTTTTACGGTGGACGGCGAAAGTGATACTTTTATCACATTTCCATACTACATATACATACCAGTTTTCCTTTTATTCACGTAGGCACAAGTAGAATGATAAAGAGCAAAACAGACTATTATCTTTTTCGCTCCTCGTTAACCTCACCTCTTTTCTAAGCTGCGCTGACGGTATGGGTAACCCATATAAGTTACTATTGATGGCGTCTCAGTAAGCTTGCCATGCGCTGGCGAGACGGTCGTATCTTTATGATTTGTCCGTGTTCTAATAATCATCCTTTTCGACTGACTATATAAGTGAGCAGTGTCTACTCAACATCAACGCTCATGATTATAGTGTTCAATTTAGAAAAGGCATTGCACTTGGCACTTCCGCAAACGGCGCCTTCTTTAATAAGTTTAAAAGGAATTCGCCAATCACTTTGGATGCCAATGTAATACATCACAGCGTTCAATATGAAATGGATTTCCTATGCGTCAACACTAGAGCATCTTTTTTATTTATTGAATATTACACTGTCTCGTTGTTATTACATACGGTATAAAAATTAATTAAAGGGATTTATTTATTTATTTACGCTTACCTACAGAAGTTCAATAAACACAGTATTATAGAAGCATTACAAAAGTTACAGGCTATAAATGACTTTTAAAGGTGATCATTAAAAAAAAAAACAAATACTATTATATATAAGTACACTTAAGTACAAAAATACACCCATATGCATTACGAGCACATTAAAGCTTTCTGAAAGCAAAGAATTATTCAATAGGATTATTGATCTACAGTTTTGTTGCATGCAGATCGAAACTGTCTTATGCCCAAAACTAATATTCTATATATGCATACTTTTGTAATATTAGGGATAGAAATTCTAAATGACGTTTCACCTTTACATATGAATAACATAACGGGAGATAGTAATTACTATTTCCACACGCTATCTACAATGGGAGAACGAATTATGCCCAAAACCAATATTTTATCTATTCACGCTTTTATTTTACTAGAGTTAGAAGTTCTAATTTATATTTTAGTTTTACATATCAATAATATTTGAACAGATAGGAATTAACAACCTCGGCACGCTATCTACCAACGGGAGGGCGAACCTCTCCCTAGTTATCCACTTTAGTATAGAAGAGACAAATGTTGCGTTCTAATAGCTTTCTGACAGTTATCTTTGATTATCAACAGTAAGCGACTTCTCTGTGATTTTCGAGCAATAGACCTCTCTCAACGATCTATTTTACGTAAAATTATCCATTTTTTACTGTGAAATATATTGAAAATCAGTAGCAACTGTGTCGTCTTCTAGCTACAGAATTTAGAAATTTTGCGATCGTTATCATACTGAGATCCGATAATGAAAGTAATAATTCCGATAATGAAAGTAATAGGGACCGTCGTATATAGTATATAAATACCGAGTAAATTTTATGTATGAGCTCGAAGAGTATAATTTTAAAACTAGATTTTGGATTAATAAGAGTCCTGTTGAATTATTACAATACAATAATAATTATTATAATTTAATAAATACACATAAATAGGTGTTATTGTGGATTTAATAAATTATAATTACAATTACCCATTTATTATCATAATTTATTACTGATTTAAATTACAAACCTCATATTGACAATGGGTTTTGTCCTATTTAAGACTTGACATAAAGAAAAACACAGATTGATTGCGTTCCATAATTAGGCAAAACTTTAACCGCTTTTCCTTAACTTATATTATTCTTGATCTTGAAATATGAAAAAAAAATACGCAAGTTAAAAATTCACGAAACATTTAAATCAAGTCTATTCGTATATGACTAAAATGTTTCGTGTTTAGTTATTATTTCTTTATTTGGTGCGTATATATTTTTAATTTCGAATTTGCCATATGCAATAACGGTAAGCAGCGCTTGTACGGGGGAGGGTGAAGGGGACGGGGATTACGGATAGAAAGCTACCTACGACTGTCGATAGATAGTTAAAACATAAAAAAAACCCGTGGGAAGCAAACTATGGATAGATAGACAGTTATCGACAATCTAAGATAACTATCTACGTCAACGGATAAATAGAATATAGGTTTTGGGCGTTACAGAGCCTGATAAATCAATATTCACCCACTGTATTTATTAAAACTCGTATCCTGGGAATAATCGTATATATATATATATATATATATATATATATATATATATATTACATATAGGTAATACAATCGGATAACAATACCAACCTGTATTTTTTTGGATTTGAAACTTCTTTTGCTACGATGCTGCAAGATCGTAGGTTTTAAAATAAGAAGGTAACAAAAAGCTAAACGCGTCGGTGTTATCTATAAAGATTCCACTCTCACAACTTATAGCGCATCATTGACTATAGCATCAGTTAAGCTAGTTCGTTGTAGGTTTCGTTATATTCCTAACCGTAGTAAAGCATGTATTCAAATTTATTTATTATGTATAAATGGTATTGAGACAATTAGTGTAAACGTTTTCATTCGTATTAATATCTTATTTTCTCGGTGAATTATATATTAACATTAAAATTAATGTATTAATTACAGTGAGACAGTTGGCTTCAAATTGTTTACACGTTTTGGTAACCTTAATATTTCTCCTTGTGTTTCCGAATAAAAATTCGCAAATAATTTTACGTTCTGATATTACGTGTCGGCCACGCACGCTCGTATATTCGTAATCTGAATTATACTAATTTTTAAATAGTATAATTCTGTAGCTTATCGTATAATATACGAGCCTTTTCTCCGGGTGACTTCTCCTGCTCTCCAATCTCACTGCCGTTACCACAGCACTCGTAGCACTTCGTGCCTACTCGCGTTCAAGGATGCGTATTCTAACAAATATTAACATAGATCTATAACCTCAGGATTTCCACAAATTGTTTATAAGTAAAACCGTTTCCAAAAAATAATCTCGGCAGAACTAAAAGCCGCATTAAAATCCATCTACAGACACACAGACAGCCAGACATACAGCAAGACTTTGCGTTACACACACACATACACACACACACATATATACATATATATATATATGTATATATATATATATATAGAGAGAGAGAGAGAGAGAGAAAAGATTAAACATTAAATTGTTTTGGAGAATGCCTTTTATTCCTGATTTAAATAGTTTTCCTTTTGATTAGTTATATAGTGGAAAAAGTTCTTTTGATTATAACTTTTCACATTTTTTTTCATTTTCATACATAATGTCAAAATATTATTTATTTTTTTTTTATTTCAGATCAAAATAACAATTTTAGTTATCCCTTTCTATCTATTTTTCTCTATTCTCAACCGCCTCAATCGTTGGCATATTCCCACTTAAAGGGCAATAAAATTAATTTTATTTTAATCTCGCGTATAGATGACCCCATCTGAAAATCACCAGGGACAGAGTGGGTAACGAAGACACTGAGTGCAAAAAGTACAACCAATTTTTTATACACGCTAATGCAGGTGGATCTATGACTAGTGTGTTCTCAGGAGTTAGATTTATTTTATCTTAATGTAAGTTGTGTGCACTCATAATAAATCGTGACTATTCTCTTTTGTCTGTACGTTTCTGATGGAATGTCTAATTTCGTGTGTCATCGTGAGTCAGCAGCAAACTGGATGCGAGGTTTTACATCACAAAAATAAATACGAGTAATATAGCGTTGCATTAGTGTAGTTTGTGAGGTACGTTATATACTGATAAGTGCATGCGTACGTAGATCGGCGCTGTATGTAAGAAATGTGTAGTGTAATCATATGAGTTCGGTTCGAACTTCGGCAGAGTTACATATTTTTTCAGGTTGATATTATGAATATCATCTGAAAAAACACATTACGAAAATCACCATAGTGGAAGGCCAAATAAATTTGATGTGAGTGATCCATTTTATCGTTGGAAGAGGCACATTTAAATTGTATAAACTTCTGCGAGAAGTTTCGTTCGCAAATGAGACTTTGGAAAAAGATGAAAAATTTAAAAAAGAGAAACCAAAAGATTATAATTTTTCTATTGGTTGTAGCCCACCTTTTCATTAAATTCCATTCGAATTGATTCGCTGTTAAAAAGTGATTAAATAACAGACATTCAAACAAACATCTGGATTTCCGGATTTATAAAACTAGTTAAAATTGGCTAAGATTCGTATATTAAAAAGTAAGAGAGAAAGCTGTCGATCGGCATCCTTTGGAAAGGAGAGCGACATCACATGATGACACTCGCTGACATTCATGGAAAGTCAGCTATAATCATAAGTTAAAAAGTCACGTTTATTATTGAGACAAACATATCGCTATTGATTGCTGAAATGAAGTTAATGTGATATATTTGAAAAATCGTGTTTATTATCAAGAAAAACATGTCGCTTTTGATTGCTGAAATGAAGTTAATTTGATATATTTGAAAAATCGTGTTTATTATCAAGAAAAACATGTTGCTTTTGATTGCTGAAATGAAGTTAATGTGATATATTTGAAAAGTCGTGTTTATTATCAAGATAAACATGTCGCTTTTGATTGCTGAAATGAAGTTAATGTGATATATTTGAAAAATCGTATTTATTATCAAGATAAACATGTCGCTTTTGATTGCTGAAATGAAGTTAATGTGATATATTTGAAAAATCGTGTTTATTATCAAGATAAACATGTCGCTTTTGATTGCTGAAATGAAGTTAATGTAATATATTTGAAAAATCGTGTTTATTATCAAGATAAACATGTCGCTTTTGATTGCTGAAATGAAGTTAATGTGATATATTTGAAAAATCGTGTTTATTATCAAGATAAACATGTCGCTTTTGATTGCTGAAATGAAGTTAATGTGATATGTTTGAAAAATCGTGTTTATTATCAAGATAAACATGTCGCTTTTGATTGCTGAAATGAAGTTAATTTGATATATTTGAAAAATCGTGTTTATTATCAAGATAAACATGTCGCTTTTGATTGCTGAAATGAAGTTAATGTGATATATTTGAAAAATCGTGTTTATTATCAAGATAAACATGTCGCTTTTGATTGCTGAAATAAAGTTAATGTGATATATTTGAAAAGTCGTGTTTATTATCAAGATAAACATGTCGCTTTTGATTGCTGAAATGAAGTTAATGTGATATATTTGAAAAATCGTGTTTATTATCAAGATAAACATGTCGCTTTTGATTGCTGAAATAAAGTTAATGTGATATATTTGAAAAGTCGTGTTTATTATCAAGATAAACATGTCGCTATTTATTACTGAAATGAAGGAATTCTTATCTTCTTTTAATTCTTGAATATCGGAAAGAAACGTTTTACAATTAGGTATGAAGTATAAAACAAAATCTGTTCAAACATATTTTTTTTAATAATTTTGGCAGTTATTTAATGAAAAGAGCTACAATATTTTTAATATATGTTTTTTTTATTAGAACGGAGAATTACAAAAGTTAAATTAACACCACTACATACAGTTATAAAGATCGTATTATTGAATATATTTGGCGTTAATTTTGTAGAAATGCATTATTCACAATTAAATTAAACTACATGATGTAGTATTATTTCTACATTCTTTAAGTTCTTTACCTAGGTTGTGACCTAAGTTTCGTTGTATTACAACATCTTCAGGTGGGCTGTTAGCAAAGATCTTAGCTAATAGCTACCTAGGTAAAGAACTTAAAGAATGTAGAAATAATACTACACCATGTAGTTTCATTTAATTGTGAGATCGTATTATATTTATTCCTAGACGGGGATTATATTTATTCCTAGACGGGGATTATATTTATTCCTAGACGGGGATTATATTTATTCCTCCTTCATGCTCCTTCATGTTTGTTCCTTCATTTATTAATCGTTCTTTTTACGTTGTGAATGGCAGCGAACATATCAAAAGTTTAACTTAAATTTTCTGAACTGTATACTCTAAATTCAACTGAACTGTAGTTCTCGTAATTAACTTTGTCATTTGCTTGTTTAATTAACATTTAAGAAAGTAACAGAATTAATTTATAGGTATATAATACTGAGGCAAAACATTAAAGAATTTTTAAATTCGTAAATTAGAGTTATCCTTTTCCTGTTTACGATATTGATTTTTAGTCTTTCTTTAAAAAAAATTTTTAGTCATTCATGAACCTTATGTCTATGGATGATTATATGTTTTTTAAAAAAAATTGTCAATTCAAGAATTTTCGTAACATTTTATTAAGCATGAGAGATTTAATGTTATCAAACGATTAGTTTAAAAATTTAACGAATCTTCGTTATCATTAAATACCTGTTAATATTCATAAAAAATTACTTACAATAAGCTAATGTGCGTATTCATAAAAATGTAATTACCAGAATGTTGTTTTCGGATTATATAATTTAAATTTAATTAACTGCCATCGTTGTGTGTTACTCAACACGTATTTTCGTTAATTTTTTTTTAATTCAGCTAGTATTTTTCTTATTTCTTATAACCCAGAAATTATATTAAAACGAGAGAACGTGTGTGTCAATCAGGATTAGAACTCGTGTTTACATTATGACATAATCACATGCTACTAAATAACGTTATATTATTTAGACTAAATGACGTAATATTATTTAGACATATAATTAACTCTCTATAAGTTGTATTTAAAATATCTTGTACAATTTGACTCAATTTCAAAATGGCTATCTCTCTAATTGCTATTGTAGATTCCATCTCTTTCATCACACATAGTTCGCGCGTGGCGCTAATCGGGCAATATTTTTTATTTTATATGGGAATAACTTTTCTATAGAGCATAACTAGATTTCAGATATTACTCATATAAGTTAAAGCCATGTTTATATACGTGTTAAGTGTAACTTGCCTACATGGTGAAAGATTTATGATACATATAAATACCCTGAAAGATAACAAAACGTAAACAATTGGTTTTAAATAATTTATTGTATGCGTATTTTTACATAACTAATTGTTAAATTACTAAGCCACAGATAGTATACTTATGGGTACGATAGTAATCAATGAAAGTTTATGTCACACCGTACATGCAGAAACTAACACTGTTTTCCATAGACACATATCTTCGATTTTGGCACGTCATGCAATACGTAAACTAATTTAGCCCCAATGATATCAAATAATTTAGCCCCAATAAAATCAATTGGACGCTAGAGAACTGCATTCTTTAGTAAAGATCGATGACATCTAGAAACGTTGGCAGTGTATACTTGCGAAATGGTAAAGATGACGGGTATAAAATGGCGAACGACTAACAAGAGAACCACTTTAATTAAAGATCACATTCCTTATTCAGTATTATCAGAGAACTCAATTAAAAGACATGGAAAGTTTGCCAATCTAATTGTATGTATGACTTGAGGTTTAGTCCTCGAAAGTTCAAAGCGAAATCCTGATGAGATTTTGCTCTCCGTTTTATTACTTCCAAAAAGTTAACTAAAATTAATCATTTAAAATATATAAAGCCCTCATGAGACCCATGACACTAAATTAAAGCTGATGAATGAACGTGTCTACGAAACGTTCCTTTGATATTTGTTTACGAAACGATATGGTCACTTGCATTTCTATTTCCTGCCGATTATCTCTTAGGTATGCTATGTTTACCTTGCAATACATAAGAGAAGCTCCTTTTTTAGAGTTCCGTAGCCAAATGGCAAAAACGGAATCCTTGTAATTTTGTACTGTCCCTCTGTCCGTTTGTGTACCATATGTCACAGCCATTTTACTGGGAGACTATTGGCACTGTATATATGAAATTTGGATGATAGATATCTGTTATGGATCGCTATACAACGTAATAATGGAATTATGGAGAAAAAATATTATTAAGGGTGGCACTCCATAAATGTTACTGAGGGATGCACATAAGCGTGTATCGTTAGATTTAAAAAAAAACCATATGGGGTTCCAAAATAATTTTTTTATTTAAGTCAATAATGGTGAGATATGCGCTTCTAAAATCTTAAAAAGTACTTTAATTTTTCAACTAACGTGTGTTCTGAAAAAAGTTAAGATAATAAAACTTAAAATAAACTTTTTACGAAAATTGGTTTGAATAAGCAATGTTGTGTATTTTTTGAGATATGGGATATTTTCTGTACCGACTGCAGCTATACTTTGTTTTCCATAGCGTCCTTGTGAAATCCAAACTTATAAGATTAATATTGTTTGGTGTTACAGAACACTTCGTGCGCCAGTCCGACTCGCACTTCGCCAGGTTTTCTCATTTCTTATAGTTTTAAGACGGTAAATTAAATCTCATATCAAATATAACATTGTGACCATTTTTATTAATCCCTAAGATTGAGACAAATGGTAATAAAATATTTTAATGGGAGATAATATTTTTGACAAATGTGTATGCTAGTTACATAGTATTAATCATGTATTTGTTAGGTGGTAAAAGCATGTTTGGAAATGGTTCTAACTCGTGCGTTTTTATAAAATATAGTGTTTAGTTTAAATAAGAAAAAAAACAATTTACATTTTCCAGTGTCACTTTCAAAAGCGGAATATTTTTCTATTGGAAATGTTTTTTTTCTAATTTTAAACGAAGGAGCCAAATTTTATGATTTAAGTCAGATTAATTTCAAAATATGCTGAGAAAATATATAAAAGCGTTGTAAAAAATTAAATAGTTAAAGCAATCTGTGAAATCGTAATACATAGGCATTCGTGTGAACATAAAACTAATTATACGCGTAGTTTCGGCGGAAAAACAATCTTAATCTTAGATTTACTGGGAAAATATCCGAGTGAACACTAACTGAAAGTGTGTTACCTGGTTTATATACTAAATGCATGTATTGTCGCGATACGACAAACGACGCGTTAATTTATTTAAAAAAATATCTGCAAAAAGTACAATATTGGTTATACTAACAATCGTTAGTAAAAACTAGTATGAACCTCAAAAACTGGTATTGAGCGTGTGTAACCTTGCATTTATACATTCACAAGATCAAACTTTGTATAGTATTCTTGCAAATTTGTAAGAAATAACCGTGTATAGAAAGTAAATAATACTAATAACATATAACATAAGTACTCTATGTACTAATTTACTTCAATATTACAGACAGTAAAAACGTATATTGCTATGTAATTAGTTGGCACAGTAATTTCTTACAATCGTGTTATCCGATTTACATAATACTTTTAGCTTTTTGTTTTTTTAATGTTGTTATTTAAATACCGTTTTCTCGGAATAGTATTGAATAAATTACTCAGAAAGAAACGGTATGTCCAACTACAATATTAAAAGTAAAGTCAGAAAATATTTTTTACTGAGTTACTTAAAAAGTTTAAAGTAATAAATAATATCAAATTGCTATAATTACAAATGAATTTAAGTGTGCAGGAGGTCTAAACCGAGCTTTTCGACTATTTTTGCTTCTAATTAAAAATCAATCATAACTTTCTAAACGAATTCCTTTTCGAATATCCGACAGCGACGCAACTAAGTGTATCTAATATTTTTGAGACGAAAAACTTTTCATGTAAGTCTGGTTTGTCTTTTTGGTATGAACTTTGAGAGTTATTGCTGTGCAAAATATGTTGATATAAAATTCAATTCAAAGCCCGGGCTTTGAATTCTAATATTAATAGTGAGTACAATGGTTTAAAGTGGTTCGTGGTGTATTTTGAACTTTTACGGGATGAATTATGTAATATTTTCGATTGCTGTTTACTCCATTTAACTGCAAGTTTATGTGGTAGAAATACTGATAATATTCAATATATAATAATAAAAAATTACAGATGAAACCAAACCACATCGAACACAATATTGATTTTTAATCATACCTTTGGCCATATTAAAATATATCATTGCACATATATCGTCAAAATTTTGACGTGGCAATATCTCACAACGCGGTAATGGGGGGGGAGAGGGGTGGTATAGGCGATTCATATACACATACGAAAACTGACGCGGGTGTTACATATATTCACTATATACAGTTTATTCACTGTATTCACTGAGATCATGTTAGATGTAGTCTGGTTGTAATCACGTGACGCACTAACTCATACTACATGCAACAGTATTCTGAGGTGCGCTCGAAAACATGTCGTTTCATTACACGGAGGTTCGAGGAGACGTTGTTACTCAACAAGAAGCAGTCAGACCCGATTTTTTCAAATACTAGCGGATTGGTTATCCTAATTGGTACGGAGTTATTTTAAAGTAACTTTCCTATTGGGAAAAATATTTCATCTAAATGGCTGAAAGAATCTAGTTTAAAGATTTGGCCAGATTTTTTGTTCATATGTTTTTGTTGAACTCTTAAATATAAATACCAGAGCGGAAAATGTTAGTAGAATCATCGATGAAAAATACAAAATAATGTATCATAATAGCACATTTAAAGAACCATTGAAAATGATAAAAGATAGCTTTATTGGCCATCTTGCATATTAAGAGGAGCGTGCGTGCGTAACGATAGCGCGGGTCGTGAACACATATTCAATTAATGATGCGACCTGTGTTTAGAAATATGTTCATATTTTTTATCATATCTTTTAAGGTTAACGATAAAATATACGCCCATATTTTAGAGCCAAATGCGATTATGTATATGGTTCGATATGAACGTTTTAGCATGTAGCTGATAGTAATTTGTCAGTCTTCGCTGATGATAATTTTTTGGAGAACTTGATTTTACATACACATATATATATATATATATATATATATATATATATATATATATATTGCCTGTCTGCAAGAAACACTAAATTTGTCCATAGCAACTTGGACGGTAAGTGATCTGGGATGTCCAGAAATACGATCAAAAATAAGACAACTATATTTAGAAACTTTTACTTAGTACAAAGCGTTTAATAGCATGTTACTATTAAAAAATGTTCCAAAAAGGAAGACGTAAATACACTTTTTACATAACAAAAACTAATGCAAAAACAAAAGTTATATATTTTAATCGAATATGGGATATGCATGTGATTTATATTTGGTTCAAATATTTTCTTTCCAATTATTTATGAACCGGACATTATATCTAAATCATTATTTTCTTAATTAATTTATTTTTAATTGCATAAATTCAAAATAAAAAGAGAAAATTATGCGAGGGAAATGTAAATTGTCGAAATGCAACAATTTTGGTTAGAAGGGACTTCAGAAGCTATGTAAACAAGCTCGCGCTGTTGACATTGTGTGGTATTTGTTGTGTTTGATAAGGAAAAATAGTATTCTTGAAATATTTTTACATATCTAGTGCATTTATAACATAATAATGAGAATGAAATCGTCTAGAATGCTGACTGAAACTGGTTTTGTGGTATCACGATTCATGATGGCATCATATTTTGTTTCAAATCCAAATTTTACATCCGCTGAGGTTAAAGAAGTGAAAGCTGCAAGGTTATTATTTTAATACATGATTTATAATCATGCATTATGTATGTTTTTTATGCAAAAATACATTCAAAAGTAGAGAGCACTAAAGATAACCTATAATCTTTTAAATACATGACTGTATGTAGGACAGTATTTAATCATGTTTTTAAAAGATTGTAGGTTTTTTATTATTTATTACTTAATATATTATGGGTATTTTATTAATTTATATGTAACTAGCGTGACCCGTGCGAAGTCTTCGCATTATTATTTATTCCATTATGAAGCTCATATGACAGATCAAACAAATATTTTACTAAAATTGACATATAGAGGCGCAAGTATCAAAAGCATTGAGCTAAAGCGCCACTTTATTTATACGTGAGTGGATTTGAAACTAAACAAAAATTTTACCGACCGTCAATCATATTGACGTTGAGCCGTTAGATGACAGCATTGCTGTTTTGTGTATATAATTTTAATAATTAATTAATTTGCAAAAACAATAGCAATAATAAATTTTTTAGTTGTGGATGCCGGTAGAGCAAGCAATTATCTATAAAATGATATATCATTTATGTGGATTAGTTGTGAGGTTTTTTCGAAAAAGGGAGAGTAACATCTTAAAACCTTAGCGTATTAATATATACTAGCGTGACCCGTGCGAAGTCTTCGCATTATTTATTCCATTATGAAGCTCAGATGACAGATCAAACAAATATTTTACTAAAATTGACATATAGAGGCGCAAGTATCAAAAGCATTGAGCTAAAGCGCCACTTTATTTATACGTGAGTGGATTTGAAATTAAACAAAAATTTTACCGACCGTCAATCATATTGACGTTGAGCCGTTAGATGGCAGCATTGCTGTTTTGTGTATACAATTTTAATAATTAATTAATTTGCAAAAACAATAGCAATAATAATTTTTTTAGTTGTGGATGCCGGTAGAGCAAGCAATTATCTATAAAATGATATATAATTTATGTGGATTAGTTGTGAGGTTTTTTCTAAAAAGGGAGTGTAACATCTTAACCTTAGCGTATTAATATATATGATGATGATGATGATGATGATGTTATTTACGTTCAGTCAAGTCACTTTTTATGTATTTTAACAATATTATGCAGCTTTTTTTACTTAAAAAACGAAAAACGAATATCGTACTAAACTTTCTTAAAATATTCTATGTTCACAGTTACCTATTGCTTGTGTGATTGATATTAAATACAAAATTCACTCATGATTAACTAAAATTATACTAGCTATCCAAATAAAACATACTTACGTTAAATAACACAAAACGAACAACTTTTTGAAGATATTTCATCCCTCCACATAATCTTGCACCGTATGTACCTGTTTTCGTATTTTTACATTTCTCGGGACAAAAAAAACATTTTATCGTTTACACCTTTAATAATATTTTTACAATTTGACACAATACAATACTTATAAACTGGCTTTCGAGCTTCTTTCATGATTTCGACGGCTATTATACTGAAAATATGTTTAAACTCCTACAGTAAACAGACACCGGGCATTTTTTAAAAATTTAATTGAAACATTTCCAACAGTATTTATATTTTTTATTATGTCATAACGATGTAAACAGTGAATTAAAAATATAAAAAATTATACGCATATTTCCTATTGATGAATATTATATATTCATACTAAAACTTATTTATCTGGATATAAAAGATTTTCCTGCTAGTTTCAAACATGTAATGTAATAGTTGTGTTACGTTACCTGTTTTATGGGAAATTGCTATCCGACGCCAGTTTTAGGTACTTGTTAGTTCAACCTTAGACGCCTTTTCCCGCGACCTGAAATAATAAGGCATAATAAATAAATTCAGTGAAGCGAGATGATTGGTTCAGAAAAAGGTTCCAAGTTTATTTCGATATCTTCACGGAAATTTATGTGAAAATATATTTGAATAATAGGAAAGCTTCGATAGGTCAGTGTCCTATAAATGAGAGGAAATAGTATATACGAATAAGCGGAAGTAGTAGCGAGTTTAAGTATCTGTATTGAAATGGGTATACAGTTGGCGAATTGTATTCATTTCTTCTTAAATATTATTTTATAAGTTAACGAGTTTTGCTTCGTTAAATGTTAAAGCCATATCTGACCAAGTTTCAGGCAACGAAATTAATTAATCATTCTTTCGTTTAATAAAAATAGAACACTTTTTCAATTAAATTTTTCTTTTTCAATATTTAACAACACGAGACTGCTAAATGAAAAAAATTCCGGGTATTCAGTAATCGATGACGTCTGTTGATATTTATTGTTTTTCCACGAATCAATTGACGCGAGGCATAAACGAATTTTATTTTATTTATAGAATATCTTTAGATTGTTTTTATTCCCTCACTTTATTTACTAATTAATTTAAGGACTCAATAAATTGTAAAAATGAAGAAGATATGCGTCGCTGTATCCTATAAAGGTATTTTCCGTAAAATATTAAATATTTTCTTTTTCACTTTGTTACTATAGCTACTATACTTTTACTATGAGAACTTATATCCCGTCAGCATATATCAGTTGAAATTAAATTTATGAGACTTTTTAAACGTAAAGCTTTTGTCCATGTTTGAGAAGCGTACACAGAACACATAGAATAGAATTACTAAGAGCTTCCCCTATCCACAAGATAATTTAAGAATTAGAAACGTACAGGCTAACAAATGTTATATATGTTTATTAGAAAACTCTACTTCTTATCAGCTTTTACTAAGGTACTATTAAAACCCAGTGAATTAATACGACCATGAGTTATTCCGATCTTAAGTTTTTTTATCTATTCAGTTAAGAAATTGTTCGATTAAATTTTACTGTTAAATAGTTTACGACCGCTGTAATCGTGCGCATGATGTCCGAGGTTATAGACATGTTCTATAGGGCGACCCTGTGCTCATTTGTTGTGCATTTAATAGTAAGATTTAAGCTTAAATTATGGTTTGCAACTAACTTAACGTTTGATTACATGACGCTAGCGATTGTATTTTTAATCACAATTAAATGAAACTACGTCATGTAGTATTATTTCTACTTTCTTTAAGTTTTTTACCACGACCTAGGTTTCGTTGTATTACAACATCTTCAGGTGGACTATTAGCAATAATCTTTGCTAATTGCCCACCTGAAGATGTTGTAATTCAACGAAACCTAGATCGTGGTAAAGAACTTAAAGAAAGTAGAAATAATACTACACCACGTAGTTTCATTTAGTTCTGAATAATGAATTTCTACAAAATTAACGCCAAATAAATTCAATGTATTTTTAATGTTAAGCAAGTTCAAAATCAGTTTCCAACACGTAAAGTTGACAAGTTCAAGAAAATTTTCGGAATGTATAAAAAGTTATTTTCTGCGATAAACCTATGTTTGTTGAATTATGTGGTTATTTCTTTTCTTTATTTTTCTCTAGTTTTCTCTCGGAAAATTTTATTACTCTATTCTGAAATGTATAAAAGAATTTGTTTTTAAAGATAATTATTACAATGGTAAAGCCACCATAACATATCATTGCAAATATTTTGTTATACTCAATAATTCCTTGCGTTTGCGCAATTACCTCTTTCATTCTTTGCCAGGATATTCGTATATAATAGGATCGTAGTAGATCATTATTTTTTGTTTACAGTTTAAGTTAAATACATTTTAAGCCATTTTGTAGCAACCAACCATGAAAAAAGAAAATTTTGTAGAAAATTGTTCATAAAAACTAAACTACTTGATAATCATTGGGAAAATCAATAGACGTCTGTTATAATAGTTAACCAATTAGTAGGTGAATAATCATCAAAATCGGTCAAGAATTGCTACCTGCATCGTAATGTCATATGTAGATATGGAAAAATCAGTGCAAAAAAAGAAAATAAACAATCCCATAATCATTAGAGGATATCTTTCCAAATTCCTATTTCTATTAGAAATTCATTAGTTGTAAAATTACCCGAGTTATAATTATTTCCATAGTCAAAAATAAAACGCAGTATAGACGTTTTTTTATTTTTGACTTTAGATAATAAGAATATGACATATCCTAGTGAATAATAAAACACATATTAGCGAGGATTTGCAAGATTTGAAAAATATTAACGATATATGATTTAGTAAATAGATTTAAAGATATATGGTGATTACATCAATAATCACAATTAAATGAAACCATGTGATATAGTATTATTTCTACTTTCTTTAAGTTCTTTACTACGACCTAGGTTTCGTTGTATTACAACATTTTCAGGCTAGCAATATTTAATAATAGCCCACCTAAAGATGTTGTAACACACCGAAACCTAGGTCGGGGTAAAGAAATTAAAGAAAGTAGAAATATTACTACATCACCTAGTTTCATTTAATTGTGAACAATGAATTTCTACAAAATTAACGCCAAATATATTCAATAAACTAATAATGTTAATTGCACGTATAAATTTATATTTTAAGGTAGACGTTTGTCCCTGGAGAAGTTCCGAGACAATCCGCGTTGTGGTTGGAAATAGTTCTTCCAGAGAACAATTTTGTTAAAATAGGTCACACTTGAATCGTTAATATCTACAAAATTAATAATGGTACATCGTAAAAAATATATCAATAGATAGATTGTAAACCCCAATTTATATTAAGCTCCAGTTTTTAATTCTTGAATACAGAAACAATAGAAAGTATTCTTTTTCTCACAAATTTCTCAGCTATACTCTGCTGTAAAAGAAATAAACTCAGTTATAACGAATTAATGCCATCTATCCAATATTTTTCGCACTGCATTATTGTAATAGAAGCGTAGACTGAAATATACGTTTTTTCGGTATCGTTATACGTTTCAATATTTTTTTCTCGTGTAATGCTTACGCTACTCCAATAGTCTTGATGTCCATATCAAGACTATTAGAAACTAAAGTTAAGATAATTTTTAAAGGGGTTTACACATACACATTGAAGGCGACTAACGTTCTTAGAGTCGAATAAAAAAACAATTTATTTTCGGAAAAAAACGGAGTCGTGTTTTCTAATCTAGGTAGAAATAAGGTAAATTTTATTAGCTCAATAATTTATAAAACAGCCACAAGACATGATAATAAAATAATCTTCTTTATTTTATTATTAACTAATTTATTTAAGTGAAATTGGAATTCTGTTTGAGGATCTCTTGTTACTACGTAGTTAATTTTAACCATATTTTATACCGTTATATAGAGTTTAAGTTATTTTCGATATTTACATATTAAAAATATTCAACTATCTCTACTTTACTATGCTTTAGTTTCCTCACACATGTTTGTGATGTTGCCTGATTAAATTTGTAGAAATTGCATGAAAAAATATTCACTTCAAAAATAAGGCACATTACAGTCTGTTCGATCTATAAAATGGTTAACAACGGACTGTGATTGCAAAAGAAGTATTACTAAATTTTTTAACGCCCAAATATAATAAATAAGATTTTGTAGAAATATATTTTTGTTAACAACGGACTGTGATTGACAAAAGTTAATTGTTAGTTTTTTGTTAACAACGGACTGTGATTGAAAAAGTCAATTTTTTGTTAACAACGGACTGTGATTGAAAAGAAGTATTACTAAATTTTTTAACGCCCAAATATAATAAATAAGATTTTGTAGAAATATATTTTTGTTCATTTTATTGTTAGAAACAGAGATGATAATTATTTTAGAATAAAATTAGACTTCACACGCAAATAAAAGAATTAAGTCACTATTGCAAATTAGTTTCAAAGTGTGGCGCGAGATTACAGATAATAAGATATGAGATTTCTCACATAAAAATGTTAATGAAATTAAATCTATTACTGTACACTGACAAACTAAATCTATATTAGTACAGTACCACCTTGAAAATACTTATTTCTCAAAACCTTTTTTTGTTTTGCTAGGTTAACCATACCGTATCATTGTAAGATTATAGGATCGTGACTTATATTGGTCCTGAAAAAGGATGTCTTCGGTGAGAATCCTATCCTATTTCGATGAGAATCCGCGTAATGTTATAAGTTGATAAATAAGCATCTATTTGTACAGTTCAAATGCGGCTTTACACCGCTGTCGTGTTTTAAAGTCGACACAAGAATTTCGCAAAGAGCCAAGTTACTGTTTCATTAAAACTTTGTTCTTGCGGATGTTTTTGGAAAGATTTTTGGTTATTAGCTAAAACTTTCCGCTAAAAAGTTCTATTCGAATGTTTGTTAATAAACCGGCAATTCCCGTCGAGAAAAGCGTCAAAACTTCAAAATTCTTGTTTAGGATCGCTTGATTTTGTTATATAACCAACTTATCCTCAAGGCGATAATTACCACCGAGTAATAATGTTTCGATGGAGTTAATTTTATATATTTACTCGATTTAAATACATATTAGTACTAAATTATATTTTAACAAGTTACGAAGCTGTAAGCGGAGAATAAATAAACAGAAATAAATTATTATCAGTATCACATAAAGGTAACACTACATTTATTTGTTTTTTATATAATTTTGCATGCGGAAACGGTAGCTATTTCCCGATGAGGGAGATATCTACTGTTAAAATAAAAATTACTTGAAACTTCTAACTTTATACTACATTTAAATGTATGACTGTATATAAAGTGAGCGATAGATATTTCCTGTCTCAGGTTAATCAACTGACTTTCCTTAATACTCGTCTTAGCTTATGTGGCTTATTTATTAAGGTAGTCCCGTGCGATTTGTCGCTGACCCAATGAGGATATCATAACACCTCTCAATAAAATGTAACGTTTTACCGTATTTATTAAAAATTTATAGGTTATTTTAATGTTTTGGTTTCTCTACTCAAACGAGCAATTGGTTTAATATATATATATATATATATATATATATATATATATATATTGAACTATCTGTTAACATGTTATAATATCACATTTTTATTATTGTTTGTGAGTGAAAAATACTGGGTTTTATCGAACAGAAATTATAGCATTTATCGCATTAAAAAGAAACTGATATATTAATTTGAAATAGGTTAATTAGAATTTAGTAGAGTTTATAAAAATCTTTTAAACAGTTTAGGCGTGATTCAGTAACAAACATCCAAACACAATTTGTTTGTATTTGTACTCTCAAGTGAATGAAATCACAGGTAACCGATATTTAGTAACCAGTATTTTACTTAGATACATAAACTATAAACATGCCAAATGTCGAAGCGACTTGTACCTGCTTAAATAGTTATTAGGTTGCTACTTAGTAACTATGTATTTATTAAAAACTTATAGGTTATTTTTAGGTTTTGGATTCTCTAGATCACATTTTTATTATTGTTTGCGAGTGAGAAATACTGGGTTTTATCATACGGAAATTATAGCATTAGAAAGAAGCTGATATCTTAATTTGAATTAGATTAATTAGAATTTAGTAGAATTTATCAAAATCTTTTAAGCTGTTTAGGCGTGATTCAGTAACAGATATTCAAACATAATTTCTTTGTATTAGTACTCTCGAATGAGCGAAATCACTGGTAATCAATATTTACTAACCAGTATTTTACTTAGCTATTATTGCCTGCTTCATAGTTATTAGGTTGCTACTTAATAACTATGTAAGCGGGTAACAAATTAATAATCAAACCGAGTTTCGGATTTTTAATATTAATATAGAAATGACTTATGGCGTTCCAATTTGCTACCTTTGCAGTATCGAACATCTTATACTGGGGTTTCTAAAAGCGCGGTCGATGTAAATAAATAAAGAGCTCGTCATCATTGCCGACTAGCAGCCTCCTCCTGGGACGTGTACATGTCGCCGCCGCGCAGCGCTGGTTGAAGCGTGCGCAACGGTAGACTTTTTTTTCACGACGTCCGTCTCGGACGTGGGAGCAGACTTGGCCTTCGGTTTGCGTTAGGTAATATCGATGAGTAGCTACTTTAAAATGGAGATGGCATATATTTATAAATTTATTTTCATTTTCACCCATTGTGGAACTTTATTCTAAATATAACCCTTAAGTTACATGTACAAGGTTTATTTTCAATTAAACGTTTCTAGGATTCCGTAGCCAAACTAGGAACCCTTAGAGTTTTACCGTGACCGTATTTCAAAGTCATGTTATTGGCAATCTATTAGTGATGTAAAGCTTGAATTTGGCATGGTTCTATATATTTGTAATGCGTACAAACTTATGAAAAATCTTTAAAAATGATGTGAGTCGTCATGGGGCGCCTGGAAGATGTGAAATATTAATTTTTTTTTATATTTCCATATTGAAATGTTTTTATTTGAATGAATTGGAAACGAAATAACAAATATGCAGAGAGTTGTTAATATATTTACTGTAGATTAAAATATCAATTAATAATATTCTGTTTAAATAATAACCTAGAATAATTATGTGGACAAAAATAAGCGAATCTAGACTATCTTCGTCCACTCGTCGATGACTGTCCTAAGATTGGCTATTGGTCATTTTACTTTCCGGACTATATAACATTACCAAAGAAATAAGTATTTGCTTCTCAAAGTGTTGTATGCAAATATATTCTCATCGTCAAAGTTCAATCAAATTACAAACTTTGTCTGTTCTTTCGAATTGTTAGTAACATGTGTTTAAAAATTTCATAAAATTGATTGAATGAAAATGAAATTCTGTTGATATATGCTATTTTGGAGGACTCTACGAGATGAATCGTTCAGTATTATTGAAGATGTTTGGAAAGTTTAAAAAATAGAAGTATCTTTCTCCGAGCAAGTAGCTCGGAGTTGACAGATTTTATCTGATCGAGAAATGAAAAATCGAATTAGGAAGAATATAGGAAAGAAATAGAAAAGTGACGGAGGTGAAAATAATGTGGTGGAAGACCACATTGTTCGCACCTGCCTGTCTTTCCTGCAATATATATATATATATATATATATATATATATATATATATATATATATATATATATATCTTACGTTGCGTTACTATTAACGTTGTCTACCTGACCTTGATGAATGAAAACACGGTGAAAATGTTTAAATAAAAATCTACTTTTCCAATTTAAATTACATTTTTCGTTACAGATTTTCTAAACTCCAATGTAGATTACGAAACTTATTATTATAATGGAGATTACGCTTATTTCTCTGCATTTGTTGTGTTATTTGGCGACGTTAGGATTTAACCATCGCCAAATAACACAACATTTGTAGAGACCAATCAGTTAGTAATTACTTTCCGAATTAGACTTATTATCGGCTGAGTTAACAGAAATTAAAATTATATTGAATTTGTGCCATGATTATTTATTATGAAACAGTAGTAAAATGTTAAAAATTAAACTTACTTCATATTAGACATATAATATGACCGTAAATATAATTAAACAGCAACGATGAGGCCTATAATTTTACTAAGAATGCAACTTCAAAAATTCGAGTAACAATCATGAGATAAGTCATAAGTAACTATCATGACATAAGTGAAAGTGGCACGTATTTAATTAATAGAGGTGAAACACGCTGCAATGAAGTTTAATTTTAATTTCTTTACTTGTACATAAAATTCTACATTTACATAAAATTTTACGTCTCGCAGCGATTCTTGAATCGCCAGCAATTAAATAGAAAATAAAACCTCTACAATTCTAAAATTGTTTGTTGATAAAAATTATGATAAAAATGTTGATAAAATTGTTTGTTAATAACAAAATAACAAGAAAATAACTGACAATTTCCTATTCTTGACATTCTGCTTGTCCTGTTTTTTTAAATTTTAAGTGATGTAATGGTGTAAATACCTTGATTTATTTGGAGTCAACGACGTTACAAATACTTTGCACGTTTTGCATTGCGACTGGCTGAAAAGGATTGTTTTTGGACTTAGTTTTTTAAATAAAAGTTAAACTTTTTAAATTAATACTCTCACAAACAAAAATAAACCAAATTTAAAACGAAAATAAAATCATTTGCAGTTATTGAAAAAGATATGGGTCTGAAAAAGAACAAGGCTGTTATGAAAGAACGACTTATAGTATTTGAAATAATATTAAGGCGCAAAATAATTTAAAAAATTCATTAACTTTTAAAGACCGCTTAAAGGTTTTTTTTCACGTCAATATGACGTAAATTCTCAATTACGTAAAATAATTTAATCAAACCAATGGACCGTTAATTCAATGTTGAAACCTTGACTTTTACCTAATATATTAATTAATACGTTACTGTTTTTGGTGTCAAATAAAACCTGATACTGCTGAATATGAACAAACTAAACAGTTAAGGACTTTTAGAAAACATTTTTCTTTTCATAGTTAGTTAGGAAAAATTCACATCCTGGACAACAAGAAAATAAAAGTATTAAAAGTACAAAAACTGTAAAAAAACCAAAAACATTTTCAAATATAAGGCGTTTGTAAAAGTTGTAATAAAATTGAGAACTTACTTCAAAGTTATGATGGAACGGAAAAAGGCATAAGCGTATAAAAAAACAAAATCCCTAAACGCAAACACTCTCTTTGTTCTGCCAAGGGTAAATGAGGGTAATAGTTAAATATTAATAACTTTAAGATGGTAGATAATAATTTAATTATATAATAAAATGGTTTTCCTGTAAAACTGGAAAAGCAACCAAAACGTTAGTAAAGAACTATGAAGCCGCAATTACTAGCGACAGTTCGTGTAGCTCCCTTACGTATTACAAAAGATATATCCATTTTTTCTTTCAATCTGCCTATATACGTGTACTCATGACTCGAAAGTCGCACTTTCCGTATATAGGCAATTTCCATTTTTATTTTTTGAATAATTTATCTGGACAGGAATATAAATGTATTATTGTACTCCAATTTATTGGAGCTGAATAGTACTTAATTTTCTAAAAAGATAAGTTAAGAAAAAAGATAAAAATACCGACACAATGAAAGAAAAGAATTACACTCATGACTCGAAAGTCGCAATTTCGACATATAGACAATTTCTATTTTTATTTTTTAATAATTTGTCTGGACAGGAATAATAAATGTATTATTGTATTGTAATTTATGGGAGCAGAATAGTAATTAATTTTCTAAGACAAATTAAGAAAATTTATCAAAATACCGACAAAATGAATGAAAAGGAAAATTTATTTTGTTAAACTAATATTACGTAGGGACTCTACTTGTGCGTTAAAAAAACTAAAATTCGAATAGCCGACGTGCACACAAACGAGGCTGCGGATACAGTCAATGGTTATGACCGTATTATCACGTAGATTAGATTGGAAAATCAACAGAATTATGTGTTTTTTGTCGAGTCATTATTTTTTCCTAAAAAAAATTAAATGCAATTCCTTTCCAACAGTTACAAAACAGCCGAGTCCTTGAATGAAAACTGGCGATCCTCCATTATATTCCATCGAAGGCGGAACTCGTGAGTACCAGATCTGTTATTTTGGCAGATCGAATTTTAATTAAGAAAATATTTTGCGAAAGTAAATCGAATGAATTGTTAAAACATTTAAAAATTTTAAAGTTTATAAGTTATGTAGCGTGACCTATAATCTCAAATTAACAGCATCTATTACTAATTTTTTGTATTAACTAATAATAAACCAATTTTACAATTAAGACAAACTTTTGTATGACAATAGAACACTTTTTTGCTCTTATTCTATATACGAGTAAATATCAAACAAAATATATTCGAGAAAATATTGTCATTGAACAAACGTAGCCTCAATTATCTAGAGTAAATAGCAATGGTGAACAATTGTCAGCTGAAAAATCATATTACACGTTTTTTTTGTTGTCAAGCAAATTAATGTGTAAAAAATACACATAAAGCGGATAATGAATACGCTTTGTAATGTTTAACAGAAGCATTACTTACAGATTGTAATTGATTACTATTAAATTTTCTTTATTTGGCATCTGTTTTCTATTCAAAAAGACACGACCGTCCTACTGGCCCACGGCGGGCTTAGTGAAGAATCCATAGCTAATAATTTATATGTGAACTCCGATTACAGTTCAGAGAGAAGGTAAAGTCAGTGGGGGAATAGATAATCGTCGAATACTAGAAAAACTGAATTGAATTTCGAATGATTTATATTTAAATAATGCGAAATAATAAAAGTATCACTTTCGCTGCCAACCGTGAAAATAGCTTTTGTTTCTTCATTAGAAGGTGCTTCATGCTTCTGTTTAGTTTTCACTCGTGTAAACAGAACCATTTTTCAAAATACCTATGTTAAATTATTTTAGGGTTACGTAGCCAAAATGGCAAAAATGGAACTCTTATAATTTCGTTCTGTTCATCTGCCCATTAGTCTGTTTGTCTGCTTATCGTCCACATGTAATAGCTATTTTACTCGGAGACTATATAGATATATCACTATATAGATGGAATTTGGATTAGGTGTATTCTATGAACCGCTATACAATGAAATCGTGAAATTATGAAAAAAAACATAATGTTAGAGATGGCACTCCATACATGTCACTGATGGATGAAAAAATTCCAGTGCACATAGGCATATGTAGGGGTATCGTTAGATAAGTCTTAAAAAGTCTATCTCCCTCTTCAACTTTTCAGCTTACATATGTGAAATTTTGAAACAAAAATAGGGTAATAGAACTTAAAATAAACTTTTAACGAAAACCAGTTTTAATATGATATGTTGTGTACTTTATGAGATATAGGATAATTTCCATACCGACAGCAGCCATGACTTTGTTTTACAGTGTCTGTTATTGTTTAGTGTTACGAAACCCTTTGTACGCGAGTTCGGCTAGCACTTGGCCGATTTTATTTATTCGTACTACTAATACTCAATCTCTTGAAATTGTAGCTTTATGAAATCATGTTTAGTTTGTAGCGTTCCAAGCAACAAATTATATGGAAAAATCTATTTCGAAAAGTATCAGTTTGATCACCTTCCTAGTTACAGTATTTTTATAGAATAGCGATTTGGACACTATAATTAACCAAAGCAATCAGTGAGTTACATTACAATATGACTGACATATTGTAATATAACTCACTGATTTATCAGTTAAATAATCAGATTCTTTTTAATTAAAACTTAACAGCCCACATTTCTAACAAAAACCTGGAATGAACCTAAATCAATTAATAAAGCAATTTATAAAATATTATAAGTGTGTAGTCATATTATAGATATATGGGTCTATATATCTAGACCCATATAGACTTGATCGTGACTTTTGATATTGACCACAGTTTTAAATAAGCAGCCACCGAAATCACTATAAAGAAATATAAAACTTGCTCTAAACGTAATAAAAGGAAATCAAACATCAATACTTAAAAAAATCACAGGTCGTTTAAATTGGAATACTTACCTTATTTGGGAATTAGCGTTTTGTGAAGTATTATTTGGATCGGAATAGGTGGCATTAAAGTATAAATAAGATTCAAGGAAGTCGAGGTTGTACTTACGAGGAATTGGGATATTTGATTATAAATAATTAGTTTAGAGCGTAAATCAAAGTCGCTCCTATGTAACTTATTTTCCTGTTCTTCAAAGTAGCTTCTGTATAACTTATTTTCCTACAATTGTATTCTTATAAATTTCGAAATTTACGTGAAATCAAATACCAGAGATGATTTTGTACCAATAATTGACAATATTGAGCTTTATCGGAAAAAAAACGAAATCACACACATACAAATTTTCGATATATTTTTACATTCTCTCAATAATTATTTTTAGGTTTAGACTTAATAACTAACTTCATATTTCTTAATTTTTATTCACAACTAAATTAAACTACGTGATCTAGCATTATATCTACTTTATTTAAATTATTAACCACGACCTAAGTTTCGTCGTGTGACATCTTCAGGTGGCCAATTTGAAGAGATTAACTCGTAGAAACTGCCAACAGCATTTAAATATTATAGAAAACAATAGCGGAAGTGGGGTTTGAGTGGGTTTTCCCAATTTTTACGTTAATAATTTTTATTATATTTTCGAAAGTTATGTAATGTACAAGCATTTTTGTGTGGGTAACAAGTTCTTAGTAATATAATTATACAATAGCAAGAGAAATATATATATATATATATATATATATATATATATATATATATATATATATATATATATATATATATATAAATTAAATGTATTAGTAAGAACAACATCTATTTAATTTATTACCCATAACTCCACTTCCGCTACTGTTCTAAAAAAATTAACGGTAAATATATAACTTTGTATTTATTTTCTATAGCAATTAACGAAATTTTAATAATTTTGTTAATTATTGTATAATAATTTCACAAAAGAATGTTAAAGCTTCAATTTGTAGTTATAATTATTTATTAGTGAATATATTCATTTATAATATATTTTAACATTTTCGTTTTCCGATAAAGCCGTGGAAAAAATTGTTTAATCGTCCAGTTAAAACTCTCTGCTACTAAGGTAAATCTACTCTTTTAATATTGAACGCATGTTTAGTAAAAGAATGAGTGTACAGTTATTTTTGAACGATCTTAAATAACTTAAAATTTCTTTAATTAAGACTTGCTAATTCGGTGAAATAATCTTAAATAGCTGAAATTTTTCTAATTAACACTTGTTAATTATATGAAATTGTCAAGTGTTAAATGCGGTCGTTACGTTATTTCTTAATTTTATAAAAGCTTATATCAGTTCTAAATTTAATTAAAAGTGCGTAAAACGCAAAAAGAATAAAGTTTAAATCTTAATAATATTTTATTTAATTATAAATTATTTACATCATTCTAGGAAAACTTTTATATTTTGTTATCGCTTTAACACAATACAACCCTTAATTTTATCGATTCATTTGTATTTCTGGAATCGATGTGTTGTTATAATTTCTTATGATTCTCATGTCCTATGTATTAAAGAACTATTTTTATTTCTATAATTTTCTTTCTATGTTTATTGCAAACATATTGTGGTTTTGGTTCAATCAGTTCAGAAGTTACTGTTCGCTAAAGAGAAAAGTAACTTAAATTTTGTATGTATTAAAAAATCAGACGAAGCCTTCGTCTGTAATTCGTAAAGAAAGGTATACGGGTATCAAGGACGCTGGAGTAGGCTGTTATTAAATGAGTGAAGCATTTTTTTAGTAATAGAAAATATATCAAATATTTTCACGTGTAAATAATTGAAATATATCAGCAACAGAACATTATTTTGATAGAGTTCTTGTTATATTTCTGTCACAAGGTAACATTTTGTAAAAATAAACATAATCGGAACTTTTATAATATAATGTTATATTGCTATGTAGACTCTAGTTGTATTTATATTTCAATCAACTTCTGGGACGTTATATATATATATATATATATATATATATATATATATATATATATATATATATGTATATATGTATATATATATATATATATATATATATATATATATATGTATGTATATATGTAGATATGTATAGGTACCATAAAATAGTATTTCAGTAGAAAATAAATGGCAGTAACGTCGATCAATCTCTGTTGCTTTGGCTTGTTACAACTGCTCTAAAGTAACAGTAAAAGTCAATAGTTTTTATTTTTCAATATTAGCTGCAGTTTTCCATTACCCTTGATGTGGGATAAAAGATGTCTTATTATATTGAATCCTAATAGATTTAGTAACCGTGAGTTACTTGTTCCGTAACTTTTTGTGCATAATTTGAAGATATACATTTTCCTTTATATCGGCGGATAAAACTATATATTATAAGAAATACAATAATTTATATAAATAAAAAATACTTCAAACATGGTTTATAATAAAGTTATTTTAACAAAAACGAAGGGTTACTCTATATATATATATATAGAATAATCCTTGATTTATACTCTCATTTATACTTCATTACCTCTATAAATATATATATATATATATAATGGCTTTACTAGTCTGAAAGGAGAATATTGGATAAATAAGAAATTGACCTTTGAAGGAAAAGAGATTTTACACGCTTTTTAAAAAATATCTACTATGTAACAAATTATTTTTTGTACGATTGCGTATAGTATAATGAAACCATATAAGTACAAAAACGTATAAATACATACACGTGTAAGCTATTAGCTTAGAGCTTGTTTACACATTAAATCAAATACTAAGGTTGTTTTGGGAATTATGTTAAGCCCGCGCTGACATCAGTGCATTGACTGTTGACTTTATATCGTCACGAGCGTGTGTCGGTATTACATAGTCAGAGTAGCTACAACAACTATGTGTATTGTCACGTATTGACCCTGGAAATGGGCAAAAGGACCACCCTACACAAATCCGACCCTCAAGCTGTTTGATTCGCCATACACTCGTAGCTTCATGTCTTCTAGAAGTACACAAAGGTATAAATATAAACCTGATAATCATACAAATTCTAAGTTTATTTACGTCAAATAATCGTTAAACGAAAATGACGAGTGTATTCCAATCTTTCTGTGTTTTCTGGTACATAACTAATTTTTATAACCAAAATTGCTTCGAAATCGCTTGATTCTTCAGGTACGTAAACAAACTTACATAACCTTGAATATAAAACCTGGTTTAAAAAAGTGTGCATCGAAACCTCAGCGTTTGAAGTGAAAATTCTTTTTCTAAACTGAAACACACATTATCAATTTTATGACGTATGTAGATATTATTTATCTTAGACATTTTTGAGAACGTAAATTTTCAATATATTTTTTTGTTCTTAATTTCTTAATATTTGTTTAGCCTTGTATATATTCACCAATGAATAGAGAAAAATAATTTAACCTGATTGAAAATGTAGTTTATTCATAATTAATGTAAAAAATAAGATTATTTTATAATATTCCTTCACATATGAAACTAAAACACATTTTTCGTTCTTATTTTGACAATTTATTACGCTACACACTGAACGATGGAGATTCGCGACCGACGCAATTTCCATATTCTTTCACTACTCTATAATATCTTAAATAACCCTCATAGTCCCTCATATCTTTCAACAAAATTCACAGCCCTTTCTAGCCATTACCTGTATCTCCGTTCTGACAAACTTTTCACGCTCCTTATCCCCAAACATTCAACTTCTTTCTATGAGCATTCACTTCTAGCTTTCAAAACTCGTCTGAAAAAATTATACCTTCCTTAACTTTAGTTTAAAAATTCTATTTCCTTTCATATCTCACCTCCTTTAATTCTTTACATTACCCATCCTTTCCCTCAATCCAGATCTAAAACCCTATCAGAATTTAGATTTTTGTTCTGTTTACGAAAGGAAACATTCTTTGGTTTATTTTTTTCGGTTTCTATAATCTTACCTTAGAAATATTGTTGTACTATGTGGATTTCTGCCTATTTTTTTTGTCTCCTTTTTGGTTTCAATTATTTTATCTTTTACATATTGTTCTAACGTGTAGATACATGCCAATCCCATTTTGTTTTTATTGCACTGTAACTTTGGTTAACTGTAAGAGATCGCTCCTGTAGCAATAAGTTCGCCAGACGATTGTTCATCAAAGTTTTTAAATAAAACAAAAATAAATAAACGATACAAAAATTAGCATGGTCTTTGTTTCAAAATAACTGTGGAAATCGTAAATGTTTAACGCTCCATATGAAGCATAACATTTAAACGAGTGCTATGTATCACAAAACTGTTCGCTCAACTGCAGAGCACGCTGTTTCCTTTTCATCGAGTTACTTCCGTCTTAAAGTAATATGTTCTTGATGCTATCTCTTCGATTGCACCTTACCTCAAAAATATCCTCTACTTCCTCTATTCTCTAAAACATGTTTAAGAATGAGCTTGATCAGCAACTTCATAGCTCAAATTTTATTTAACTAGCTACATATATTTATATGTATATATATATATATATATATATATATATATATATATATATATATATATATATATATATATAATTGTATATAAATGAATTCATCTTTGAATTAAGTGACATGAAAAAAACGCATGCGTTATGACCTGTTTGGCTAAATTTACCATGATTATTGGTGTTTGATTCTTATCGAAAGCAGATAATATTTGGGGTTCCCATAACCTTGCTCCATGAACCTTATTAATTGTTATGTAACATAAAAGATAAGAGATCATATTTATGGTACACACTCTTTGAAAATTCCATAGATATCGAAGGAAAACTAATCAAAACCATACTCGTGACATTGGTATATAAAAACGAACATTTAATCAGTTTTCATTTAGTCTTTTATAGTCAAAACCAGTCGTTTAGGTGTTTTTAAGATAGATCGTAGTGCTCCTAATATTGCCTGTAAATTTTCAAACCTTAATTTATGTCAATTATTTATTATTATATGTGCAAATATAAAAAAAATGGTAGAAGCGCCAGAACAGAGAGACAAATTAGTCAAAAGTAATTAAGAGCGGTCTAAACAAAAGGCGGAACGCTCATCAGAAGAATTCGTGAAATACAGTGATCCTTCTAAGAGGCTTAAAAGAGAGCTTTCTATAACTCAGGGCAATTTGGTGAAAGCTGTTTAAATAAGTTTATTAGCGATAGGTAAACGAGACGCAAAATTGTAGAAAGCAAAGAAAAAATGAAATGGCACAATCTCCCCCAACCGCGACGAAAATTCGGAAAATAACAACTACTAAACAACAAGAATGAAACAAGACAATTAAATATTTGCAAATAAACAAATATTAAACAGAACATTAAACAAATATTAAATAGGGAAACGAAACATATGTTTGAGGCAAAATTTTGTTATACGTTCTAACAAGAATAAGTTACAGAAGCGAGGCACAAACATTGTAGTAGTGCAAAACATTGCGTAGAAATTTTCAAGTGTGGCATGTAGTTCTAAACAGGATTTGGTCTTCACCTGATCCTATGTTTCCCATGTATTAAAATTGGAAGAAAAAAAACCACCTTTCACCAAAGCATCATTACAGTTTTATGTAGAATACCTTTAAAAATAAGAAAGAAGTTTACACGAGAAAACAGTGTCCTCGTCAGATGATGATGAATATTAATGTAATTATGTAAAAATATGTAAAACAAAGCCAGTCAAAAAGATGAAATTCGTAGAATTGTTGATCTGTATTATTTTATTGTCAAGGAAAAAATAATAAAAAGAGACAGAGTAGAGGAAAAAATATTTTCATAATATAAACAATTTCTGCGAAACGATACAGCGCCATTTGCAAATAAATTTTGTAATAAAATTTTAATATTATTATGTAAATAAAAAAGGGCTATGTTCTAATAGAAACTTTTTATTATTTCATTGATTAATGTTTACCTAATGGTACATTTGAATCTATATTTTATACATATTTCTGAAATAAATATTTATCAAAATGCAATGAGGTTTTACGAAGACGCCATAAGCATAATATCATTTTATTTATTTTATAAATGATGAAATTAAAATAGAGCTTAGGCCGTTTTTATATTTTAAATAAGTTATTGGAAAAACTTTTCAGACGAAACTTTTCACATCATTTTACACGTTCTTTCTTATGATTTATTATCTGTGTACTTTTGATGTAGAATATATTTTTGCTGAATTGTTTTTACTCTTTAAAGCGTTGCCGTTTTGAAAATATTGCACTAATTTTGTTCATCTACAAATTAACAAAGATTTCGATTTAAGGTGTTTCTATGCCAAGTTTCATCTCGGTTAAATAGGAGGATAAAGAAAAGTCGAAATCTGTGCAATATTTCTGAAAAATTCTCCTAATAATAATAATAAATTTTCTTGGTCTTTAAAAAACTTTCATTTTATTTTATATTATTCCCTCAAATTTAAAATAATTATGGTTAACATTTTTAAATATCATAAGAAAACTAGATATTTCATCTGAAAATGCTTTAATATAACCTATAGAATTATTGTAAGTAAAATATCATTTTATTCGTCTTTTCATATCAAATACCCCCTAAGTACCTACTGGTACTTACTGGTACTTAGGAGGTACCCTAAAATTCAGAACCTTATCAAAATTTCGAAGTGAACAGAAGAGTGATACTTTCGAAGGTTATGTCAGACGGTAGATTTTAATAACGTCACCGTTTGATCTGTTTGTACACGGATGAATCCGCAGAACCTTGGTATTATGCGTCGTGGATGGTTAATTTAAAATTCAAATTTCTACGTTTTCAAAATTTGTTTACCGATAACATAAAAATAAAATAAGAAAGATTAGAAGCATCGTTCAGTAGTACTCATAATGTCAACTGTGTTTACATGTTACAACATAAACTTTATGATTATCTGTTTAAGCAAGATAGATATTGGAGTCCAGTTTGACATACTGTTTTGTCCATAGTTTTTAAATGTTACAACATAAACTTCATGATATCTATCTTGCTTAAACCGAGAATCATAAACTTTATAATTATCTCTTTAAGCAAGATAGATATTGGAGTCCAGTTTGACATACTGTTTTGTCAATAGTGTTTAAATGTTATAACATAAACTTTATGATATCTGTCTTGCTTAAAGAGGTAATCATAAACTTTATAATTATCTCTTTAAGCAAGATAGATATTGGAGTCCAGTTTGACATACTGTTTTGTCAATAGTGTTTAAATGTTATAACATAAACTTTATGATATCTGTCTTGCTTAAAGAGGTAATCATAAACTTTATAATTATCTCTTTAAGCAAGATAGATATTGGAGTCCAGTTTGACATACTGTTTTGTCAATAGTGTTTAAATGTTATAACATAAACTTTATGATATCTGTCTTGCTTAAAGAGATAATCATAAACTTTATAATTATCTGTTTAAGCAAGATAGATATTGGAGTCCAGTTTGACATACTGTTTTGTCAATAGTGTTTAAATGTTATAACATAAACTTTATGATATCTGTCTTGCTTAAAGAGGTAATCATAAACTTTATAATTATCTCTTTAAGCAAGATAGATATTGGAGTCCAGTTTGACATACTGTTTTGTCAATAGTGTTTAAATGTTATAACATAAACTTTATGATATTTGTCTTGCTTAAAGAGGTAATCATAAACTTTATAATTATCTCTTTAAGCAAGATAGATATTGGAGTCCAGTTTGACATACTGTTTTGTCAATAGTGTTTAAATGTTACAACATAAACTTCATGATATCTATCTTGCTTAAACCGAGAATCATAAACTTTATAATTATCTCTTTAAGCAAGATAGATATTGGAGTCCAGTTTGACATACTTTTTTGTCAATAGTGTTTAAATGTTACAACATAAACTTTATGATATCTGTCTTGATTAAAGAGATAATCATAAACTTTATAATTATCTCTTTAAGCAAGATAGATATTGGAGTCCAGTTTGACATACTGTTTTGTCAATAGTGTTTAAATGTTATAACATAAACTTTATGATATCTGTCTTGCTTAAAGAGATAATCATAAACTTTATAATTATCTGTTTAAGCAAGATAGATATTGGAGTCCAGTTTGACATACTGTTTTGTCAATAGTGTTTAAATGTTATAACATAAACTTTATGATATCTGTCTTGCTTAAAGAGATAATCATAAACTTTATAATTATCTGTTTAAGCAAGATAGATATTGGAGTCCAGTTTGACATACTGTTTTGTCAATAGTGTTTAAATGTTATAACATAAACTTTATGATATCTGTCTTGCTTAAAGAGGTAATCATAAACTTTATAATTATCTCTTTAAGCAAGATAGATATTGGAGTCCAGTTTGACATACTGTTTTGTCAATAGTGTTTAAATGTTATAACATAAACTTTATGATATCTGTCTTGCTTAAAGAGGTAATCATAAACTTTATAATTATCTCTTTAAGCAAGATAGATATTGGAGTCCAGTTTGACATACTGTTTTGTCAATAGTGTTTAAATGTTATAACATAAACTTTATGATATCTGTCTTGCTTAAAGAGATAATCATAAACTTTATAATTATCTCTTTAAGCAAGATAGATATTGGAGTCCAGTTTGACATACTGTTTTGTCAATAGTGTTTAAATGTTATAACATAAACTTTATGATATCTATCTTGCTTAAACCGAGAATCATAAACTTTATAATTATCTCTTTAAGCAAGATAGATATTGGAGTCCAGTTTGACATACTGTTTTGTCAATAGTGTTTAAATGTTATAACATAAACTTTATGATATCTGTCTTGCTTAAAGAGGTAATCATAAACTTTATAATTATCTCTTTAAGCAAGATAGATATTAGAGGCCAGTTTGACATACTGTTTTGTCAATAGTGTTTAAATGTTACAACATAAACTTTATGATATCTATCTTGCTTAAACAGATAATCATAAACTTTATAATTATCTGTTTATGCAAGATAGATATTAGAGTCCAGTTTGACATACTGTTTTGTCAATAGTGTTTAAATGTTACAACATAAACTTTATGATATCTATCGTGCTTAAAGAGATAATCATAAACTTTATAATTATCTGTTTAAGCAAGATAGATATTAGAATCCAGTTTGACATACTATTTTGTCAATAGTGTTTAAATGTTACAACATAAACTTTATGCTATCTATCTTGTCATAAATATTATAATTATCTGTTTAAGCGAGATAGATATTAGAGTCCAGACTGACATACTGTTGTGACAAATGTCTCATCATTTTCAAGTTGCAATACTTACAAGTTAAGTTTTTATGTCATGTATTTGATACGAGAATGAGAAACTATTTTCATTAATGTTACAACAGCCGTATGCTGTTACTTTTGAAACAATGAAAAGTTGTCTCCCACTCATCTTTAATTTTCTGAAATGACTTTTCAAAACAGTTTATTGTAAATATATTAAACTAAAACTATCTTGTTAAATATTAAAGTAATTGTTTTTACAGTTCTTGTTTTAATAAAAATTATCTTTTGTTTCTACGTAATAACACCTCTTCTTCAACTGTGTGAGATTCAACATTACAATTGTTACACAAGACAAGTAAAGATTATTTTTAATATTTAAGACCTCGAAAATAATAACTTAAACCTATTACATAGTTTAAAACTTACTTGATTAATTTGTAGATGCACGCCGTATCCAAAACGTTTAATCCAGTAGTTTTTTGCAATAATTGAACCTACAAAAATTTACTTTAGCCTGTGTCATAAGCACCACGGTATCTTTCTACCAACCTCGGTCATAGTTAAATTTTTTAAATTGCCTATTATAAATGATATCAAGGTAGGTAAAAAAAGTAAAAATACCGGAAAAGATCGTTTTTAATGAAATGAATTGCGGAATATTTTCGTTTTCTTCCATAATCCGATAATTGTTAACGTCATTCCATTTATATGTTAAAATCGAAAAAGTACCGGAAAAGTTCAATTATTACCGCAAAAAGACACTTTTTTACGGTAATAGGTACCGTAAAAAAGTATACAATAAACAATACGCAAGATTTTATGATTGATAATTCATGTCTTGAATGTTTTCCACGTTATTGGAGACTCAAAACGTTTCGGATTGTTTTTCTTTGTATTTATTTACTTAGTCTATCTAATTAGTAAATAACCGAGCAAAACAAACATCATGGATATACTATAATATTCTTATTGATGTGAAACATCTGTAGGCGCAGGTATAAACCAGATCGTTGGCGTGGCGACGCTTGCCGTGGCGACGGGTCGCCACGCTATACTAAGGTATATATATAATCTATATGTAGTAGAGTGTACGGTATGGCGACGTGTCGCCATGCGCAACCGACTATGCGACCCCCTCCTCACTCAGTTCGACGCTGTTGTTTACTACGGTACACATAACCTGTGCTTTATTATTTTTGTATTAATTGTAAATAAATGTTTATTAAATAAAGTCACCATTTTCTGTAAGAAATTCGTAATAGTTTATTTTTTCATTATGCTATATTTAGTTCCTGTAATAATCTTGTCTTTTATGCATATTACTTGTACGAACACGATGTTTCATATCTGTCAGGCGTCCCGTGACGGCTCACTTTTTTTTTGGTTATATAAACAATTGTAAAATATTTCAATTCGTAGTGTTGATAGATATCTTAAATGATATATTTTAAGTAAATATTATTAAATTATTATGTAATGTTGAAATAGAAAATCATTAATACATTCCCGTGAATAGCTTTAGCCATTTAAAATAAAGAAATTGCGAAGCCAAAACAAAGTACATTGACTTATATATTCGTAGCTCGGTGCGAAACCAAACAATTAGCATTTCACAACAGTGATTGTATTATATACTGTGACGTAAACATTATTGTTCAACGTGAACCTTGTTATAGAGCTTTCGGGTCATCGCACTCGATGTTCTAACAAAAGCTTCCTACATGTCGCGACATAAGCTAACAATCTACTTAATACCACGCGTATCAATTGCTTATTTCTAGATAAAACGTTGGTAAACAGATAAACGATATGAAGATAAATGGGTACTTCATATTAATCTTAATAAGACATAGTGATAACAAACAATGAAAATAATTGCGACGTCACTTGTCTGGGCTTTTGATTGAGGTCAGTTTTGTTCTTCGGTCGTCCAAGTTTGCACTCGATACAGAAGGGAAGAGGAAAAATTTCAATGTATTATTCGTTCAAGCGTAATTCAGAAACTTCGATAATGGAACTGGAACTTTATACATTAAACTTATTTAGATGAACCTCGGAGTTTTATGAATATTTCATAATAAACTAGTAATTGGATGGAATCGAAGTTTCCGTATCTAATGTTGATGAAATTGCTTAAAGTATTACTAATCAGAGTGTATTCGAATTACCAAACTTATTTAAATATGTTATTTAATATTTACTTACTATATGTTAAAATTTGATTTAAAAATTATTTAAAAAAATCGATTGTAAGCGCCAGACAGAAAGACGAATTTATTTCCCATATTGTTTAAGCTATCGCCATCGCGATGTGTTGGGTTAATCACAGACTTACTACGGCTTTTGATGAGGTAGCGCACTTCGAGGTTCCAGGTTCGATTATCGGCCGCTCATTGGTCGGGACTTCAGTGACATTTATAATAGCGTAGCTAAAATGCCACAAATCAATAATGCGGATCACTGGTGCGAGAAATTACGCACCGCGATGGCCAAGACGTCTACCCAGTGTGACGATCATGGGCGATAATCAACATATGATTGTTGTTTAAAAAGAATAATGTACAGAAGGTTCGTATAAGAGCGTATATACAAATATTTTGCGTTTAATTTATCTAAAAGTCTTTTTTCAAAAGCGTTTTCATTTATGAAAAAATACATGAAAACAAAACATGAACATAGCGCCACCAAGTTTATCCTATTAGTTTTTTATTAAATTTTTAATTTGAATTTAATATATAAATAATAGCACCATCTTTTAATAGAATTTGATAAGGGATTAATTTGGTTGTACGAAGTCATATATGTATTTAATTTAGATTGCCCACCTACCTATGCTACACAAAAGATAATTAAATTTGTTTAGTTTTTCGGCAAGATTTTCATTAATAAAAACATTTACTAAAATCTAAAAGAAAATATACCACTTCCCGAATGAATATTTATCAAATAAAGTGACGTTGTATGCATATGCCATAAGTATCGTGGGTGTATAAATTAATATAGAGTTCAGGGGTTTTTATTTTATCCAATAAGAAATGGGAAAAACTTTTTTTGCGCGAAAGTTGTAAAATTGTGCTTTTGCTGTAAGATAAAATTATAGAGAAATTATTTCGCTTGTAACCTCCTCCATTGTGAAAGTATTAGCTCAAATTTGTCCATCTATTTTAATTGATGTGCATTAACTGGACACTCGTCGCCGGACTTAGTAAAAAAATAGTGAATATTATTGTAGGATAATTATTAAACTAGACACTTTACTGTGTACCCTATGCTTTTATATCGTAATTTTTGGTAGAAACATAATGACACTCGGAAATTTGGAAAACAATAAAAAACAACTTTTTGTGAAAAATATAGCACAACGAAGCTATTAGTTCGGGAATTGTAGGGAAAGGCAAAAACATAGATATTTCATAGTATTTAATGAGATCTTTGAAAAGCTAAAAGATTATGTTGTAAATAAAAATATGAAAAGAGCGTATAAGCTTATAAAACCTGATTAATCGGGCATGAATATTTTATTGTCAAAAGAAACGATATTAGGAAAAATTTAAACACAAAATAGGAAATACTGCTTCTAACTCTTGTATTGTTGTAATTACCTAAGAAACAGAAATCTTTTTTTTATTTGTAAAAAACGTTTTTAAAAATAAACTCGTACTCATAAAAACCTATATTATTTAAAAATAAAATTATTAAAATAATACTATATTTTTGGGATTAAACAAACAAAACAAGAAAACTTGAGAAATTTTCTAATGGTAGAGACGAACTTACAACTATTTGTTTACAACGCAAATAAATAGCTTTTCAATAAAATACAAAATATTTCTTCTGAGTAATTTCATAAGTAATTGATAAAATTGCCATATTGTCGATAAATTTGAAATTTATTTTTTCATGTCTTAGATAATATATCTTTTCTAGGCGAAAAATAACTAGCTATATCTGTAAATAACTTATTGAAATAAATACGCAAATACTCATAAGTAAAAATAAACACAACACGTGTCAGTAGAGAAATTTATACGACACTACGAGTGGCAAATATATGAATACAAGTATTCTCAAGTGAATTTCACACGGCTCGATTCGATTTTAACTTGCTTCTCGCATACATGGCAGGCAAAAGTTAAACTTAATCACAAGTCGGGATGTTGTTTAACCAACTTTACTGTTTACCTCAATACCACTTTGTGTTTATCTCAGCGCTACTTTAGCAAGCAGAGGTGTATTTAGTTTTTGTCTGTATACATATACATTATTCTAATTGTTCGTCTTTTATTTCCAGTAATAATATCGATGAATATACATGGAGTGTCAATCCACTGGAGAGGCATATGGAAGGGAAGGTAGAAGATAACTTTGAATATTTTCCACATTTTTGAAGATAATTTTTGAAATTAAATTGCCATCAAAATAAACCAGTACTCACGAAACATTTAAAATAAAATCTATCATTAAGTTTACTTCAATCACAAGGTGACGTTTTATGAAAATTATGGGACTTATTCATATAGTGAGAAATAGTATTCTAAAAACGGACGAATTTTGAAAAAAAGACTAATGAATGCTTAATGTTTTCACTTGGTAAAGGTATTTTATGTTTTCAAAAGTATACAATCGAACCACGGTGTTTTAGCATTTCGCAGAAGGTAATGATAATTATTACAGTATTAAACATAGACATAAACACTGCTATATAATGTTTGTGTTAAAAAGAATTGTATATAACATTTATGTTATAACTAACTATATTTATGAAGACCTAAGATGTAATATGATTTGTTTACCAGTATTAGCGGAGAGATTTTCCATTCACCGTTTTGTATCTCGGGAGTACTAAATAATATCTAGGTACTTAAAGTTATAAATATTAAATATATAAATAAAGTACTAGTTTAGGCCTACACTATTGTATCCCTTATATATATTTTCTATTAATAACATTATCCATTCCATTAAGAACATTATCCATTATATAATTAAATTATCAATAGATTGTTAAGAAATATTTCTATGATAAATTATTTCATAAAAAAAATAAAATTACATTTATATTTTTGTATTAATAACACCCTGAATATTTGTTTTTTCGTTTTCAATTCGGTCAAATCAAAATATTTCAATGTCAAGAAAAAAATAGACTCACTTTTAGCATGATCAAAAGATTTTTAATTTATAATTGTGATATAGGTTCCTAAATGATCCCATTCAAATGCATTAACCTTGCTAATTAATCATGGTTAATTTTTTTCGGAATTAGATCTGAAGATCAATAGCATTATATATATATATATATATATATATATATATATATATATATATATATATATATATATATATATATATATGTATAAATCAACTTTGGGTTATAACTCGAATTGAATTGAAGAGATTAGGTACTATGGATTGGCAGAAGATTGATGGAGTATTTTAACCTATTTTAACGGATTTAAGTCCAGCACGGAAACTTCAGTTGGTGAACTGTGTAACAATACGGAATACATGTATATCGTGAATATTTCAATCAATATGTAACCGACGTAAAATATTAAGTATTAATTAATCGTATTAATTAAAATGTAATTATTTTGGATATGAGAATATTTTCGATTACGCACCAAATTATTTGTTTTTCGACAAATACTTATTAGGTAACTAACTGGAAGGATTGATAAGTATACAAAAATATACAACCGATACTTCACGAATATGTACATATGTATAAGAGCGTGTGAACGAATGGGTATTTATATACATATATATATATATATATATATACATCTTTATATATAATTTTAAACCTGCTGATGTATTCATATACTTTATATCTTTACTCCAATGTGCGAGATAGATTGCATTCTCCCACAGTACTATCTACTCTCTTGCTGGGGCTTGAATAGCAGTAAGAGATTCCTTTAGAAGTTATAAGTTCGCCTTGTAAAGTGATTGAACGCTAGTTCACACGCCAGTTATGTATATTTAAACTTATAAATATATTAAGTTATAAAATTAATTCTTGCAAAAAAGTTTTCTGAATTTACCAATAACTACTTGCAGAACTCTTCGAGGGTTCCGTACACCTAAGCACGTATAGACATTTAAAAGCACATTTTATATTAAACTACAAATCTTAATATTATTTTTTACCGTACAAATATTTCGTCTAGTATATCTTTCAGAGGCGTAAAAATATGGTGAACTTCTAAAAAACTTTCCAAATTATTATTGTTAAACCTACCTAAACGTACGTACGTACGTAGGCAATTCATTATATTGGATAATAGGTTTTTCAGCCCGAGTTGCTGTCAACAATTTTTGTTAAAAAATGTATATGTTACACCAAATTTCATTTAAGCATCCGCCATTATTATTTGCTACTTGTCGCCATCTAGTTGGCAATGACAATATACCTTTCTTGAAAAATTCCGGTGACTGATTCAAAAATCTGTGTGAGGTCGTTTTGGAGATTTCTTAAACGTCGAATTTTTTTTCACGTAAATGATTACTTAGAGCTCTGAATAAATGGCAATCAGAGGGCGCAATGTCTGGCGAGTATGGTGGATGGGTGAGTAAAACCCAGCCAAATTCCTCTAATTTATTACGAGTACGTTTTGCAACATGTCGTCCAGCGTTATCATGTACAAGATAAACTCGATCCTGTTGACTATTCAATTTGTTAACTAATCAGTTCAATTGTTCACAGTAAATATCTGCATTAATTTTAGATCCCTCTAGAAGTAACTTCCAATGAATAATTCCCTTAACATTCCACCAGCAGCTGAGCATCTCCTTCTTGGCATTTATTTCAGGTTCGGATACTGAAACACTCGTTTCTCCGACAGCCAGCCATTGACGTTTGCGTGTATCATTAACGTATGCAACCCACTTCTCATCGCCAGTTATTAACTGATTCAGCCAGTCGAAGTACGTTTCAATGTCAATAACTATTTACAAGTATCAACTCTACGCTGAAGGTGATATGATGATAACTCTTGAGGTCTCCACACATCGTATTTTTAAACTTTTCCCAATTCATACAAATATGTTTCTATGGTGCCATGACTGCAGTGTAGCTCATCTACCAATTGACGAGTAATCAGTCAAGGATCCTCCTCAATTAGGCGTTGTCCAAGTCAACGAACGAGTTGAACGTCAAATTCAACAGGTACGGGATTCGTTCTCAAGATCGTAATCCTCATTCCTGAACTTTCTGAACCAAATCTTTACTGTCGCGTAAGATACCGTGGATTCCCCCATCGTATGACATGTATTATTTGTGGCAGTCTTTGCATCGTGATCCAGACGAAATTACGAAATTTGTAAATTAATGGAATCCGTATTTGGTATCGATTTAAATTCATTACCTTTTATGTAATTCACTTAAAGGTTCGGCGCTGACTGTTGTTAACTGACTGCACTTTGACGTTTTTATACCCTACAAAACTCACCTTCTAGAAGTTTCGAGAATATTTCTAGAAAAGTCCCGAAATTGTGGCTGAAAACTTACGAGCCAACCTAATATTTTTTGTGCTTGTTTTTATTTTCATGCTATATGATTATGCATTTATCAATTCGATGAAGTAAATAAAGTGCAGTTATCCTAACCCGAATCCGTATCATAAACCTATTCACACGAACTCATCTCACATTAAACATGAAGAGATAATGAGCAGAACGTTATAAGCTCACAGGCCAAGTTGTTCTCATAAGTAATACAAAATTATTCAACATAAATATGCGAACTGATTGTTATCGCAACGAAACGGTTGTTTTATGTTTAGAACGCGATAAATACACTTCACAAAGCATTTTTGAAAGCACTTTGGGTAATTATTTAAGATCATCACAGGTCTTTTATCTATCATAGATAATCTTAATAATGCTCACTCCACATTGTGCATACTTATAAAATATTATTACATTCTGTTGAAATAACGATGTTGCCAACTACAAGCTAGTGGCTAGTATTATTAAAATGTGAACTAGGCGGTTTGGCAACTTTCATTTGGCCACTAGATCCGTTTTGGCCGATTGTTAAGTTTTACATCCTTTGTTGTATAATTTGTTAATTAAATGTATTTTGTCAAAAAGCAAAATGTTTTTCCAAATCTGTTGGAGGTTGAGATAAACTTTTTTGAGATATATAATAACTTAATAAATAAAACGGTATCGATAGTGTCAATATGTATTTTCTAGTTTTTAATTTACTATTTATGGTCAGAAAACATTACGAGAAAAGGCGATATAAGACTATGTGTACAGGTCAATGGTAGAATAAAGGATGTTGTAATATAAATGTTATCGAATATCGGAACAAGCAATCTGGTGGAAAACTCTCACTACCCAAAGCTTCCGTCAAAGTGAAATTGTCCAATATTTGAATCAAAGGAGTCAAAGTAAAACTCGTTATAAAGTGTAAGATTTAACATAAATAAAAAAATTGTGAAAGAGAAAAAAAAACAAATCATGTGTAAAAGGTTAGTGACTTAAATGAACTATACTTCTTATGGTTCAAAATTTCTCACTGAATCGGTTCTAATAATTAATATTACATTTCTTAAAACTGAATTGCATTTATTCTTTAACCAGATCCCGAGCAATAACCAAATACAGGGAATGATGTCTCCTCCCAATAGTTTGACTAAAATTTAACATACAAACCTGAACGTCAAACTATGTAATTATAGTAATAACAACAACACAAAATAGCTGTTATAAACTTTTAACGCCAAACCTGTCTGGGATGTTCAGGTACACGAAAAAAATCCTTTTTTTGTCAGATCTCCCAATCTCTTTTACCAATTCACAGCAAAAAACAAACAGTTTTTCAGAATCCGAAAGAAATGCATTTCAAAATTTTCCAAGCCTTTAAAAGCGCACATATCTACGTACAACACTTTATTTTTTTGTTTAAAGATGATAAATCAGGAATTTATTTATTTATTTATCACCTATGAGGATAAAACAGATACAAGTCACAGTGACATACAACAAGCGAGTTTTTCAAGTATTAGGTCAACTTGTATCATAACATTCCCACATCAAAGTAATATTCTACGTAAATATATCTTCAGTATTATATAAATATTTGTATAATATAACAAATATTCAGAAATTTTAAAACACTTTAAATTTAATTATAAAACATTTAATATTGATAAACAAACAATAAACATTGAATTTATTGAAATGAGTCCTTCATTCGAAATTCACTATAATAGTTATCAGTAATAGAACTAATAGTAATAATCATCCTATCTATAATAATATGGATTTGAAAAAAAAGAACAAAATGTAGAATGATCGTAACCATAATATACCTGCATTAATCATTATACGTGCAAGCGTTTAATTAATTTCGAACACATTGGATTAACATCCTTATAGAAAATCTTTGCGTAACTTGATTAAAGGTTATAATGTCAAATGGAAATACGAAAATGTTCAAAATGCAAAATTGAGAGCAAAGAAAGATAAATTGTGGTGCTCTGGATATATTGAAAATAGAAAATATCTGGATATAAATAAAATGTTGATAACAAATATTACTACAAAACTGAGTGTATATTGAAAAGGTGGAAAACCAATATATTACCAAGTAGACCTAACTTCAGAAAAACTTGTCCTAAATTGTGCCACATGTGGGGGTTGTAATACGAAAAAGATATGTTAGAATAGGAGTGTTGCTTTCAATTATCGCTGAGTTAGTAAGTATGTATATATATATATATATATATATATATATATATATATATATAATATATATATGTATATATATATATATATATATATATATATATATATATATACATTTATATATAAATATAGATGACTGTTTCTACATTATATCATATTTATTACTCTCATCTTCAAAAAGTTACATACAATATACAAAGAAACGTAAAACATTTCTCGTATTCCATCCTGTACGTCTTTCCTGATCTCCAATAATTACATTAAAATTTGTACCACAAAATACTTTGGCTTATCCCAATAGCGAACCGGACATAATTGGAATGGGGCTTATGGACGTAATTCAATTTTGTAGGTCTATGTAGGGTGTGGACGTATTGAACTACTATTGTATTCGAGTCACGTATTTCTGCTTTACCAACTGTTCTGTAATGTAGATATATTAAATTACTTGTTACTGTTGTATTTGCAGTCATGATTTATTTCATGATCGTTCTGGTTTTAGTCTGTAACGAAGCAATAAGGTACTGCCTACATGTTTAATAAGGTATAAATAATGCTTTACGTTTTGTAACCAGGGTATCTCCAAACTTAACCAGTCTAGTTTTAGGGTTTTTTTACTTCACAAATTGCATTTTGTCTTTAATTTTGTTCCCTAGATTATTAAATTTTCAACTTTTTCACTTATATTTTTATTCATCATGTTTTTTTTAAATTTATTTTCCTTACTAAATATACGGTTTTCAATCATACGCTGTTTAATTTACTTCCTTCGTTATTTATTCATTTCCACCATTTTCCTTAACCCGGCTCCTGTTTGTCTGTCTTTCGCGCAATCCTACATTTTTTTGCTTTCTTTCCGCTTTTATGCTACCTATAATGTAAAATTACCAAGTGCTGATCACCTAATTGCTGAACTCCATAAATTTTGATTAAATCATACTAGATCAATAGTGGATGATATAACAAATCTGAAATTATTATTCTTATTAATTCGTTTTCATAAATTAAATTGACCAATTATAGTTATAGAATTTTAAATTAAATTAATAATAATAAGTAGGTTAAAAATGTTTATATTCTACTTCCGTTCACAATAACTGATTTTTCCTTATGTAACTATTAAAGACCTACTTGAATTTCAATTTAAAGTTATACTTTGTGTATTTGGATAAAAATGATATAAGTTTAACTAAGCATTTGAAATTTAAACATTTATCTTAACGAATTTAATCATTCACACCAGAAATAAAAAAAAATAAAAAAATAAGCTGTAATTAGTCACAGATTTTATGTAATTTTCACAGAAGTTAAAAGTAGTTTGAGATAACATTTTTATTACTTTTTTATATTTAGTTGTAATTATTTCTTTAAAAAATATTTAAGTAAAACCTAAAAAAATTATAATGAGTCTTAATAAAAAATGTTTTTGCTCTGAATGGGTACTTTTCTGTCTCGGGCCAAATAAAGGACTTTTAAAAAAAGATGGATATTAAAGTTTTTCATTCTCATATACGCCTTTAACTGTGTTTATATGATTGTATTTTCAGGAAATGATGCACTTAACAACGTTATTATGCCATCATATACTTTAATTGAGTCATTATTCATCTAAAAATTTTCAGGAATGCTGATATTGTCGGAGATCTTGTCAAAAAATTTCCACAAGTTCAATCACTTATATTTTCAATTTCTGTATTTTTACACATCTTCAATAAAGTGTGAGCTAATTTTTTTTCTATTTTTAATAAGAGAGAATCTATAAGCAGATCTTTTTTTAGTTTGTCGTCTCGATAGTTTGTTTGTTTTGTATGATTTCTTCTGATTCATCTTGTTCTTAATTTGTTGCTTGCGATTACGGTGATGTATATTCATGTAAAGTTGTATTAATTTCTATAACTAATCCTGAATAATCGATGTTATTTTCATCGAAAGGTAATAGGCCGCTAGCACGAAATGAATTGTACATAATTTCTAGAGTCACAATTGCGTTATTTATTGTTCAAGAATTTTTGCCAAATATCCATGCCTGAAATTCAGTTGCCAAATCTTTATGCCTCAACGCCTATCAAATATTCATGCTTCAATTCATTAGTCACAGCATATTTTTTCCAAACGAAAAATTATATTTTAATGGATGAAATACGTCAAAGGTTGGAACCGATGAATAGAATTAGAGTAAAAAGCAATTAAGGTTGTTATCGTGTAAAAGGCGTTGTAGATAAAATTCGCTGAATTTTTGACATGTTATCAAACTTATTTATAAATCTAACTTATTTTAAAATTTAAAAATTATTTACCGTTTAGTTTGGGTAAAATTCGCTCTCACAATTGTAAAATTAACATTACAGGAAAAGTAATTTACACTTAATTTTATTTGCAACACGCATCTAGCAATTTGTCTAAAATCTAAGTCAATGTAAAATTATGTTAAATTAAGATTTTGAAAAAAAAATATTCGCCGTTTACTTTTTATAAAAATCGCTCTCAAAATTGTACAATTAATATTACAAGAAAAGTAATAATTTCGCCACACTACTTTTTTTAAAAACGCATCGAGCGATTTGTCTAAAAACTAGGTCAATGTACAATGATGTCTGTTGTTTTTAAATATTGGAGGGAAAAAATGTACCGTTTAGGTTTGGTAAAGATCGCTCTCAAAAATTGTACAATTAATGTTACAGGAAAAATTGATATTTCACCACACTTTGTTTTATTTAAAAAACCCAAAATTATTTTTTCCATATTGTTAAAATTATGTTATATTAACAGATCGGGAAAAAAAATATTTTCAATAAACGAATTTATAATAATTTTTGGATCTTACTGTCACACGACAATTACCTTAACTTTATGCCTTTTCTTAGAAAATTTTGTTATATGTAAATTTATGTATTAAGGATGAAAAATATTACTGGAAGAGGAATTTTATATTTTCAATCCAAGGAGAAAACACAATTTCTAACTATATATATATATATATATATATATATATATATATATATATATATATATATATATAAATATATATATGTTTTTTTATTTTCCTCCTCCTTTGTTAGATATTTGTTGGAAGCTGCACTTGCGACCAAGGTTGAATTTCACTTTGTCATTGCCCAATTCTTAAGGTAATTGGTATGAACGTAATGCTATTTTAGCCTTATTCCGTACATTTCTGCTTAAAATATTTTCATAAATAGTACTAAAAACTCCATGTTCACTGTACTAACCTTACTTTCATCAGAAAAAATTCCCATTACCATTCTACACAAAATTTACCATTCATTATCCTACAGATTGTCGATACAAGCACTTCACTACACACTCCTACCCTTATATTGTTATCGACTTTTGTTTATTGTGATTTTTAATTCTGGGTAAACAAAGTACTTAAGTACATAGGTAGACACATATTTAGAAAGAAAACCAGTTGAAGCTGTTTGTATATTTATGTGCCCTACGTCGTTTTTAAATTCAATCCATCTATTTTGAGAGAAATTTCTGATATATAAATATTTTGACTAATCAAGCAAGAAGAAATATGAAAAAAAAATTTCCAGGAAATGTTTAAAAGCTTATCAACTGTGCTTATGTTACGTCTCAGAAATTAGTTGTTTCGTAGTAGAAATTAAAATCTTAATCTATATATACAGACACTTTATACATATATATATATATATATATATATATATATATATATATATGTGTGTGTGTATGTGGGTGTGTGTGTGAGTAAAATATGAATTACTCGTGACTACGGTAGACTTGTGGCAAGGACGGAGCATGCGATGAATACAGAATATTAACTTTCGATCACGACAATCGGAAGCACTCCTCACAATCATTTAAGTGAAGAAGAGGATTTTGAAGGCTTAAAAGAGCAAAAATATTATTATTTAATGTTGAAAATAACAATACGATAATGATAATCACTTTCTTTAGAATACTTTTTATCGTAAGTTTTTGATAGTCCAAAATAAATCATTGTTCATACATCACTCCGAACATAGCAATCGATAAATTGAACACCTACGAAATAACGAAACAAAAACGCCTGAGAGCATAGACAAGGATTCCCTTTAATTACTTGCAAAGAAACAACTCTACGGAATGTCCTTATCTCAGGGTCGTCACCCGGATTTGTGCGAGAACATATTTGAATTGACGTACCTTTCGGCCCCTTTCAACTATTCTATCCACGTACGCATTTATGAGTCCATTAACTTTATTCACCTTGAATCGTAAGCCATCAACCTTTAACTATTGCGTCATCTATAAAAAAAATTGTTAAACTATGTATAAATATTTAAAAAATCGTTAGCTCTGACCCGCGGCTCCACTCGTTCGAACGTGAGACTGTATTACTGTGATCCAATAATTTTAATATGTTACTAAGATTATACAAGATAAATACACTATGCATTTCATTTTAGTTATTTTAATTAAATATTTTCTGCATATGCAAGTCTCCTATGATATAATGAATACATTAACTCTCTTCATATGAAAAACGAATGTCAAACGTAAAAGTGCAAATAAATTAAACTGATGAATTTGTGTTTCACAGAAACACACTGAAGTTTCTTTTTCTGTCAGTTTTCCTAGTCTACTGCCTTCTACTATACGTTAATTTATTTTAATTACACATATTTTGATCGCAAGAAACGCGTACTTATTTGAAGTAACAAATTAATCGTATGTTTACGATTAATTTGATACTTTACACATGGCTACACAAAGTGCATAGATAACTAATCATAAAATAATAGTCACAAGGTAACCTATTTCCAAAAACGATAATTACGAATAAATTATCATAATTGAAAAAGACAAAAAAAATATTTACACGAGTGTCCAAAGCTAAATTATACTTCAAAATATCGCGAAGGCCAAATGTTAACTACTTGTATTTATGGTCTATATTTAATATAACAAAAAAAATACTCGCTACAACTATATAACACTACTCTTAATTAAATTATGGATTATAGAGCGAAGTGAAATCAACTAATACAAAATAAATAACAACACTTATAATAAGGAGGCTGTCAGGCAATTGATATGTGTAATACAAAATGTATGTCCTAAATCAAAAAAGCATCTACATTTTACCCTATAAACAACAGTCTTATTTTTATTGAACGAACTCACAAGGAAGTTGTATTTCCTCAAATACTCGTAATACTTCCTAGTTTAAGAAGAAATTCCTTATGAAAAACTTCCTTAGAATCGAAAAGAAATTTATATCACTTTGGGGGCGATTATTTTAGTCTTAATGTTTCTTCCGTTCTAACGTAGGAAAGTTTGTTTTAACGTTGTACTCGCAAATTGAGTTAATACAAAAAAATAGAAAATCTCACACATGTGTTGGCAAAAATCGTTATTGTACAATATATATGAGCTATTTAAATCACGTCATGAATTTTACCAAGTTATTACATAACTTTGCCACAAGATTTCCATTCAAAATTTATGATTTTAAATGCTTCAAAAAATTTGCAAAAAAATCCTTTGCTGGGACTTTTACGACCTACGAAGTTGACCATGTGTTAGGTTTTCGTTAACAAACATAATGGCTATATAAATATTGGCCAAAAGCTTTAAACCTTAATGTTTCACAATATAACATTATCAATATAAATTTTGTCAATATTAAACCTCACTTCAAGTAATTTAGGTATTCACATAGCAGCATCAGCATATTCAAAATAATTAATACTGTTATTACTGTAATAACACAGCATTTTTTACTTTTGACATCAGCGGAATTGTTATTAAATAAAATTATAGTTTAAAAAAAATTAAAAAACAGGTTTTTTTAGCAATATTTACTAAAAAGTAAAAAATAATCTTTCAATAAAAAATTTTTGTTAAGAATGAAAGGATGTCTCTGATGATAAAAAAAAATTAACTTGACTGTAAGAAAAAAGCATGACGTGCTCTTGATTTACATTTTCATAGAAAATCTACCTTTACAAATAGCTAGCAATAAAAAAATTACGACAACTGGTATCAAGCAATCCACGTTTTTTAACATTCAAGTTAACTTTAATAAAAAGAAAATCTTTATATTTGAAGATTATTTTTTACTTTTTAGTAAATATTGATACAACAGCATGTTTTTTATTTTTTTAACTATAATTTTATTTTTTTAATTATTGTTTTGTCATCGGTCCTTGATAGGTATGCAAAATTTAAAATATTTCAGACTCCTGGAAGTGGGAGAAAATTAAATTTAAAGATAGTTTTACATTGTTACCTACAAGTGAAATTAATAAAAACGTGTTAAAAACCTGTCAAGCACGAGTAGAATTTGTACTACGAAGATTCTGTACACATTTACGCACTTATAAACATTTATTATAAACAGAATTTCCTTTAAACCATTTACAAATGTTAATTTTCAAAAAGTACATATATTGCCTATTATGCCTTTCGCAGGCGTTGAAACATAATGCATATTTAATCGCTATAGTTTTCCTACAACTTTTGCGCAGGCTTCAAAAAATACTATTTTTTTCATAATTGGTTTGAGTAGTTTCATCATAGTTAATAGTACATCATATTTTTCGCACGTTTTCCCGTATATCTATGAAGACATCCTGCATAAAATGATAAATCATTTTGAAGTTTTCATTATTAGTTTAAAAGGACTAATTATATTCAACGACATTTTTCCCGAATACTTAATGTACCCCTAAAATTTCCGTATAAAATATTTATTATAATATATATATATATATATATATATATATATATATATATATATATATATATATATATATATATATAATAATAATAAATATTTTATATGAAAATTTTACGGGATAAGTTAAATATTCAAGAAAAATCTTGTTTGAAAGGGCCAATTCCCATATACATTTCTCATAATAAAATTTTATTCAAACATCTCAAATTATATTTTTCCTCTTGTTTTTTTAACAAAATTTGAATATTAATAAAATTATTTTGTTCTTTGATTTGAACCCCGTTTCTTTAAAATCTTCTATGGGGTATTTTCAAAACGTTTCCATAGGAGTCTGTTAATTTTTTACAAAGTTCCATATGGAAGATTCTGGCCTATTCTATATACAACACAACCGTATATGAAATAAATTTAATAATTTGGTAAAAATTATATTAAATTCGAAAAAGTTGCCCTACTTTGTAAGGAAAAATGCATTTTCTCTCTGGAAATGCTTTCCGCTTTCTACATAAAAATTAATAAGAAGGAAAAGAGAGAAATTTTATTTATTTTGTTTTAATCTTCATATTCGTACTGTGGAAATAATTTTATTATCTCTAAATATATCCGTAATATTATTTAGTCAAGTTTTTTTTTACTAAATTTATTACCATATATACACAGAACTATTACCAGACAGTTAACTAGGTTCATGACTTAACTAGATACGGTGGCATTTCAAAAGTAACCGACCCGTCACTTCAGTAACGATTTGACCGATAACAGTATGTCAAAAATAAGTTTCCGCCACATAACTGAAAACGTTATGTGCTAGCGTATTGATCCGTAGTTTTCGTGTAGGCAGATGTTCAAATAAAAGCGTTAAAAAGAATACTTCACGCAAGAGAAAAATACGTAAGAATAAAGTAAATGGTGTGGGATGTTTTTGTTTTCCCTACGAGTTGAAAATTAATATTTTATGTCATATTTGATACGGCGCCGTGGTACATTGCGTTGATCACGAGGTCTAGATGACACGGTCCACTGCATGGTCCCACTTTCGATTCCCGTTAGCTCATTGAACGAGTCTGGAGTGATGTTTACAATCGTGTAGCTAAATGACACACATCAGGGACGGGAATCAGCTCAACTGGTGCGAGAAGGAAGGCACTGCTATTGCCAACTCACCTGCCCAGCGTGCAGCTTACGAATTATGAGCGTTATCTCCAATAATTTAAGAGGCATATCCCATCCAGCAGTAGACGGAGACATGTTGCTGATGATATTAGATTCAGTTTGTGACAAAAATTAAATTTTAAAACTTTAAAAATTTTTGAAACGAAATATACAGAATTATATCTTGCAAAATAGATAGGCCTTATATTGGAGATCAACATTTTAGGTGCCAATTTAATTAAATAATTAGATGAGCACTTATTTTAAACACAATTCATAATTTTAGTCGCGCAATCACTTAAACAGCGGGAAATACCATTTTCATGGTCAAAAACATTTACTACCATGTTAGACACGGGCCCAGACATTGACCTTAACATTTATTATAGTAGTGCTTGCAATTGAGTTTTTTTGTCGATTTTTTTCATTTTTTTTTGTTGAATCGTTCACATGATATAGTATACTGTTATATTTGTATCGAATTCGTATTAGTTATAGCGCAAAGTGACATGCTAGCATCCATTATGGACCTAACTAATGGCAAATAAATGAATTTTTAGATAATTTCACATATTTTTGATTTTATATAGATATCTATGGTCCTGTCATAACGTCAGCCAATGGAGTATAAGTGATATGGTTTATCAGAAGACGCTAGTATAATTATTAAACTCATAATATTTAAACTCCTTAATTTTTATTCCTGCAACTGTACAAATAAACTTCCTCGTTAGATCTTGGAAATTGAGGAACTTTACAGTAATGGAACCAGTTGTATAAAATCGTGACTAATATAGTCTTAACATTAACCAGGTTATATTATTTTGGACTTTAATTTCCTTGACAATAATCAAGAGATATAATTTTGAAAAAAAATACAATTGCTGTTCCAAGAGTCACAAATTTAAATTGAAAAAAAGTTTTTTATGCGGTTCGTGAGTAATATATGATATGTTAAAAGACGTCGTATATGCGTTTAATTGTTTTTACTCTTTAAAAAATAACTTTTTATAAAAATAATTTAATATTAATATGGAATAATGAACATGATAGTTGGAAATAAAAAAAAATTGTCAAATAAGAAACATATCTAAAATAGTGATCCATAGTCATCTATACCTTGTAAAATTGTTTTATGCGAGTATCATTCCATGTCGAATCATTTAATCGATAAAGCCGGTTCATTTTAGATTTTGCTCAAATTTAGTGAAAATCTTCCTTAGGGTCACTAAGAAGGAAATCCAGCGTCATTTAATATTTGCATACGTCAGTCCTCGCTTACCTAAATTAAAACATTTAAAAAACGTCATTTTATACTTTAATATTTTAGCTGTTAAATTTTCTCTACTAAAGATATCTCTATATGTTCGAGATGACGTTTTAAAGCTAAAAGATAGAAGTTTTGCGTACAAAATTGAAATTCACACAATGAGTACAGTCTGAAAAATAACAAGGTTCTGACAGTAGGTGTGTTTTATTGATTTTTGCCAATTTTAACTGGCTCTAGTATCTCGACTGTCCAATGTAAACAGCTAATATTTTTCAGAGATAAAATGCGCACATCGGAAAAGAAATAAAACCAATTGACTCGTTCAGCCCACTCTCAATTAAAAAGCCGTGTTTACAATTTTGGAAAATCGTATTGTTTAGGCTATAATATTGATGTATTGATTACGAGATGGAAATTGGTTTTCCTTCCTTGGGGCCCTAAAGAAAATTTTAATAAAGTTTGAGTAAAATAAAAAATTGTATCGTAATGAATTTTTTTTACATATTTTCATACGGAATAAGTCACAAATCAAACTGAAATAATCTTAATTGAAGGTCATAATAAAATATTTAGACGTTTTTCAGGTTTTGCAAACCAATGGTTAAACAATTATAGTGAATCAATGTGCCGCAGTTTCCGATATTTTGAACCTTAATATTTTGAAAACAGGATTTAAAATATAAAAATATCAATCATGTACCTCATTTGATGTACATGATTGATATTTTGACCAAAAAAGGCGCATTTTAGATGTCTCGGGAACTGCATTGATGCCTAAGGAACTACTATTTTGTTACGAATTAATTGAAGTCTCCACAACAAGCCCTTACTAGTAAAATTTCACGGACATCATATATATCACATAATATAATATGACGGATATCATGAAATATCAAAAACGGAACCAACTATTTATTAGTTTTCAAGATAGCTTCCGTGACACTCTACACATCGTTTCATTAGGTGGTACCACTAAGGGAAGCAGTCGGCCCACTATTTCTCGACATTTCACCCATGGCATTTTTGAAGCCAGTCATGATTTCTTTGGCGTTCGGAAATAGCATTACTTGTAATTTATCATATATACTTGGAATGAATAAAATCGCATAGTGCAAGTTCGGGGCTGTATGGCCAATGAACCATAAAATCCACATCCGATGTAGTTAAATAGTCGATGGTTCCTCTAAATTTGCTCAGGTATTATCGAGATGAAGAAGGTTCCTATTACGAGGCTTTTGCACTCGAACTTTTTCCAAAACAAGAAGCAAATAATCAACAGCTTTTTGTTTCCAAAACAATCTTCGCGTAATTACTTATCCATCCGAAGAACGTGGCAACCATCTTTTTCCAGCGTATTGTTCTTTCTTCACCTTTGTAGACAACTCTTCATAAGAAAACACCCATTACACAGACCGCCTCTTAGTTTTAGGATCTTTACAGTATATCCAGCTTTTGTCACCTCTGTCGAATTTTTCTAACATAATGTTAGGAATCAATCAACGCTACAATGTTTTTGATTTTCGGTCAAATCATGGGGTACCCAGGCATCCTGACGCCTAAATATTTATGTAGAATTATCTGTACTTAACTCATACCAATGCTTAAATTTACCTGAATCTATGGACAGGTTATTTCCCTTGTCAATCTGATGTCGATTTCTATTGTGATATGAACTGCACTGATGTTGTTTTCAAACCTCAAATATATCTTTAAGGGGCCCTGACTATCGTGCTAACGACAATATTTCTTTAAGGGGAGGTTCAATTTTTGTCGCTGTTGAAGGATGTCCTACATGTAGATCATAACTGAAATTGGTATGATCGTGCTTGAACTCGATCAAACCAATAGTGAACAGTAGCATGAGATAGTGTTTCATCATAAAATGCCAATCGAAGCTGATCGTAACTTTCTTGTTAATTGAGGTCATACAGAAAATAATAAAACATTTTCTTGTATTACATTCAGCTTGATATAATACAGGTAATTTTTAAATTTCAAATTCGTTAAAACAAACGATAAATTGAAACAAGGTTTTTTTAATGAATTACTAAAAATTTTGATTTTCGAAATTAAAATTAATTTTTCATTATCTTTATTACAAATGGTTAAATGTAAGAATTGTTGTTACCACCCTCGTATTTTAATGGTAATTGAAAGATTTTTTGAAGTCATTAGTGTCTAAAAAAGACTTGAGCCTTTCGTATCTGACAGAACCGTGAAGTTTAATAACTGCTATACAGTTATGCTAAATCTTATAACTGCTCCTTAAATTAATAAAACCTTAACCAATCGTTTTTCTAATGTTCATTAGTAAATTAACATAATTTGACTCTGGCAAATGCATAAAAACAAACGCTGCCAAGAGATAATTAAATATTGAAAAATTTTACCCTTAAAATCTAAAAATCGCATGTAAAATTGTTAGGCTTACAACAAAATCATAACAGCACATGTGCATCATTGTTTTTGTTTATCCATCACACAATCATCACCCATCAATTTAAATATATTGCTTATTAAAATTTTTAAGATTGTAACATAAAGCATTATCATAATTTAATTTTCTACAACAATTTTTACCCCGACATACAATTGGCATTTTATGATAAAATGTATGCTTTCATTTTACGATCATTGAAACTGTTTAACAACATCAATAACAGAGTTAATAATCACTGAACGGTGGAATAGTTGTTCTGAGTTTTACTTCAAAACTTTTTCAGCGTTTTTAATACGTCTTGTCTTCGAATAATTGTCTTAATTTCTTAATAACAGTCATTATTTAAAATAAATAAATAAATAACAAGCGAATCTTGGTATTGCTCTGAATGGCTCCACGTCCTAATTTTCGCAAAACAGGCTGATAGCAAAGTGTTCATTTATGGTATTTATTTTGTGAGAATAGATTTCTTTAAAATTATCTTCACAAAGTTGCCGTTTCTAAACCTATCATTTGTGTTGTCAACTTCGAGAAACTGTGCGAAATCATAAATAATCTACTTAGTAAAGTGCAGCTTCCGACAACAAAGTTGAGTTTGAGTTTTGACTTTTGTAACTGTTACAACATATCATATTTTGGCCGTCTATTAATCAGTACTTAACCATATGCACTATAATATGACATTAATTGAAATAAATAGATATTTTATACGATAATAAATTTACAGTTCTTTGCTATGATAAAATTACAATGAAATACTAATTCATTCAGAAAAGGCGCAAATTGTTCACAAGGTTGCGAAAGGAATTTCTCGTCCGCTTCTGAATTAGGGTCAATTTTAATGAATAATAACTACCCTGTGTTCATTCAACTATTGTTGACATTGTTAGAATACATTTTCATTATATTACGCTTGAATACCCGCACTTTGACGTTTTGTTAATTTAGTTTTGTCACTTTTATTTCGCATTTAATAATACGAATTTAAATTATATATCACAAGGTTTTTAAACGTTCCTTTTCTGTTTTCTGTAACGTAGTTAATGAAACTTATTTTATTTTGCTATAAAACATTTACTCATAATAATTATTTTTGTAAATGCTCTGCCTTTTATTATTAATTTAACGATTTATTTCTTTCCCCTTTTTTTCTTTCATTTAGTACTGATTCATTTTTCAAATATGGGTCATTTTGGAAGCTTTGTATAATGGAAATTTGTGTTATAATTATATGTTAAGTAGTGATAGTATTAATAGAATATGTTTAATATTGAATATATTTGGAGTTAATTTTGTGGAAATTCATTGTTCACGATTAAATGAAATTATGTGATGTAGTATTATTTCTACTTTCTTTAATTTCTTTACCACGACCTAGATTTCGTTATATTACAACATCTTCAGGTGGGATATTAGCAAAGATCTTGCTATCTAATGATGAATCTTTAGCGTAGCGTATGTTGCAATACAACGAAACCTAAGTCGTGGTAAATAAATTAAAGAAAGTATAAATAATACTACATCACGTATTTTCATTTAATTGTGGGTTGTTTAATATTGTTTAATACGATAATACTTTTAATATTCAGATAATTTATGATCATAAGTTCAAATTCGGATGGGAAATACTATTTTCTACATACAACAAGTCATTAATAATTAAAATAAAAGCTCAGATTCCATATTTCTAGAAAAGTATCGTATTTAATATATTACCGCTTCTTAATATTATTAAATCCGTTTACAATCTGATATTTTCTCAGAACCGTATACCATTCCTCTCTTTCCAGAGCTTTGTTTTTATTTTTTTTATTTTGATTTTCTTTCTTTTTACCCCCACTTTCCACAAGCGTTAATGAATAAACATCAGGTTCATATTTTTTAATAAAAAAATGTTACGTCGTCGAGCCGGACCTCAGAAAACAAAGAATCAACTTGTATGAAGCGCGAGTCAGCTGTGAAGTGGGAGGAAGTGATAGAAAGATCTCACGAATCTATACAAGCGTACTAACTTCGAGGTTGCACTTTTTGTACTTTTATTACAAGAGATTTAAAGCGGACATTTAAAGCGCTAAAGAAAAAAATAAACCTCGCCCTGGCTATCGTGCTAACGACAATATTTCTTTAAGAAAAACCTCCTATTATCCCTTAAAAGATTAAAACAATGGGTTCATGTACAATTATTAGTTTTGTGTATTGGTTGACCTTGTACTACGCTTTTGTCTATCTTATATCACTGCGCAAATACTGTTAAGATAAACAATTTTATAAAGGAAACTGTAAGTCGTCAGGATTCGGAAAAATAAGCCAAAAAATTTGTATTATTTTTTTTATTAATAAGCTTTAAATTTAACATTGTTGAATATTTATTACTTGTTTATATAAATATGTTCAGATTAGAATAGCGTTCAAAATACCAAATCTAAGTACACTTAAATGGAAAGATAGTTTCCTTAGAAAAGATGTACATTTAATATGTTTATGTAAATATAGGCGATAAAAAATATCGTGGCCACTAATAAGCTCTGTGGAACTCATCGATAAAAGAAAAGAAAATAAAAATGAAAGAGTGACATTTCTTCACAAAGGAATTTCTATTTTTTCTTAAAATTCTGCAATTGTAAGTTCTTCGATGATATATTAATACAGATAACAATCGATAAACATTACTTTACTAATTACAAATTGTCATGATTTTTTTGGAGTGAACCTTTGTTTATGATATTTCTATAAATGAAATAGAAACAAAGAATGAATTCTAATGAATGAATTACGTTAAACTAAAATCGATACAAACAAAATTGCGAGCGGCATGGGACTCCTGGCTGATGTGAAACACCTAACTTATTATATATTGAAATATTTTTAATAGAACGAATTGAAAGCAAAAAAAGAAATATTCAGGAAATTCAGATAGTGTTAATAATAAAATATTTATTTTATTTTATTAATAACCATTTTCCAAAAAAGAGGAGGTTCCCAATTCTTCGGAATCTTTTTTTATGTATGTTCAGCGATAATTCTTAATCTAGCGGGCTGATTTCCATGATTATTTTTCATTTGAATGAGGGTGCTATAGATATGGTCCCATATAATTATGATGACGCTCTGTGGTGTGATGGAACTCCTTAACGAATGGCAGTAAATCAACTTTGATTCAAGATTTTTGCTACGGGTAGTTGTTATTTTGCAAAATAACTACACCATCTGCCAGGTCAGGGTCTGCTGATAAACTCTGGAGATGAATAATGGAATTCCTTAACGGATGGCAGTAAATTGAAAGTGATTCAAAACATTTCCTACCCCTTTATTTATGTGAAATAATTTATCAGAGAAATATTTCTTAACAATCTATTGAAAATATATATTTTTTAAAAGCGCCAACTAGACGTGAAGCTGACCGAATGGTGTGTCGCGACGTGCCATCAGAACGTTCCCATTCGAATCCTGCTAGATGTGTCACATCAAAATATTAAGTTGATAGAACGTTAAGTTGTTTCCCTTAAAGTTAATTGATATTATTTTATGTTGTTTTTTGGTGAAAATATAATTGAAAAATGGTTTTTGGTAAATGGACCAAGAATTATTTTTGACCCAATTTGAAATGATTTGTCAAAAATTGTCATCCCTATCGTCAGATAAAGTTTTGTCTCTACATGTGTATATACATAATTTCTTCATATCTCACCGATCATATACAACAGAAATCGAAAAATATTTAATATGTGAACTTTACATATACATATATATATATATATATATATATATATATATATATATATATATATATATATATATATATATATATATATATATATATATATATATATGTATGTATATGTATATATATATATATATATATGTATATGTATGTATATATATATATATATATATAAACTAACCGATAAACCATTTTTCGAGTCCTGGTGTACGTACGTGAGATATAAAGAATGTGGTTAACGAGTACCTCGTCAAGCTAAAAGTTTTTAATCATTTTTTTTTCAATGTATACATTATAACAAGAAAACAAGTACAAATGTTGCGTTATTACCGAAAGATGTAATAATCCAACATTATACTTCATTGGGTTATTTTCCCGAGCTCCAATTAAGATTGATCTGTAGCTGGTATACATAGCAAAATAATAAAAAATAATTCGAAAAGAAACCAAGTACATATGTTGCGTTATTACCGAAAGATGTAATAATCCAACATAATACTTCATTGGGTTAGTTTTCCCGAGCTCCAATTAAACTATTAATTTTGATCTATTTCTGCGTGACAGCTCTCGCCAAACTGATTAGCCGGACTATTTATACGTTGTAATAGTACATAACATAAAGAGTAGGCATAATTATTTATTTAGACATTGACAATATATAAAAGAACACGTATATTTCTAAATAAATATTTGTTCAAATAAACTTATACAAAATATGAACAGAAACAAATAAAATTGTAAAATTTACAGACGTTATTTTTCTATTTATTTTAGAATACTTTCTTTTTATCCTGATATATTATTACTTTGAAATATTAGTTAATAGACACGTATAATGGAGATGGATATGAGAGTCGTCCTATGGCCTAAGAGAAAACAGGTTAAATCTAAAAGAAAACAATTATATTCTGATCATTTCTATGCTAACGAGATAAATACAGTTGACATTATGTCAATATAATATTTTGTATGTCTCTATTTCATCTTGACAACATTATCAACATCCTCAAAGACTGCCTATTCTACAAGGAAAACTGTTTATTGTTAGACATTCATTCAAGGAAAATGGTTTACAATAAAATGGTTCATCCGATCACGTGAAATGAAAAGTGACATTAGTATTTTACTATTGGAAGATGATTATTATGTAATTAACAGTATGCACGAGTTAGAGGGGTGAGGACAAGGATTAAGGTAGTGTTAATATATAGTATAATTAAATCATTATTTATTTTAATATCCATGTTGTAATAAAAAAATCTACTTCTAATCTAAGTACCAAAAATGTTCTTTATTTTTATTTATTTTAAAGTGATACACACTTTCAAATCATCGTCTTCCGTTCAATACATCTTCAAATGAAATTGTTCAAGTTACGAGACTGTGACAGATGATCAGACAACGAATACTCGCTATTTAATTTTTGGGTGAATTCTTTATATCATTTTTGATCATGGGCTCCAGAAACAAAGTTCAAGATCGCCTAAAAAATTAATGCATATATATATATATATATATATATATATATATATATACATATATATATATCACAGGCGTATATGGATGAAATTGATTGTGGTTTAAAACATAAGAAATTCGCCACAAATTCTTCTCTCATTTTCCAAAGTCATTTCATATTGATAAATCAATAACAGTTAAAGCTGTACAAGAATTTGACGGTAATCCAGTCAAAACTAGATGGTGCTGAATATTTTACAGAAATAGGTCAATTAGAAGAGCAATAAGAAAGCCTAATATCTTTCGCTCGTCTACTTGGTATCATTAAATTTACCTTAACAATATAAATATTATAAACGATCAAAAGCTCCACGAAATTCAGTTTCTGCCCGCAACTTAATTTGCATATAGTCTGTGTGTCTATTCAGGCTATAAATTATCTCTGTTCCATTTTCTTTTTCCAAAATCCTTGCACTTTCTATAGCAACATCGTGATTATAAAATGAAGACAATTTTGTACAAACGAACCCCCCTCGGATTTGGCAATTCGGAATATACGGTATGAATTAGTTAGTACATACCAAAATGGAATTTTATTACAGACCATTTTATATGATCAAATAAAAACAAAATAAATGTCATAAAATAAGATTGCTACTCCTCAGAAATCATCAGAAATTCCGGAAATTCTATGTCAACTCAAGCTATAATCTATTCGTATGTCAAATTTCGTGTAAGTTTGTTCAGAAATTATGGAGGTTTAGAGTAATAAGCATCCATCCAAACTTTCGCGTTAATGACTTTAGTTAAGATGAAATCTAAAACTGAGTTAATAACAATAAATCAAGAATTCACAATGTGAATTAAATTCTACAAATTTTATACGAAAGTGAGATTATTTATGGAGCATGGAGGAGGATAAAAATACACAAGAAGCAGACTACAAATGAATCTTATAAATAATGACTTATACATCGTGACTCAGGGGAATGACATTTGTTTATATACCAATATTACATACGTATCGAGTAGTATATAATAATGTACTACTCGGTACATATATGATATTGGTGTATAACAAATCTTGGTCGCGATGTACTATATAAGTCATAATCAACAAGATTCCTATCTAAATCTATCGACACACATAGCGAGCGTATACATTATATAGTAAATTTATTAAAATAAAAATTGATATTCGACTGTTTAATATCATTTAAAACAAAATAATAATGGTGTTATATAATATATCGATAATGGACCAGTTGATCAGTAGGAGAATTTGTGCTCTGTGGAATTAGCACACATTAAATACACTTAAATTAAACTAATTATGTACAATTTCTAACAAAGAAAATGTCTGCTATTCTCACTTATGATTTTATACATCAAATTGAGTAAAAATGTTAAAGAAATATTTGGTAATTTTTAAGCGTTTTTGAAAAGGATTACTTGTATGAAACGTGTATATTACACGTTCTTTGTGACGTCTCTATTACTTATATAGGTGATTCTCTGCATTATACTTAACAGAAATGTTAAGGAACTATCTGACAATTCTCAACCGTTTCCGGAAAAAATCATTGTCAAAACAGCGATTGCAACGAAGACCGGAAGTGGTTTTTTTACCGGAACTTCGAATATATTCAGTTTGTCGAACTGAGTCACGTATATAAATAATAAACATATTATTTGTTACATCTTTTATATTTATATTTTTTAAATTATTATATTATATAAATATTAATAATAGTTTTGACTATTTAAATACGTTGTCTACCTATGGATGTATATTTTTGAAATACTAAAAATTATTTATAAATATTGATAAAATTTCTCGTCATTTAAATACATTCTCTACTAGATCTTTAATTGGAATAGGTTGTGATAATTTTGCATTGAAGTACTTTCAACATGTTGCTGTCCTAAATTTTCTCATACGTGGTTAAAAATTAGGGGCTGGAGTCCCAACGGACAATGGGGGAAATTCGCTGAAGAGATACCGTCCCGAAAATGATTACAGCTCAGATAATTTCGTTTGCACTTTAAAAGACTTCCTCAATGATATTCCATTCCACGGCGACCATTACACTACTCCGACTCTAGTCCGATTTTTATATGAATAATTAAAACGGAATAAAAAATATTTTTTCTTTATTTCTGCGTGCATATCTAATTGAAATATGTCTGCATATAGGATATAATTACAATCGAACGTAAATCGAAGTACCTATGACTCTTTCACATATGTACGGAGAAATGGGTACTTACAGTGAATTTATATGGATTCCGTTTTTGCTGTTTCACGTCGGAAATAAAGAATATAAAATTTAAGAATGATCGGAATAAACAAATAACGAACATTTTCATTTATTTAATTCCAATCATTCTTAAAGAATTATTTAACAACGTAATGTTATATGAAGGGAATCAAAAATAAATAGCAAATCTGTCAAAAAATTTCATCGATATTAGGCGGAAAATCTATGAAATATAAGAAGAAAATTTAACTGAAATATCTAGGTTTTAACGTGCTCAGCAAGTATTAAACAAACTTCAACGTTCCTTCACGTAGAGCGGAACGCGCAATGAAAATTACAGATAATGTTTTATTTAAGTTAATTTTAGTTTAAATTGTTGAAAATTATTAACGAGCATTAACAAGTAGAAACAAACTTTATATTAGCTTATGAAGTAAAACAAAATAATTTAAGTTTAGTGCAAATATTAAAAACCGCTAACTTCTCTTATTCCTATTACTTTATTTAGTTATATTCCTTACTTAAAAATTGTTACAATAATTTTCAAATATAAACTCTAAAAGGAGAAATGAATGGTTAATGAGAAATACAGCATTGCCTCCAGAAAATGTTGACTTTAGTTTGTTCATTTAGGAAGTTCACTATTGAAAAATGAAAAAGTAGAGAAAAGTGTGAAACTCTCCATGATTAATGAAAACAGAAACAACAAAAGTACATAAAAAATATAAGGACAATTATGCACTATGGTGTATTAATGCCAACAATCTTAATATATAGAAGTGATCATATATAGAAGTGAGCTTGGATATTATAAGGAAAGGATGAACGTAAAAGAAATTGTGCGATTGAAATGAGATAATTGGCGAAAATGTCAGAAAAAAATGATTGATTAGCAAGATATTTGACGCAAACTCGCTTTCGAAGAAAATGTGATTATGGTGATAAAGGAAGCAATGAGATGATTTGGCCATATTGATGGTATGGATAGAAGATTGCCAAAAAATGTATAAATTGAGAAATGAAAATACGAACTGCCTTGGAAAATGTTGGTAATATCGTTAAAAGAGGAGTATCGAAAAAAGGTAATCAAATAAAAGATTGAATGAGAATGAGTGAAGCGGAAAAAGTACGTAAAATAATGGAATATCGCATCCCATTACCGCGATTTTATGCGTTTGGTGGAAAATCGAAAGAGGTAAATGAAAATTCTACAATAATAGGTTGTGACTAAATTGCTATGAAGATTTTTATCTGTGCGGCGTTTCGCACCAATGCGATATATTCCATGCTGACGAAGTGCTATATATCACACTTATGTGGCGGTAGTATGCTTGGAGATCAAAGCATTTGAATGAAAGATTCTTCCGTGCCAATGACAAGCGATTTTGTAGATTTTTCATACCACTTTTCGACATCAATTTTGGTAGCTCAGTCCGAAAATTTTCCAGTTTCAGTTAAATAAAAAGTAAATATAATTTGATTAGTACTATTTTGTTCTGTTATTTCAACCACTGCGACTGTAGCTCTCTTGAACGTATTGTAGACGACAGCCAATTTCGTGAAGTATGGAGTATTGTTTATTGTATTTTAATAAGTACTGAATATTTAAGTATTTTAGATATTTTGAATTTATTATATATTTTCACAACATTCTTAAACTTTATATCAAAACTATTGTCAGAATAGTTGAAAAAATAATATACGCGAAATTATTATAGAAAATTTAAAGTAAGATCGAGTCCAAGCGCAATTGTTTTATTTATTTATTAAACTTTAATTATTAGGGTAAGTAGGTGGGAAATTTATATTTAAGTAAATACTGCAATATTTATTTGCATTTTATTCATATTTTAATAAAAACAAAAGTAAAATGTAATCTATTAAGTACAAGTAGAAATTGAACTATAAGAAGTTAGTTCATTTTAAGTACAGGTTAAAGTTAACCATAACCGTTATAGTCAAATTAGTCAATGTAACTATTATAGTCAAATCGCAATCAATAAAGCAGATAGCTTTATACAAATATACTGGCAAGAGTTATCACACGATCCTTTTTTATATTCTCTCCTATTCAATAAGAAAGCTGTTGTACGTATTCTCTTCTATTCATGTTCTTCACCCTGCTTCATATTCTCTCCTATTCAATAAGAAAGCTGTTGTACGTATTATTTTATATTCATCTTCTTCACCCTGCTTTATATTCTCTCCTATTCAATAAGAAAGCTGCTGTACGTATTCTCTTCTATTCATGTTCTTCACCCTGCTTCATATTCTCTCCTATTCAATAAGAAAGCTGTTGTACGTATTCTCTTCTATTCATGTTCTTCACCCTGCTTCATATTCTCTCCTATTCAATAAGAAAGCTGTTGTACGTATTCTTTTATATTCATGTTCTTCACCCTGCTTTATATTCTCTCCTATTCAATAAGAAAGCTGCTGTACGTATTCTCTTCTATTCATGTTCTTCACCCTGCTTCATATTCTCTCCTATTCAATAAGAAAGCTGCTGTACGTATTCTTTTATAGTCATGTTCTTCACCCTGCTTTATATTCTCTCCTATTCAATAAGAAAGCTGCTGTACGTATTCTCTTCTATTCATGTTCTTCACCCTGCTTCATATTCTCTCCTATTCAATAAGAAAGCTGTTGTACGTATTCTCTTCTATTCATGTTCTTCACCCTGCTTCATATTCTCTCCTATTCAATAAGAAAGCTGTTGTACGTATTCTTTTATATTCATGTTCTTCACCCTGCTTTATATTCTCTCCTATTCAATAAGAAAGCTGCTGTACGTATTCTCTTCTATTCATGTTCTTCACCCTGCTTCATATTCTCTCCTATTCAATAAGAAAGCTGCTGTACGTATTCTTTTATAGTCATGTTCTTCACCCTGCTTTATATTCTCTCCTATTCAATAAGAAAGCTGCTGTACGTATTCTCTTCTATTCATGTTCTTCACCCTGCTTCATATTCTCTCCTATTCAATAAGAAAGCTATTGTACGCATATACTTTTTCTGCGTTTATGAGCAGAATAAAATTAATCGATTGTGGATTTAATAGTAACAATCTTAAATGTTAATAATAATTTAATATAACTTGTTTTTATTATAAGCTTATAAGCTTGGGCACAAATTCTTTTATGTATAATATTATATGAACCGAAGAGAGCTCTTCCCAAAACTATTGAATGAAATTTTGGAACTTTAACATAAAATAATAATAGCATATTTGTTAAAATTTCTCCTGTATGTAATCTAAATGAGTGATTTTTGTACATTATGATATGATGAATCAGTTATATTTCACTCAATTCTGAATACGATTATAATTAATTTGTTAGCAATTGTCCATGTCTTGTCCAGCAAAATCTAACCAGTCCGTGTTTACAAGGCGGTTTCTATATGGCACGGGTACGTGAGGCCCCAACTTGTGCTAAAAATATCGCTTTGTTTCACGAATTAATCGTTTTTTGGTGTAATCATAATTCACGATCGAATTTATTGGTGTTGACAGAGGGCGCAAGTTCTTCGTTTCTTTCATCGTTAATCCAAAACATGAAGAATCAGTCGACCCGGTTTTCTACAGTTTAAGTGTTTCCGGAAAAACATCTGAGTTTTGGCCCCGTTTTAATTATATAATTGATTGAAAAGTAAATCAAGTCAAAACTCAAATAACTGTTTAGTTAGTACCTAGTAATAACTGTTTAGTTTATTTAGTCGCTTTATAGTGAAATTTAAATTAATAATGTAACGAAAGAATAACAAAGGAAATACTATAAAACTTCAATCTTGGTCTATTTTTCGACCTGCTATCTGTTTATATTACAGAACCAATATTACCAAAATTTTTAAATCTATATATTTAGTAAATTTGTAACAGAATGAATATTGTGCATAGAAAATATTTCAAAGAGTGATTGATTTAGCAAATAAAATTATAGTAGAAGCCAGAAAATTATAGTAGAAACAAATAAAATTATAGTAGAAGCATTCTCAGGATAAAGAAATGGAAAACACAGGCGAAGAGTAGAATCTCCACGAAGAATCTCCAACAGAAGGCCTTGGCCCACCCTGGGCTGTCGTGCCAAATATGATGATGAGAAGCCAGAAAAATTGTTTTTAGAATTTTTGCCTGTCTGTCTGTACTTTTTATCTGGCTATTATAGATATGTTTATACTAAATTCTACGTGAATAAATCGTGTCGGCACATTTAGTCATATTTAAAATTATGATTTTCGCACAAGTAATAGACGTGAAAAGGGAGATGCGAAGAATAAAATGGAAGGACGTAAAAAATGGAAAACGAATGAAGAAAAAAAAGCCTAAATTCGTGATACCGAGAATCTTAACATTAAGGGAGAGTTCGAAAAAATAATTTAAATGATTCCTTCTACGTTCAAAAGATGGATTATAACGCATTTTTAAATCTCAGAAAAAAATAAAGAGACTTTAATAATTGAATATAACCTATTAATTACGAGTGGAACTTTCATCTTTCTGTACCTTCTAGTCAACTTCCGTACACGCTGAAGTATAATATAGAAGTTTTTAAACATTTAAAGATACTTGGTATTATTGTTAAACTACTTACGAATATTAATATAATATTATTTTTCAATATACGAATATATCTTTCATAGCCGTAAAATTATCATATATTTCTCAACAACTCCAACAACTTTCCGATATTTAGAATCAGTTTACAGGTAAACTACTAGAAACACTTTTATTTCCTAATTTCTACTTTAACAGTTTCGGAGATAGGGGGCATATTTTGTTTGAAGATTTTTAACAATATCTTTAGGATTATCTTATTTAAATTTTTACGAGCCATCTTCAAAAATTTGATTTTGAAATACTGCTACTAAATTTAAAAAATAAAATAAAATTTATAATAATCCCATACAAATATTTTTGAGTGTCAACTATTAAATATGTGAAGGTTAATATACTTTATAGCATGTTTATAATTGTCCCGATATGCAAGTGTTTACATCGAATGGTTTCTAAAAAAAGTCACGTCAGACAAATAGACAAACACTTCATTGATTACCTAAGGGTTTCAGTTTTTTCTTTTGTGATCTTTTAGGGTTCGTAATCCTAAAAAGTATCAAATACAATCGCATATAATAATAGTCGTGTAATTAGCCCACTTCCGAGATATTGTGATTATCAGTCCTTAAGGCGGCGTACATTAACACATTCAATGAAAGTCTAAGTATATAAAGTGTCGACATAGATCTTGACAACTTATCTTCAAAAATGTCTACTGAATGGTACAGCGTCCAGTTTTCCCGTATGAAATGAAAATTCTTGATTTACTTCTTTTTCTTTGTAAAAAAAGAAAGACTTTGTCTCCAATAGGTCTTCTCCAATAGGACTGTCTCTAGTGCCGGTTACATCGAAGAAAGGAAATCCTCAATCCATGAGCAGCTTTTATTACAGAAGAACGAGGAGAAAACGTTCGGAATAAAACTGTTGTATTTCACTTAAATTACATTCTTCTCTATCGTAGCGCACTTGACAGAACGGTCTCTGATAGAACGGTATGGTACTGTCAGGAGCTGATGTAACCGTCTTCACAATGACTCGTCATCCCTCAATGTTTGATTTCATCGTCATTCTATCATTCTTTATAAGCACAAATGATTTTTAGAGTTTCATAACTCACAGTCACAAATTATTATTTCTTGATAAAAAAACAAATGATGATTTTACAAATGCAGGGTTCCATATCTAACAGCCAGCCAAACATTATAAACGCAGCTTCTATATTCGGTCCTTTTCTCACAAAACACTAATGATTTTTAATTTTAGAGTTACGTACCTCATATTTCCTAGTCATATCTTGAATCGTTTTCTGATAAGCATTAAAAATGTTTAATTATCGCTAAGAGCCTCGTATCAAAAATGCAAAATTAAATTTGAAAGTTCTAGTTGTCTGTGAGGTAAGTTGTATCTAAGAGCCAACCGCAACATCGACCTTAGAAAAACCGACACTTACAAATATAATTCAGTCATTTTTATACTCTATCTCTTTACCTGTTTATCATGGTTAGAAAATCTGGGGATCCCAAAAAGCCACTAATTTCGATAGATGCTGCTTGATACCTAGTTCTATGACTATCGAGTTTAAAATTCCTACTTAAAAATTTAAAAAAATGCCCGTATCGTACATCATCACGGAGTTTTGACCTTCTGATCGTATTGATTTAACTCCCAGTTTGGGAAAAACCCGCCCCTTGAAGTCGTCAGCCAGCCAAGGCTGGTAAAAACCTAGACCCTGCTAGGCCTAGTGAGTGGCACCGAGAACACCCGCCCAACCACAGTCTAGTTAGGTCCGGTCTAAGACCCTAAAAGTTAGCTTAGTTTCAGCAACTTCCCGTAGGACGCTGGAATTAATATAAGTCAGGATCGATTTCCTTTCCACAATAGTTTAACCGTTCAATTAAAAGGCGCATTTTACGTTATTTTGGTATTTTTAATTGGTATCTTTTTAAAGTATATGTGAAAAAATGTATTTAAAAATCAAAAAAGTCAATTACCGAATTTTCTTATTCAGTGTTAATTTACATTTCAAGGAAATATATAGAATAAATCTTGAAATATTTTTTTGTTTATTGATTCAGTAGTCATAAAAAGAAACAATTGAAAGTACTTCAGTAAAACTTCAAGCGCTTACTTGCTTAGACTTTAGAATAACATTTAAAGTACATATAATAATATTATATCAATAAAGGACTGAACAAATAACTTTCCGGTTTGGGAAGGTAGTTGAATATTATTTTGATGTAAAAGGAATTTTAGTCAGTCATAATATTACATTAGAAACCTGGAGAATAAACGTAAATACATATCAACAACTAACGAAGTCAAGAAATTGCGTAATCAGAATAAATACAAATGAATTGAGTGTATATTATTTCAATATAATTAAATTCCAACATGTAAACTATAGTTTACTGAGTACTTAACACACATTCAAGTATGTTATGTAAATAAATAATTTTTTATAAGACTTTTATATCTCTCTTTGATACTAAAAGGGAGAAAAGAAGACTACATTAATTGAGAAAACGGAGCCTCAATTTTTTCTACGACCATTCGTGAACGCGTGTATCGATGGCGAAATCCGGGTGTCAAGGCCGACTTTACTACTACGTGAAATAACACTTAATACGCTACTAGCACGTAAATATACTCGCTGCATTTATACTATTATCACTTGACGTAGAATTTAGCAGAATATTTTGATTTATTATTAAACAGGGTCGTCGTGTGGTATATTGAGTTAATCACATCGACCAAATACATTGAAATGAAGAAACTAGTTAAGCTGGTCATAATATGAACGTGAATATGGAATTTAATTCTCAAATAAATATTAATATTTCTGGCCAAGTAATAGAAAAAATGAATGGTAAACTCCTTGTTGAAATCGTATGTCGAAACGAAATTATTATAGATTAAGATGAACAGAAAAAAGAGGGTTTAATTTAAAATTCACCGGTAAGTTTTTACTCTGAAAGAAAATTGCAATTTTCCATTCTAATACATATTTTGATATACTTAACTTCAGAAATGATTCAATGATTTTGATTGATTACAAAATGAACGCTATCATGATTTCATAAGAAAAAAGGGGGTTCCTTTAGTAATCAAAAAAGTACGCTAATCGCATTTCGTACATGGCAGTACCTATATGACAGTTCTTCATCTATCTAATATGTCAAATATTGTCATCAAAGAAATACTAATAAAATATTATTTAAAATTCAGTATCGATTTCTAAATTATATCCATATATATATATATATATATATATATATATATATATATATATATATATATATATATATCTTCAATCCATGTCATCAATTCGTCTACTGTACACGTAATAGGTGCAGAGCCGATTAAAATCTGGCTTCTCTTGGGTATGCTATATTTCCATACCTTGCAACTCAGAAAAGATATTGACGTTATAAAGTTTGTCTTCCAATTATTAAAAGGAATAATTATATGCCTTGTATTATTGACTAAACTTTCATTCTTATTACCTAATGATTGCCTGTGTTCACGCAACCATCACCTGTTTGTTATACCACCCTCTAGGAACGAACTATATTGGAACTCTACAGTTTCCCGTAATATTCAGCTGCTCAAGCACCTGATTGCGGTCGCACTAGAGTGTGATTTGTTTACGATAAATTAAAGTAAATTTGTCGAAATATGTCGTCGTTATGTTTTACAGTTCTTGTGTATCTTGTATTAATATATTTGATATATACCTTCTTTGGTTTTAACTTGTTAAGCCATTAAATCTTATTTACGAAATTTTAATAGTATAAAATATATGATAATCAGTATTTTCACATAATCAAAAATACTATTACGAATTATGCTATAAAATTAATACTATATTATAATATAACAGGTATATTATTGTTATCTTATAATACAACATATTTACTACTATATTAAAAGCTAAATACTGCTACCAAAACCAAAGAACCAAGAATCATTCAGTGATAAAAAAAATCTATTAAGTACCAATAGAACATGCGCTACGGGGATTTCGCTCACACTTTGATACATAAATTCAAACATTTAAGAATACTTTGCATTTCTGTTATTGTATATATATATATATATATATATATATATATATATATATATACATATATATATATATATATATATATATATATAAATATATATATATATATATATATATACATAAGTTAAAACATTTGAGAATACTTTGCATTTCTGTATAAAAAAATTGATTGAAAATAATATAATATTTGTAAATATTGATATTATTTTGAATCAATTTTTTTAATATAGTATATTCGTTATGTGAATATACTATATAACTAAATTGGTTACTTGCCTTTTTTACGGATTAATGCCATGGACTAGAATATATTGCGTAATATATCTTTTACAGACATAAAAATATATTGAATGTCTCAATAACTATGAAAGTCATCGCTATAGTTTTCCTATAAACTTTGTAGTAAAACTGTAGTTTATATAACGTAGAGTTTAGCTGTATCAAGAAGAGAGAGAAAAGACATATTTTTGTGGATTTGTTAGATAAAATTCTTACAAAATAGAGTTCTTTAAAACTTGCTCTTTGAAATAATATCGAATATAATACATGATATCGAAAAAAAAATTCGAGTTCTTTATATGCCCTCACTTAAATTTTCATTTGAATATTTTTGAGTGTTACCTATAGATAAATATGATTTGTTATTACGCCAAATTCAAGTTTGTACTTCTAACGGTTTTTGAGAAAATGATCGTAGTCTAATAATTTATCGTAGGAAATGAAACTAAATGAAAATTGTTGAAAATTATTGTGGCAATATCTTTGGAATTATCTTGTATGAAATTGCTACGAATAAGTTACCTGTAACGTATCGATAAATTTATGCGAATAAATAAATAAATATGTACAAAAAATTGTAGTGATGTAACTATTGCAACATGTTGCAATAGTTACATCACTACGATTTTTTGTCTAGACTATTATCATATCTTTAGTTGTATAGATTTTACGACATCTTTTTTAAATGTAAATTTGTCTTTTGAACTCAGAAACAAATCGACATAAAATTTCAAAACAACAACAGAAGCTAAGAGTAAGCCCAAAAATTGCTACATGACTACTCTACTTCCGTACCAAATTGCATGTGTTTCAGTAGAATAGTTTGCGAACAAAAATCATTTATGTGACTGGAGTAAATATTTTTCAAAAAAGACAAAAATAGCATAACTTCTAAACTATTCATTTCCAGGGAACTAAAGTTTTCTTTAAATGACATATCATCATGTCCCACTTAAAAAAAAGGTTCACTGTAAATGAGCCACCCATAGAAGAGCGTGAAAGGAAATTAGGCATTAACGATAAAAGCTTTAAGAAATTCCAGATTAAGCAATAACAAGTATTACTATCCTAACTTATATTAACGTGTCTTGTTTATTTGCTGTATTGGCATATTCCTACCTTCATGCTTCTTTATTAAATCAGTTATCACATCATAATATCCAAATACATAACCATACGTACTTTACATAATGATTTTAAATTGACAAGTAATTTAGATTTTTTTTAAATAATGCACCATTTCCTATAAAGCTTAGGTGAACATTAGATGACTTAACCGCAATATAAATTATAATCTCCTTTTGACTACAATGAAATGAAACTACGTGATGTAGTATTATTTTTATTATTAGTTTCATTTAATTGTGAATAATGAATTTCTACAACATTAACGCCAAGTATATTCAATCCTGTTGACTACTTTATACTCTGTCTGGCAATTTTCGGGAATGTATTAAAGAAGATCGATATGATGGCGTGGTGGTATTGATTAATTGGCAGTACAGGTACTACAAAATATTCGTGTTTATGAGTACTAAGTCTAAATATAAACGCTAGAAAAAATAAGAGTGATTTACGAAGGTGTTTTAGTATGTATGCATTTTATCTGTTTAAAATGAATTACCAAGAGTCAAAGGACAATATATGTTTGAATGATATGCTGTCCAATTACTAAGAAATTACTTAGAGTTAATACCAATTATTAGACTTTACTTAGAAAAGTAATTGAAAACGAGTCGCAACTGACAGGAGACGCTGGAACGAGCGCGTAGTAGAGGCCTGAATTTTATCTATTTGGAATATATGGAAAGATTTTTCAATGAATTACCGAGAATCAATGGCCAATATATGGTTGGTTGATATGTCGTATATTTGTAGCGAATTATATCTGTTTGAAATAAATGGAAAGAATTTTAAATGAATTACAGAGAGTCGAAGGACAATATACCTGAATAATTGTTTACTTGATATATTGTCCATTTGGAAGTCAACACGGACCGTGAGTAGAGAGTACGATATTGGCAATGACGAGTATATTGTCAGAGCAGCAAGATCTTGTTTTATCTCTATCCATTTTCACAGCCCAAAAGTGACGAGTTTTTGACCTGATAATAAATGGATAATTGAATAGCGTATTTAGTAGGTTTCCAGACTTGCTCGGTCTCCACTTATTGCAATTATGGAAAAATATTTCTCTATAATTGTTTCCCGATTTTTGAAAAAAGACATTTTCTCTATACGTATTTTATAACATTTCATTCTCTGTTCGTAATAATATGTCGAGCGTGCAGGGTCGACTGCGTTTCGTAAAACCCATCATTTATAACTGTATCGCCTTAGACGAATTGAATATTCATTTACTTTAACTTTTAATTGTAGATCTCTATTTTACAGGTTCACTAAGAAAATATTTGAACTTAAGTAAAAAAAATTGTTAAAATCTATTACGGAACGATTGGATAATTACGAACTGTTAAGATGAAGTTAAAACTAAACCATAAAGAAATAAAGTATGAGTGTTTTTTTAATTAAATAAACTATGGGATATTTCCAAACGGCTGAAATAATATAATTACACAGAGTTTGTTGAAAATTTAATTATTTTTCCGCATTTTAGTTGCCTGATTTCTGTTCGCTTTAAATGATCTGAATTGTAGCTTTGGATCCTATCCAGAATAAATACCAGTTGTTTTGCACAGAATTTTCTGCTCGTCAGGTTTTGTTCTATCTTTTGGAGAATTTCATGGTTATACAAATTTAAATTTAAAGAAAACCAGAAAAACATATAAAGGACCAAAAAACAATACAAAAATATATTGCCAGAGTACATAAAGTCGAGAACATTTCAAAATTCTAAAGAATAGGAAAATATTTATTTTTTGAAGTTAGCATTATACTGTAGATAGGAAGCAGATTATAAAATATTAATATATTTATGTTATATTGAGCTGCAATCTACTATTTATTCATTTATATTATTGTGTACATCTATTGTAAATTACAAAATTTTGTATAATTTTCTAAATATTTCAAAACATTACAACGAATTGAAAAAAAAACTTCGTTGATGTTTATCGTGAATGAAATGTTTAAAGCCTTTTCCTATTTCTATAACTTTGCCTACCCTGCAGGTGAATTCAGTTATAGATTTCCATAGAATACCAGTTATAGTCTTCCACGTCGAGACGTTTCAGCCAGGAAATCCTCCAGTTATGGCGACTACGAGCTATCGAATCTCAATTCTTTTTTTAGTCGATGACAAGTGGTTTAATATTAATTATTTAGATCATTTAATTTATGATATTTAAACTATATATATATATATATATATATATATATATATATATATATATATATATATATATAGCAATAAATAAACGTATCTCATTCTAAATAAGATAGCTCAGTATACAGTACCTTAATCTTTGATAATTAAAAAAAAGCACCGCTCACTCCGTCGTAAGCAAATATTACGTAAAACAGGTGAAGATACGAGCGATGGTACCACATGATTGCATTGTTATCAGGATTGCATAAGTTTGTAAAGTTTCAAATTGGTACGACAATTAGAAGCAGATGAAAAGTGAGTCGTAAGATTTTCCTAATAAAGTAGGAAGACAGGTCAAAATGATAGAAGCGTTTTAAATATGTTCCTTAGTTAATGTTTCAAACTTTCAAACTGGGAAATAAAAAATTGAATTTTTCTTGTTGTATAGTGTGGAAAACGAAGACGAGCCTTTCCTTTAAGTTCTTCATAATTAACGAAGTGAAAATTTTTACTTTATTGGAAAATTTTCGAATTAAACTATATAAAGTACATCTCGAGGTCTATTTTCATTATTATTTAAAAAAAATGTTCCATAGTTAATGTTTTAGATTATCAAACTGAAAAGTTATTAATATGTAGTGGTTTCTTTTTAATTTTTGCACATTCTCTCAGCTTTTAAATTTCTTTTTAGTTCTATAGTTTCGAAAAAGAGGGAAACAGAGATGATATTCTAAAACAGTCAACCATTTTCCAGTATGAAAAATCCAATGAAATAAAATACAAACATACCCTTCTAAAGTATAGTTTTGGAATCAACGTTTATAACAAAATCAAATTTTTTCGATTTCATATTTAAACTAAAAACTTTTAATGATAAAGATTTGAGAAGTTCCGTGTTTATCTTTTGACGTAACAAACAATTGAAATCACTGAAAATTTATAAAATAAAATTAGAAAAATAATATACAATAATTACTTTCGAAAACTCATTTTCTGTTCAAAATTATTTGTGTAGCGATAATAACAAAAGTGGTTTTAAATTAAATACAAAAAGTTGGGTGCCGAAAGAACTTTATACAAGTAAAGTTTACAACACCGCACGATAAAACGTACCGTCTTCGTCACGTTGTCTGCCTCGATGATTACAACGATAATAACATTAAACCGAACGCGGATTATGATATTCGCTAAAAAACTAGTTGAACGTAAACATATGTGCAAATGTCTGTGTGTGACCAAACAACATTATAATTTTCACACAATAAATAAACGACCAAATATATGTCAAAATCTAGCAGGAACGTGGCACACTAATGCCAAGGCCGTTTGTAAATTCGTCAGTCTCACTTGAGTAAACAATCTTGAACGTTGATGATGTCACGGAGCTACCTTCGCGCGTAAATTAAATATTTACTAATTCTGTATCGCTTATCTGCGATCTACATCTTATCGTACTATAGCACTGTCGCGATCTGGCCAGATGGAAGTAACTGACTGGGAGATGGTTGACGAGCGATCAAAACGACAGTGACACTTAATTACTTTGAGAACGTAAGTCAAGAAATAAGAAACTGATTGAATAGTTTGATTAGATAATAATGACTCTTTAGACGTGACCTTACATGCCTACGGTACATGTAACAAGTTAGCATCGTGGAATAAAAACGGTACCCGTAAATGTCATCACCAACAACTTTTTTCGAGTCTCAGTTTAGATGTCGTTAGACACTAAAGAAAACTGGATGACATTTAGAGATATTTAATCGCAGCAACAGGAGAATAACAATATCTGTTTTCTGACGATTTCAATTACTTTAAAAACATAAGTGATAAAATACGAGTAAGCATTTGATTGAATAATTAGGTTACACGATGCTGTCTTCTTAAACGTACCATATATAATGATAGGGCTAACAAGTTATCACCGTGTAATCAAGACGGTATCTGTAAATGTCATCATCAACAAGATACAATTAAGCAAGCTGAATGGCTTATAGTGACAATTAGCTGCAGATTGCGGTGAGATAAAAACAATATTTCTGCTATTGATCTAGTTGTTTAAACTTATTTAATGTTAAGGGATATTTGCCCTTGTTTTCGATAAAATTTAAATTTAAAAAGGATTATTTTCCTCTGTACTTTTTAACCAAAACCAAAACTATTGCCGTCCGCATTTAAAATGAACAAGTTTCAGCATTTCTTTATATATTTTCTTATAATCGTTCAATTGTTTAAAGGAAATTTTATAATATAATATCTATTTTTACGATAATTATAACTACATTATATTTCGAAAT